>JAZKJV010000895.1:600000-960888 GCA_037367405.1 Ottelia alismoides | reverse complement strand
TCGTATTTTCCTAATAATATGGCTACTAATTCTTTAAAATTCATTAAAAACCTTTAATAAAAAGATGTGATTATTCCTCAAAATTCTTTTTGTATATACTGATTAATAAATCAGGTGAAAATGTTTTTTGCAAAATGTTTGAAAAATAGTTTGAAAATCTTTGTGAACATCTATTGAAAACTATTTTGAAAATATTTTGTTACATGTTTTCAACCTTTGTAAAAAAGTGTGGTTTGTAAAAACTTCTTTTCTTTGTGTGAAATAAAATGTTTGAAAAATGATTTGCAAATGGTTTGAAAAATGGTTGCAAAAATATTTGAAAAACCTATATATACTGTTTTGAAAAACCGATTGCAAAATGATTTTCAAATGAGTGTACATGTTTGTAAAAATGTTTGTAAAAACTATTTTGGACTATAGTTTTCAAAATTTATGTGAAAAGCTTGTGTCAAATAAGTTTGAGGAATACTAACATCACACCAAAATCCATCTTATATATATATGTATAAAATTGACCACTTACCCTGTAAATTCTTGAAATCCACTTCTTGTATATATAAGAAGCACTCCCGTATACATATTTTCACCTAGTTTTCAGCCAAAATCTTTTTGTTTCAAAAATTCCCAAAAACATTTGCAAAATTAAAATCCAAAAACATTTGAAAAATCTTTTGAAAAATACAAAAAAATGCATCTGCATATGCATGCATCATATTTCCAAAAACCCATAAAAAGTTCAAAATCTCTGAAAATTGCATCACAAAAATATTTTCTGCATAGCATTGCATGGCATAAGCATTTTTCGGATTGAGTTTGATAGTTGAACAAGTCTAAGTAAAATCCGGAGAGTGGAGCTTGATTGGACCTTAAAATCTACCTAATAACAGGAACCTTATAGGAACGGGGTCTGAGGTACTTCAGGTCTAGTTGACTTAATTCTTTGAGGATCACGGGACTTAGTTCAATGGATTCTTGACTGCCTAAGTAGAGTATTTCGGAGCACACGCACGACTCTTGCTGATAATGACCTAACTTGGACACCTGCACCTTTCACATAGCTCTCCACGGATGAGGTGGTGAGGAGGCAGTATCCTTTGGCTTGGGGTAGCATATGAGGGTAGTACTTCTAGGCGGGACCTCTCTTCTTCTTATAGTGAAGGAAGTGCACCTCAACTTGGTCTAGTGGTGATGAAGTCTAAAGACAGAAGCCGTGGGTTGCAATAAAGCTTCAAAAGAGGGATAGTCTACTGGCTCAAGAGGAAAATTTCTTGTATATATGCTGCACCATGTAGATATGTTGTACAGATGCAATTGAAAAAAAATGCAAAAAGAACTCCAAAAAAGTGGTGGGTCGGATTGAAAATTTAATAATCCCACCGGAGTATGTATATAGAGCGCAATAAGCAAAGCTTGAGATTCATGACCCACCTTATGTAGCTTGCAGCGGAAGACTTGGCTACACTGGTCAAGCTTCCAAGGGTACTTGGCTACACTGGCCTTGACCCATTCTCTTCTTCCCCCTCTTCTTGAGCCGGTTGCACTTGAACTTAGAAGGGAATACCCCGCTTCTCGAGGAAAGAGTTGCTAGACTGAGGCATTAGAGTTACCAGGTTGGGGGAGGTTGTTTCTTTGTCACTTCTGAGGTGGGGAGCTACATATCACTTACACTGTACGAGTCAGATTCATAGTCGTAAGAGTTTGCGTATGAGTTGAAGTATTTCTGACCTGGCTATTGAGGAGACTTGGACAGAGTTTTGGGATTCTCAAGGACTGTTGGATTTCAAACTTGGTTCTCATTAAGGTTCCGACCGCACTAAAATTCCGAAGGGTCCGACTTAAGCTCCAAACTTTGATTTTGTGAAGATAAGTTCGATAATTAAACTTAATCTAATTTTCTTCTTTTTCTTTCCTTTCTTTTCTTTTTGCACTTATTGCATAAGTGCTTGCTAGGGACTAGCAAAGGTAAAGTATAGGGGGATGATGAATCCACATTTCATCATCTTTATTCTATCATTTTGGCACCAAAAACCCTAGCAAATGCCTGTAAATAGCATTAAAACCATCATCTTAGCATCCATGCATGTGCATTCAATTAGTGTGTAAATTACTGTAATTAAGGCCAAAATTATAGAATAAATAAAGAAAAGAAAAAGAATAAAATATTGTAAATATTTTATGACCCAAACTCCCGAGACCTAGGCATCTTGATGAATAGGTCGACAAGGAATAAAGTAGGGGGAGATAAGGGTCAGAAACACAGTCAAAACACTTATACTCTTTATTCATTATTTATTCATTTTGGGACCTATTTTTGGTTCCACTTTTTATACATCAAATAAAGAAACTTTGTACATAAAAGTTGTAGATAATTTCATAAAGAAAAAGACAAAATTGATTTCACAGAAAAAGAATGTACAGACAAAAAGATATGGTCTGAATAAGAATCCAAAATCCCAACTTCCCAGACCCGTATCTCACAACTGACATCTCCAAATGCAGTATACTCACCTTTAATTGTATATAGAATAAAATAATCTATCCAATGGCGGTGGTTTCGCATTTGGCAGAGCTACGGGTTGAAAGTTGAGTTTTGGACCCTCATTGTACACTTGTACTGAATAAAATATTCAATTTATTATTTATTCATTATTTATTCAATTTTATATTTTTATAATGTTGTAAATAATACTTATAATAATTATGTACATTAAAATAAGAATAAAAACCTAAATCAAAACAAAAATAAAATACTTAAAAATAAAATACATAGATACATTGCCTATATATATACCTATATGAAACATACTTGTATTTTATTAAATATACAAAACATATCAGAAAAATAAAATAAAAATATATTTGTGTAGATAAAAGTATTTTATAATTATTAAAAATCATAAATAAAAATAACAATATTAAAAATACCTAAATAAAAATAGAATACCTTAATACATAGATATATATACCTATTAGGGGTATAAATGTAAACTTGTAAAAATATCATCCATAAAAATAAATAAAAATCATAATTAAATACTACATAAAATAACAAACAATTTTTATTTTATAATCATACTTTAATTCTATTTATTTCTATTTTTAAACGAATTAACAAAGCATTTTCTTTATCTTTTCCCTGGTTGGTCCACGTGGACCAACCAGGCGCCTTGAACTGTTGACCGGCGGGTCAACAGTCCATTCTTCACCCTCCACGAGTTCGTACACCTCGTTTTTCGCCCAATTTCACCCTTTTTTCGAGGTCGCGCCGCTCGTCCTTCGCCGTCGCTTCCTTCTTGGAAGTTGATCACTGTAGATCCATCTCCATCGCCGAATTCTCAGATCCTCCAAGATCTTCTTCCTCCACCCGTGATCACACCTCGAAAACACGCCCTCAACTCCCTTCAAATACAAACCCCCATCTTCCTTTCTCGGGTTGAACCGCATTCCACACAGATCTACCCCCCCTTTCGGTCGTGCTCGAGCACCTGGAGGTGACAGCTCCTGGTTCATCACCTTAAGGCGGCGGATCATCCACTGATCTGGGCGTGTTCCATCACCTCCGGCGGTCGCCCCCGTGAGGTATTCTCCCTCTGGCCATTGGCCATCGAGGCTGCCATCCATCTCATTCTCCTCCCCATTTTACTCCTGTTAGTTCTAGGATCATTTCCCACATCGTTCTGAGTCGAATCGATCACTCCATCACCTAATCGATCACCTCGCCGGAGCGCAACTCCGGCGAGACCCTATTGCGCCTCCCCGTTCATTTTGAGAGCCACCCGAGGTCGAGGCATTTTGCCCTCGACCTCTCTAACGTTTTGGTGCAGGTATTGAAGTACATTGAAGCTCCTGGAGCTATTTTGCCCTCTCGCCGGAGCACCTGGAGCCTCGCAGCTCCGCCACCTCCGTGCGAGAGCACCGGCCGTCGCCGGTGGATTTTGAAGCCTCCAGACGTCAGCCGACACCTGCAGGACCATCCTCGGCCACCTTGCAAGCTCCAGCGTCGCAGTGGTCGGCCGGAGGAGCTCGGAGAAGTTCGCCAGACCGGAGCTCCTCCGTGTTCTTCCCTCGACCTCCGGGGACCGTCGGATCAACGAGGAGCGTCCAGATCGTGCTGCAGCCGTTAGATCTCCCCACGTGCCCACCGTCCGATCGTCGAAGGGGATCTAATCTCAGCCGCACGAGCCCAAGCGTCATCGCGCGCCCAGGACACGCCACGTGGATAAGTGGAGCGCTCCCAGCCGCTGGATCGCGCCTCGTCGTCCAGCCGTTGGATGCGTGCCACGCGTCATCATCGGAGCGCAGGAGCGAGGGTATTTTGCATCTACACCCTCGCCATTTTTGTATTTAATAGTTAGTCTATAAACTTTCGTCTGTAGTTTAAAATATTTTGTAATATTTGCAAGACAAACCCTAGGCTTTGTTTATTTGCGTTTGGGACCCTCGCCACGTCACCTCACGTGACCTGTACACGTGAGGGGGTGGGCATTTTGCAAGGATACCCTCGGTTGTTTGTGTATTTCGTTTAAGTCCATGAACATGTATGTCAAGTTGTAATCTTTTTGAGGATTTGCATCGAGCCCCCTGAGCTTTGTAATATTGCAAAAATACCCCTCCCAGGCGCGTGCAAGTCACGCGCCCTGGTGGGTAAATTGCACATCTACCCTTGCGGGTTTGGATATTTATGTTTAATCCTTGAAATGCAAGTTTTAGTGTAATATTTTGTGGAAAATTGCATGTTTGCCCCTGGAAGTTTTGAAAATTGCATTTCTTCCCTTGCCAGGACTGTTTAATGTTGGGACTCTTGTTCTAATTGTTTAAAATATCTTCTTAAGCCCAAAAATTCCACAAAATTAGATTTAGGTCCCTGGACACTTGTACTTTAACGCCACCTAGTTAGTTTTTGATTTTATTTTATTTTCATATTTATTAAAAATCAAAAACTCTCATTTTGTGTACTGTCTACCTTAGAAAATACCAAAAAAATATCAAAACACCTCCAAAAATTCCAAAAAAATCACCTAGTGTCTATTTTATTATCTTTTAGTGTCAGTCCAAAAATCACTAAAAATCTCAAAAGAAAAACACTAAAAAATTCAAAAACACTCAAAAACTTCAAAAAAAATATAGAAAATCAAAGAAAACTCCAAAAAATATAAACTCAGCTTCTGTTTGTCCCTTATTTTATTCCCTTTATTAGAAAAATAGTGTGAAATATTTTTGGTACTGGTTGCTATTTTCAAATCTCATTTTTGTCACAGCCAGCCCTATTTCCACTGTTTTGCCCTATTTCAGTTTTTAAAAATATCAAAAACACCTTGAAAAATCCCCAAAAATCACAAAAACAGTAGAAAACCATAAAAATTCCAAAAACATCTCAGTTCTGAATTTTTGAGTATTTTTGTGCATTTTTATAAATATTTTATCTTGCCTTATCTTATATTGCCTTTACTTTCCAACATTGAAAAAAGAAAATAAAAAAAAAATATAAAATATAAAATATAAAAATCAGAAAGTTAAAAATCAAAGTACAAAATTAAAAATTAAATTAAAAAAAAATTATTAAAGATTAAAAACCCACAAAAATTGTAGTTGCTTGCTTGCTTAGTGTAGACCCTTCACACACTCACACACTTTAGCATTCAATTTCTTGAGCTACACTGTTTGCTCCCTGTGTTCGAACTCTCTGCATACTTGCCCTTTACATCATTTGTGCAGAGTTAAAAATAAATTTTAACTCCACATTGTTTCTAATTTGTTGATCTTAGTGTGGGTTAATTGTTGATTAATTTCAGGATTTGTGTGGTCAAACACCGACTGTTGACTCGCTTTGTGAGTCGACATAACCACATCGAAATCTGAGTTAATCAATGAGACAGATCTTTGGTGGGGGACATGAGAAGAACGGCTTATATTACCTTGATATCCCTTCCAACTCTGGTTTCGTTGGCGCAACTTCCATCTCTGTTGATCCTCTTCTCTGGCATCTTCGTCTGGGTCACCCCTCTGCTAAAGCTCTTTCCTTAATGTTCCCTGAACTGTCCATGCTTAAACCCTTCGAATGTGAGGCATGTCAGTTCGGAAAACATCACCGTGCATCTTTTCCTGCAAGGACTGAACCCCGTCGTGCTATATCTTTCTCTTTAATTCATTGTGATGTTTGGGGACCTTGTCCTGTCCGAACCATTGGTGGACACCGCTACTTTATTGTCTTTGTGGATGATTACAGTAGATCATCCTGGGTCTATCTTCTTAAAGAACGCTCAGAAATCAATAAAATTGTCAAAAACTTTTTTGCTTATGTCAAAAATCATTTCTCATCGAATATTCAGGTCTTCCGCTCAGACAATGCCTTGGAATTTACTCAACGAGATCTTTCTGATTTCTTTGCTTCCCATGGGACAATACATCAAACCTCTTGTCCTTATACCTCTCAGCAGAATGGGGTTGCAGAATGCAAACTCCGTCATCTTTTAAACATTGCCCGCTCCCTTCTCACCCAGATGAAAGTTCCCAAAACATACTGGGGTGATGTTGTTCTCACTGCAGTCCATCTTATCAACAGGATTCCCTCTCTTACTCTCAAAGGCTCTACACCATTTTCTTTGCTTCACCCTAATGATCTTCCCTTTCCTCTACCTCTACGGATATTTGGGTGTGTCTCCTTCGTACACAATTTCCACACCAAGGACAAAATATCCCCTCGTGCGATCAAATGCGTTTTCCTTGGTTACTCCTACACTCAAAAAGGTTACAGATGTTATGATCCTGTTGACAGACGATACTACATCTCTGCAGACGTAACCTTCTTTGAGCAAACCAGCTTCTTCACACAACCTGTCACCAATGTCCCTTTACATCTTCCTCCATCACCAAGCATCCATACCCATCGATCTCAGACCTCATCACCAGATGTCCCTCTACCCATACCTCTGCCTCAGGATGATATGCCAGCTTCAACTGTCCCCTCCACTACTGTCCTGGATGATCCAGATGACCTGCCGATTGCATTACGGAGGCAAAAGAGAAAGTGTACCACTTATCCTATGTCTAACTTTACTACTACTGCTGGACTTTCATGCACTGATAAACAATATGCCCATGCACTAATGACTATCTCCATTCCTAAAGATCATCACAGTGCTTTCCAAGATGCGGGATGGAGACAGGCCATGAATAAAGAAATAGATGCACTCATATCCAAGGGCACATGGGATCTTGCGCCATGTCCTACAGGTATTAAGCATGTTGCTTGCAGATGGGTCTTTACGACCAAATAATCTCCAGATGGTTCTATTGACAGACTTAAAGCCAGACTTGTGGCAAAAGGATTCACCCAGACATATGGAGTCGATTACTTTGAGACCTTCTCTCCTGTGGCTAGGATGGGGTCCATTCGCACAATTCTCTCTATTGCTGCTAACAAGAATTGGCCAATTTATCAGCTGGATGTAAAGAATGCCTTCCTATACGGTGATCTCGAAGAAGAGGTCTATATGATGCAGCCGCCGGGTTACTCCATCGAGGGGGAGTATGTATGCCGACTCCGTAAGGCCATCTATGGCCTAAAGCAGAGTCCTCGAGCCTGGTTTGACAGACTTACCAGTGAAATCAGCTCTCTTGGTTTTCATAAGACAACATATGATTACTCTGTGTTTATTAGACGATGATCCACTGGTACTGTGATACTTGCTGTCTATGTTGATGATATGGTGGTCACTGGGGACGACGACAATGGAATTCTCGAGACCAAGGCCTTCCTTCAGAAGGTGTTTGTTGATGAGCGACCCGAGCAAACGAGGTAAAGGTACTAAATAGGTCGTTGCGACCTCTATCACTCAGAGTCACTCAATCAAGAAAAATATCGAACCGCGAAAGAAATCAGAGATCAAAACACAAAGTGCGGTCCTAGCTATGGGATTAACCTGGTATAGCACCCAGGGTCGAACACAAGGAGCACGGGTTGGCCTAGGGCCTACGAAGTAGTAAAAATGAAAATAAAAGAAAAACAAAATGTTTTTAGTGGTTTTCAATAATTTTTATATTTTTTTGGATTTTTAATAAGTGAAGAAAATAAAAGAAAGTAAAAGCAAGCACACTTGATCAATTTATTTAACACACCAAAACTCAAGCAAAAATTCAAGAAAAATGGTTTTTATGTTTTTTAAATTTTTAAGTGTTTTTGATTAATTTTTGAGATTTTTCTAATGTGTATTTTATTTTCTAAAAATCAAACAGTAAGAAAAAGACTGGGTACTGTCCAGCAAGGCCCAAAACCCAAAGATAAAATATCTAAGGATCTCAGAGTACCCTGGAGGTAATTTTCCTGTATTCTAGAGAAAATAAGGAAAATTTGGGCACCAAAATTATTGTTTTTGGATTTTTAGATTATTTATTATAATTTTTATGAGTTTTTAAGGGTTTTTAGATTTTTAGGGTTTTTAAGTGATGAAAAATAGCCAAAATTGGCTAGAAAATCAAACAACAAACAAAGAACAGTAGCTAATTTTTTTTAGAATTTTTGGGGGTGATTTTATATTTTTTTGGGATTTTTAAACCTAGACAGTAGCTAAAAAGAAGGTTTTTGAATTTTTAAAAATACTAAATAAAATCAAAAATGTCCTCAAAAATTCTCAAAAATCCAACAACATGGCAGGAGCCATGTGTCAAATTTTCATCGAATTTGGAGGTGGTTTGATATTTATTCAAAAATCAAAAAGGGGGCACTGTGCACAGGGACTCAAGTGCAAATACCCGAAAGTCTGGGGGTCCAGGTGCAATTTTCCCAGCAAGTCACGCGCGTGGCGCGTGCCTGGGGCACTCAGGGACCTTCTGGTAATAAAAACCAACTCCTAGGACCTTTTGGTAACTCGTACCAAAAAGTCCAAGGGCACGGTTGCAATTTACCCACTAAAATCCGCACATGCACAAATAAAGTGTTCACAGGGGTATCAATGAAAATACCAGAAAGTTTCTTGTCATTTAATAACAACCCAGAACTACAGGACAATAGCTGCAAATAACCCAACTAAACACGTGACGAAGCACGTGGGCTCGCATACATAGGGGCATAATTGCAAAACACAACAAGCACAAGGTCCAAAGTGCAAATTACCCTACGTAAATAAAAGACTTAAAATATTTACAGGACTAGAAATTAAAGACACAAACTACGAGGGAGCCTAAGTAAATTACCCCTTATTAAGTCGACGGCTCGATGGCGGACGCGTGGCGAATCCAACGGTTCAGGTGCCTGGCGCCTCTTTCTCCTGCAGCACGTGGGCCTGATCGACGGTGCGGAGGAGGACACGTGGATGATCGAACGGGGTTGGGCTCAGGTGCCTCTCTCCTCAGCGCTAACGGTCCAGATCAGCTCCCCAAAGTAATCAACGGCAACTGCTCTTCGATGAATGGACGGCCGTGATTGAAACTGGAGCGGTGGGGCTGATCGGACGGTGAAGGAGGATGGTGGAAGAACACTCAACCGGCGAGCTTCGCCGGCCTCGCGTGCGTGCTAGGGTCCTCCTCAGCTGCCTCCAAGTATCGGAGAAGATCGGCGGTGAAGTCCCGCAGCTGGTGGTGCTGTCCGATGGCCCAGCCGAGCCCTGGAGGGGCTCCGGCGAGGTCGTCGGCGAGAAGCTCCTGGTCTCAAAGTAAGGGGGTCTCAGATGACTCCCTTTTGACCTGCAAAATGAACCAAAAGTTCGCGGGTCGAGGGCAAAGTGCCTCGACCCGATGAAGCGGAGTGACGGTGGTCTGTGGGTCGGGACGAACGAGCTCCGGCGAGCTGGGGATGGTGGAGCTCGAATCCCAGCTCCGGGGCGAGCTGGGTTGAGTGAAAGGGCGAAGAACGTGCGTGGGGGAAAGGCGACGGTGACAGTGCGTTCCGATGATCGAGATGATTGACGATATGGCCGGAATCAGAGGAACACGTCGGAGATACAAATTGGGCGAAACAAGAAATTACGCTAAATGGAAGGGCTAAAGGAGTACCTGGGTGGAGCGAAAGACTGTGCTGGAGCTTGGCTTGCTCCTGGTCGTCTCCTCGAAGGGTGTCACTGCCTGAGGCTCGAGCTCCGGTCGAGTGGCGGAGCACGGTGGCGCAAAGCTGCCGGATCAGTGACCGGCCACCTCCTCCTCGCTGCAACACCGGCAAACGGGAGCTGTCACCTCGCTGGATGCGATGGAGGTCACGGGAGTGAGAGTGGGGAGCCAAAGATGGAAAGAGGAGGCGGCTGAGCTCAGGTTATATATGGGTGCAGGTCCGGGAAGAAGGGGTTGGGTCCGGCTCGATTGAGCACGGACCCCTAGGCAAGGTGTCGGGCGAAGTTCCCGGATGCACAGGGGATGATCGGAGCCCTGGGTTAGCGGATTTGGAGACCGGGTCGTGACGCAATAAATCGGGGAAGTCGGGTCGGGCGTCACGACCCGTGTGAAGTGGTCCACAGGTGGGAGTTGACCGGGTGGTCAACAATCCCCGTGGACCAATGGGAATCAGCCACGTCATAAATAGCTTGGAAATTCAAAATAAAATAGGAAATGGCCGATTCATGAAAAACTCAAAACATAAAAAATGTTTGTTTTAATTTTTTCTATTTTTTGTGATTTTTAATTAATTTTTGAAAATTAAAATAAGGTATTTACATAGTATAGCTATACATAGGTATTTATACAATATAGGTTTTTTTTTAATTTTTGATTTTTAATTAGTTATTTTTATACATTTTTATTCCTATTTTATATTTTATTTATTTATAGAATAAAATGAGGAATAAAAGGCTATTTTTATTTTATTTTTATTATTTATATACATAGGTGAAATAATTAGTTATTTACAACTATGTACAAGGCATATATACAATATATTTTTGTATTTTAGTTTTGTAATTTTTATTTGATTTTTGTTTTGTTTCTTTTTATTTATTTTATGTATAATATGTAACATGGAATATTTACAAAAAGTTTTGAAAATAAATGACTTTATTTACAAGGTGAAATAAGTAAAGGGTAATGATCTATGTACATGGTGAAAGGTTCTTTTTGGATTTTTTATTTTTAAGTTTTTGTTTTGTTTTTAATAGTGTATAAATATATACAAACATATTTTTGGATGAGGAAAATATTTAATTTATTTATTTACACAAATATGTACACATGAGCCCCTATCTCTCTCTACTTGGCTTTTATGCGGTCAGGCCCATGCTGAGCCCTCCCTTGGGTTAGGTTGCTCAATATTTATTCTAAATATTTCCCTCTTTTTCTTTTTCATCTTTATTCTTTTATTTTTGCACAAAAACATGCTAATTATCTATATTTACAAACATGCATGCTTTTGCTAATTGACCCTATTTACACATATCTACATGCATTTGCATAGGTTTTTGTAGCTAAAATATAAGAATAAAGAGTGATGAATGGGTATTCATCACCCCCCTATACTATACTTTGCTAGTCCCTTAGCAAACACTTATTTGAAAAAGAAGTGAAAAAGAAAGAAAAAGAAAAAGAGAATGTACATGGATCAAGGTTGATTATTAAACTTGCCTTCATTAAATTGAGGTATGGAGCTTAATCAGATCTTTGGATTATTAATGTGTCGGAACCTTATTTAGACTTAAGCTTAAAACCTAACAGCCTCTAAGTTCCACTATTCTATAACCAAGACTCCTCAATGCTCCAGATCAGAACAAGTCACCAATCACAAACCCTGAAGACCATGAATCTTTTCTTGTCCTGTGAAAGTGAGGTCTAAGCTCTCCACCTCAGAAATGGCAACTTGACAACCCTCCCCAACAAGGTAACTCTATGACCTCAATCTGGCCACTCTTTCCTCGAGGAGCGGGGTATTCCCTTCTAAGTTCAAGTACAACCGGCTCAAGAAGAGGGGGAAGAAGAGAATGGGTCAAGGCCAGTGTAGCCAAGTACCCTTGGGAGCTTGACCAGTGTAGCCAAGTCTCCCTGCTGCAAGCTACAACAGATGGATCATGAAACCAAGCTTTGCTTATTGCACTTATATACATACTCCGGTGGGATTATCATTTTCTCTCAGACCCACCACTTTTTTGGAGTTCTTTTCTTTTTGCACATTTTTTTTCGAGTGCATCTATACAACATGTACATGTGCAGCATATATACAAGGAGTTTTTCCTCTTGAGCCAGTAGACTATCCCTCTTTTGAAGCTTTATTGCAACCCACAACTCCCGTCGTTAGACCTCATGGCAACCAGACCAAGTTGAGACGCACTTCCTTCACTAAATGAAGAAGAGAGGTTCCGCCTAGAAGTACTACCCTCATATGCTACCCCAAGCCAAGGAAGACTGCCTCCTCACCACCTCATCCGTAGAGAGCTCGGTGCATAGTGCGGTTGTCCAAGTAAAGCCATAATCTATATGAGTCATGTGTTGTTGTTAAGTGCTCTACTTAGGCTCATTGAGATGACATGTGATCATAGCCTAGTGGACTCAAAGAATTAAGTCACCATGGACCTGAAAAGTCTTAAACCTAAGCCCTATAAGGTTCCTCTTAGAAATTAGGTGGATTAAGATCTTAATCAAGCTCCATTTCTCAATTTGATTCCAGGCTTAGTTTAAATGTCAACTATCATCCAGAAAAACTATATACATATGTACAAAAAGATGCATATTTACACAAATTTTACAATCATGCAAAATTTTTGAAAAATGTTTTGAAATCATGAATAATGATGCATGAAGTGCAAATTTTGCAAAAAGATATTTACACACATTTACACAAGATTTTTGCAAACTTTTGATTTTCAAAACATTTTGGAAAAATTTTGTACTATATACATAATTTTGATACAGAAAATATTTACACAAGCTTTACACAAAAGATTTTTTGAAATCATTTTTACAAAAATAATTTGTACACTAGCTATGTATGTGCAAATAAAAGAAGATTATGTACATGAAAATTTTTAATTTTTGTGGTTTTTAGCCATTTTTATTTATTAACACACTCACACAAAGTACGAGTTATGGCTAAAGTATATATGAAATATATACACACCCCCCTATACTTAGCTCGAACGATGTCCTCGGAGTCAAGAGCGATGAAGAAGACATAACTCGTGCTATGTATGGGGAAGTGAAAAGGAAGGCTATACAAAAGGAAAATGAAAAGTCAAGAGGGATTCGGGTCTTCCCCCTATACTTAGGATCAAGTAATCCTAAGTATAGCAGTCTGTACACGAAGGGAAAACCGAGTGGAGAATGTACAGGGTCTACCCCCCCTATACTTAGGGTAAGATATCCCTAAGTATAGGCAGCAAAACAGGGGTAGACAGAAACAAAAGAAATACCCGAAATGTCGCACATCCCCCCTATACTTAGGGTAAAGTGCACCCTAAGTATAGCATAATCACAAGATGGAGAAAGGGATGTGGGACTAAAGAATGTGCTGATATGGACATCTGGATCTATGTACAGCGGAGGATCAATAAAGCTCAGGCGTGAGATGCATTAGATGTGAGTCAAAGACCACATCTCACGCAAAATGAATAGGGGCAATATCAACGACCCGCGGCTCATGATCTAGAAATGGTTTGAGCCGCTGGCCGTTCACTCGGAAGGTACTCTCAGAAGACAACTCAGATATGTCGATGCTACCGTTGTCGTGTACCTTCCGAACCAGATAAGGTCCTTTCCATTTGCTCTGTAGCTTCCCTGGAAATAGTCTAAGCCTCGCATCAAACAGCCATACTCTCTGTCCAATCTCAAAATGCTTGTGGCTGATATGAGAATCATGCCACTCCTTGACTCTCTCCTTATAATGTAGGCTGCTTGAGAAAGCTGAATCTCTAAGCTCCTCCAGGGCAGCTAACTCTGCCCTCCTCTGGTCTCCTATACCATCTGGATCCATGAGAATGTCTGTAACTGCCCAGAGTGACTTGTGCCTCAGCTCAACTGGTAGGTGACAGGGTTTGCCATATACGAGGCGAAAGGGAGATGTGCCCAAAGGTGTCTTGAAAGACGTCCTATATGCCCACAAGACCGAGTCCAATAGCTGTGACCAATCCTTTCGGTCAGGGCGGACGACTTTCTGCAGAATAGTCTTGATCTCCCTATTCGACACTTCGGCTAGACCATTCGTCTGTGGATGGTACGGTGTAGCAACGCGATGATCTATGCCGAACTCGCTAGCAAGTGCCTTCACCTGGTCGTTGATGAAGTGAGATCCCCCATCAGAAATAAGAACTCGTGGAACCCCGAACCGCGTGATGATATGCTTCCTCAAGAATCTGCAAACTGTCCTCGCATCAGCGGCTCGGGCGGGGATAGCCTCCACCCAACGACTCACATAATCCACGGCCAACAGAATGTACTCAAATCCCTGACTCTTAGGGAATGGACCCATGAAATCGATGCCCCATGCGTCAAAAACCTCACAGAAGTGAATGGGCTGCATCGGCATCATATCACGCTGTCCACAAGTGCCCATCCTCTGACAGTCAGTACACCTCTTCACGAACTCATCTGAGTCCTTGAAGAGGGTAGGCCACCACAAGCCGGATTGGAGCACTTTCTGTGCCGTTCTCCTCCCAGAATGATGTCCTCCTGCCTCAAGCTTGTGGCAGTAAGTGAGGACGCTATGGTGTTCCTCCTGAGGAATACACCGACGCCAGACGCTATCCCCTCCTTCGTGGTAAAGGATGGGATCCTCCCAATGGTAAGACTTGGCCTTCGCTAGGAAGGTCTCAAGCCTCTGCCTGGGCCAATCTTGTGGGACTTTCCCAGCAACGAGAAAGTTCACAATATCGGCGTACCATGGGAGCGAGGCGATAGCAAGGATCGCCTCATCTGGGAAGGTATCTCTAATAGGATCTATCTGCTCAGTCTCCTCAGGCTGCTCTAATCGGGAGAGATGATCCGCCACCACATTCTTGACTCCCGGCTTATCCTTGATCTCAATATCGAACTCCTGGAGTAGAAGGATCCATCTAGTCAGTCTGGCCTTGGCATCCTTCTTTTCCATGAGGTACCTGATGGCGGTGTGATCTGTAAACAAAGTCACTCTAGATCCGATGATATATGATCTAAACTTATCCAGGGCAAACACGACGGCTAGCATCTCCTTCTCTGTGACTGTATAATTCCGCTGGGCGGAATCCAATGTGCGGCTAGCGTAGTGTATAGCAAATGGTACTCCATCCCTCCTCTGTCCCAGCACTGCCCCTACGGCAAAATCGGAGGCGTCCGTCATGATCTCGAATGGGAGAGACTAATCAGGCGGCTGGAGGACAGGAGCCTCAATCACACACTGCTGGAGAGTAGCAAACGACGAAAGGCACTTGTCATCGACAAGGAACTCGGTGTCTTTCGTCAAGAGGTCAGTCAACGGCCGGGCAATCCTGCTAAAATCCTGAATGAATCTCCTATAAAATCCAACGTGCCCCAGAAATGACCGTAACTGTCTCAGATTGGACGGCGGTGTGAGTTTTCTAATGACATCAACCTTGGCCGGATCCACCTCCATGCCCCTGTTGGAGATGATATGGCCAAGCACCGTCCCTTGAGTCACCATGAAGTGACTCTTCTCCCAAGATAGCACCAAGTGATACTCAATACATCGCTGAAGTACTCGATCTAGGCAGTCAAGACAAGAATCAAATCCGTCGCCGTAGATCGAGAAATCATCCATGAAGACCTCTAAGCACTCCCCTACCATGTCCGAGAAGATCGACAGCATGCACCTCTGAAAAGTCGCAGGGGCATTGCATAGCCCAAATGGCATGCGTCGAAAAGCGTATGTGCCGAAGGAACAGGTAAAGGTGGTCTTCTCCTGATCCTCAGGAGCGATGGCCACTTGGTTGTAGCCCGAGTACCCATCCAGGAAGCAATAATGGCTCTTCCCCGCCAGTCTCTCAATGATCTATCAATAAAGGGCAGGGGGAAATGGTCCTTCTTGGTGGCTTGGTTGAGTCTCCTGTAGTCAACACAAACCCTCCAAGAGGTGGGTACTCGTGTAGCAATCTCCTCTCCCGACTCACTGATCACAGTCGTGATGCCCGTCTTCTTGGGCACCACATGCAAGGGGCTAACCCACTTGGAGTCAGAAATGGGATAAATAAAACCTGCACCCCACCATTTTGATATTTCCTTCATGACGACCTCTCTCAGGTTGGGGTTCAGACGCCGCTGGAACTCACGCGACGGCTTCGCCCCATCCTCGAGATAGATATGGTGGGAGCACACTGATGGACTAATCCCATGGAGATCTGCTACGCTCCATCCGATCGCCTTGCGGTTCTTTTCAAGAACCCCCATCAAACGGGATTCCTGCTCTCCAGTCAACTCAGCGGAGATGATGACTGGGTACATCTCTGGATCGCCCGCAAGGAATCGATACTTCAGCGAAGTAGGGAGCGGCTTCAGCTCTGGAATGCTGGGTGCCGGCAAATCTGGCTGCGGAAGAAACTGAGTGAAAGCTGCAAGGTCTGCCAAATCTGCCTGGGAAAGTGAAAGCATACTCTCGCAAACTGGATCGGGAGAAGGCGGCTCTACTGCACTGTCTCTGGTCTGCTCTGCCTCTACCTCCTCCTCATCTATAGGCTCAGATGGACTCAGGTCTGGCATCTGATCATAGCAATCGGCCCAATCAGACTCTGAATCCGAGGGATCTGTATCAGAAACGGTGGCATCAGTACCACCAGGAAACAAGGTGGCATCAGCACCACCATCATCAATCATAGTGCTGCGATCGAGGACCGGCTCTGCTGCCGCAATGGTATCCTGAACCAGGTCTGTGCTCTCCAGACTCTCCTCTGCTATCATCTCTGCCTCAGCTGTGTCTGAAAGTGAGAGGGTGGTCTGTGCCTCAAGGTCTGCCCAAGCTGCCTCATCATCTGTGATCACAAAATCACAGTCCTGGTGAATGTCTGGCTCTGCGTCTGTCAGCTGCTCTGAATCGGTACTCGCATCTGAGCGGGATCTGAATCTGGCTCTATAGTCCTCGACCGTCTCTATTTGTATACTCTCGCCCTGGACACGAAAGTACACCTTCCCGCTATCATGATCAGTCACCGCCTTGGATGTGGCCAAGAACGGACGACCAAGGATGATGGGGGTATCGGTCACGGACTCAGGGATCTCCATGTCCAACACTACGAAGTCCACGGGGAATTGCAGACCCTGAATCGTGACGATAACGTCTCGTAATAACCCCTTCGGCCTCTTGACAGATCGATCAGCGAACTGAAGGACTGTTCTGCTCTGTCGAAGAGTGCCCAACTCGAAGCGGTCGAGAAGGGCTGCCGGAAGAAGGTTGATCGACGATCCGCTATCTAGAAGAGTACGGTCGAACCACTGCTCACTAATCTGGCATCTGACATACGGGGCCCCTGAATCTGGCCTCTTGGCTGGCAGTCGGTTCTGGATCGCAAAGCACGTGGCTTTGGTCAGCACATGGATCTCTGAAGTGTGGTTCCTCCTCCTCCTCCTGACTGTAGTCCTCTCTCTCAAAGATCTCTGGAGAAGGGGGATGTGCTGCAAAGCCTCCTGGAGGGTCAGCTGAATGTGAAACCGATCTATCATGCTCTGGCTGAACTCCTCAAGCTCTCTCTTTTTTGGATCATTTTTCTTCCCCTTCCCCATCTGAAGGGCTCTAGGGAAGGGGATCACTGGGTCCTTCTCAGATGAAGGACTAGGAAAAGGTCTAGACGGTTCAAGGACCGGATCCACACATACATCACGCACCACAGTGGGACCAAAAGAAAGTAAACCTTTTCCTTTATTCATATCAGAATTCTGAGATACATAACCACGAGGAAAAACATCAGATCTCTCTCCACAAACACCGGTGGCCTCAGTACCACCACGGGATGGCTGCTCTGCTGCTGCTGAAGGAAGACGTCGCGCGGCATCAGTACCGCGGGCTGGCTCGGATGCATGGGTGGCATCAGTACCACCTCCTAGCTCTGGTGAAGTGGCGGCCTCAGTACCGCCGGTGGGATCAGCATCCTTGGTGGCCTCAGTACCACCGTCATCATCTGGAGCGGCCTCAGTACCGCTCTCCTCCTCCTCCTGTGGCGCCTCGGGATGGTGCTCAGATGAGGCGTCGCCGCCTGCTGGGGTCCTACCGCTCCTAAGTGTGACAAAATCAGCATCAAATAAATTCGAAGATGTATCATCAAATGGGTCACTAGGAGTGGCTGACTCAGTAGGTACTACCTGCTCAGACTTCCTCTTGAGGCTGTTCGGATTGGGCTCTATCTGGGCTGGTATGGCGGCCTTCCCTCTCACCAGGTCCCGCATCTCCTGGCGGAACTCGTCCATCTCCCGTCGGAATGTAGCCTGCTGGTCCGTGAGGAGGCGGGCGATATCATCCAAAGCGGGGCTCTCGTGGGAGCCCGACGGGTGGCCTCTCTGTGGGTGAGGCTGCTGGAACTGCTGTGATGGGTAAGAGGGGTAGGATGGAGGGTGCTGCTGGTATCCCTGGTGAGCCTGCTGCTCACGTCTCCAAGGCTGTCCCTGCTGCTGATAGGGACGCAGACCGTAGGATGACTGCTGCTGATACGCTGGGGGCTGCTGCTGCGGCTGGTGCTGGTCTCTCTGATGGGAGTACTGCCCTCCCTGTCCTGACGGCTGCTGCTGGGGCTGGGCACCACCACTCCCCCACCTGAATCCGGGATGGTCTCGTCGGATCCCAGGCTGGGGACGGTCGTACTAGATCCCGTTGACATCCATCAACGGCTCGGCATCAAAGGGGGCTGGCGGGAGTACTGCCAGAGGCTGGTCCGGCTGGTAAACCACCATCTGCATCTCTGGAGATGGTGGAGACTGGTAGGTGGGCTGCGGCTGCTGGTACGGCTCCGCCTGTACAAGGTGAACCTGTCTAGGCTGCACTGGGGTGCTGGAGCGCTGGGACGAGCTGCTGCTGCTGCCGGCGTCGCCTCGCGACTGAAGACGGGGCTGAGAAGCCGTCTGTGCCTCCTGGAGACACATGAGTTGTGTCTTCATGTCGCTCAAGACCTGTGCCATCTGCTCCATCTGCGTGATACTCTGGCACTGCTTCTTCTCTATCAGCTCCATGCGGTCCAACTTCTCGCTGATGATACCCATGTCCGCAGCTGACGACTCTAGCTGTGCTGCTGCTGTGGCTGCGGACGAACTGGAAGGACATGCATCTACCCGTGCTATCCGCTGGTACTGCACGGGCCCTGGCTGATGTGGCTGGGTCTTCTGAGTATAGAGCCGGGTCTGGGACATGACCACGTAGTTCTCTGCCATCTCCTCAAAAATAGCCCAGACCTGGTCGTGGTCCTTGGCGAAGTAGGACCCGCCACAAGAAGCATTCACCAGGCCCTGTAGCTCTGGTGACAGTCCGCTGAAGAAGCTCTGAACTAGGTTTGGCTTCGTGATGTCGTGGTGCGGGCATCTGTCCAAAAGCTCTCTGAACCTCTCCCAAGCCTCGTGAAACTGCTCGTTGGGGAACATGGAGAAGTTACTAATCAGGGCCCTCGCTGCATTCGTCCGCCCGAGTGGATAGTACTTATTCAAGTACTCGGTGCGGAGCTGCTCCCAGGTATAGACAAATCTCCCCAAATGCTTCAGCCAGGTGGCTGCTCTATCTGCCAGTGAAAAGGGGAATGCGATCATCCTGATCGTGTCCTGGTCCACATGTCTGTCGTGGACAGTGCTGCATATCATAAGAAACTCCTGGAGGTGGAGGTGGGGCTCCTCTGTAGCAAGTCCATGGAACCGCGGGAGCATCTGCAAGGTGTTCGGGGGGAAATTGAAGTCCCCCACGATAGCTGGAACCACCACCCAATGGTGCATCAGTGTAGATCCAGGAATATGTAAATCCCGCATCGGTCTCGGTGGTCCTGCTCCTCCTGCGGCTGCTGCCGCTGCGGCGGCGGTCGCGGCTGCTGCTGCTGCTGCTGCTGCGGCTCGTGCCTGTGCATCTGCATCCGGGATCTCCTCGGGCTCGCTCTGCGCGTCTCTCTCTGCTCTGAGCCTCTCCAACTCACGCCTCATCTCAATCATGAAAGCTCCCTGATCGCGGAGCTGCTGCTGAACTGTATCAAGTGATGCGATCAGGGTGGAGTTGATCGCTCCCTGGTCTAGTACAATATGCTCTGGTCTACGGGAGTGATCATCAGAACTGCCTGCGCCGGCCGTCTCGACGTCTGCAAAATCAAATGAGCCCAACTCAGGTGCCGTCAAATGAATCAGTCTCTCCTCGGGCTCATGTCTCTCGGGAAGATCAGAAAGGGGATCGAGGGGGAACAGGGTGGAGTCGTACTCGGGCTCGGAGAGCGGGTCTGAGCTCTCGCGAGCCAACCTAGATGATGAGGTAGACGCGCCCAAAAGCGGTGCAGCCAAAGGCTACCTAAGAGATCGTCTACCCATCATCTTGATCTGGCAAGTAGGGCGGATGAGATCTGGAAAAATTATGATCGAAAAACAAACCCCCGGTTCACCAACGCAACGCGAGCTGAAGACCGTGAAAGTTCGATCAAATTATCTTGTCAATTTTATTTTGGTGAACACACAAATATCAGAGCGCTTACGTGACCTGTTGGGATATCCGCTGCTAACCCCAACCGACTGGCCCGCACGGAAGAGTCAGTAATCAGTCGGGTTTAGCAACGGGGGGCTCTACCTAGTGTGCGGGGTCACTCTCTCGCGCATACAAACCAAGCAATGAGGGGGTTGCTCTCCCCAAGACAGAATTTTTAGGGTGAGTGAGTTTTAAGGTCAATAATCTTAGCAGTCCCAATTTTATGGTTACACTTTTTAGGTATTTTTCAAAGCAAACAAAAACGCCTAACGAATTTTTCGATTCTCCTGATTATTAAGTCAAAAACAGGGGGGAGAAGTCGAAAAAGCCGATGCACGAGAAATCAATGATGCATGCAAAGTCAGAAATGCGTACCTGCCTCCAGCTCTCTACATGCAAAATGATCCGCGCATAAAATAAAGACAGAAAGTAAACTAAGCTAAATGATGCAGCGGGAAGCCGAGTCCTAGACGAGCAACTTCTAGCGAAGAACCGTCTAACCGGTCACCGACCTCCAAGCCAAAGGGTCCGGTCTTGGCCCGTCCCTCCCCTGCCCGACAAATCGGGGGTAGGAGTAAGCGCTTTACAGGACGAGCTACGACACGTAGGCTACGGAAGCTAGCGAGTCGGTTATTTTTATTATTTATTTTAAGTAGGTCCAATTACGGTCTATAAGAACAGATAGGCAATTAAGGTGTGTGGATCCTACTCAATTACGTTACAATCACCAGAAAGTCCTAAATCTAGGGGCTCGAGCAAAAACCGCGAAAAACCGGAAAATGACAGTAAGAAAGGAAAAAAAATCCGCGAGAAAAGCCGCGAAAAAGCCGCGAGGTCCTAATGGGTCCCCCGAGCACACCGGTGCTCGGCGAAACAGACCCGCTACGGTAGTCAAGTCCAAACAGTCTCAGAAGTGTCCTGTATTATTACAATAATAATGAATAAAATAAAATAAAACTATCCTAATACCTCACCCACTCACTCTCTCTCTCTCGCTCTCTCCTGCGGCTTCGTAGAGAAAGAAGCCGCCTCCAAGTGCCGCGGCTGCACCGGCTCCTCGAAAGTAGCCTCCGCGGTCCTCGGGCCCTCGCAAGAAACAAAGAAGAGTGGTCAGTCCAGAAAGAATAATCAAATAATAGAGAAAAATAAAAGAAAATACAAGTGAGGGTATATGTGCAAAAATGTAAATAAAATAATCACACCAAATAAAACAAAAAATAAAAATAAGAGAAAATCAAAATAAAACAAAATAAATCAAAAAGAAACTATAAACAAAAGCCGCGAAGAGCCGCGAGCTCCGAAGAGCCGCGAAAAGCCGCGAAAAAAAATAAAAACGAAAATAAAAACAAAAACACTACTAAGCCGTGCTCCCCGGCAACGGCGCCATTCTGATGAGCGACCCGAGCAAACGAGGTAAAGGTACTAAATAGGTCGTTGCGACCTCTATCACTCAGAGTCACTCAATCAAGAAAAATATCGAACCGCGAAAGAAATCAGAGATCAAAACACAAAGTGCGGTCCTAGCTATGGGATTAACCTGGTATAGCACCCAGGGTCGAACACAAGGAGCACGGGTTGGCCTAGGGCCTACGAAGTAGTAAAAATGAAAATAAAAGAAAAACAAAATGTTTTTAGTGGTTTTCAATAATTTTTATATTTTTTTGGATTTTTAATAAGTGAAGAAAATAAAAGAAAGTAAAAGCAAGCACACTTGATCAATTTATTTAACACACCAAAAATCAAGCAAAAATTCAAGAAAAATGGTTTTTATGTTTTTTAAGTTTTTAAGTGTTTTTGGTTAATTTTTGAGATTTTTCTAATGTGTATTTTATTTTCTAAAAATCAAACAGTAAGAAAAAGACTGGGTACTGTCCAGCAAGGCCCAAAACCCAAAGATAAAATATCTAAGGATCTCAGAGGACCCTCGAGGTAATTTTCCTGTATTCTAGAGAAAATAAGGAAAATTTGGGCACAAAAATTATTGTTTTTGGATTTTTAGATTATTTATTATAATTTTTATGAGTTTTTAAGGGTTTTTAGATTTTTAGGGTTTTTAAGTGATGAAAAATAGCCAAAATTGGCTAGAAAATCAAACAACAAACAAAGAACAGTAGCTAATTTTTTTTAGAATTTTTGGGGGTGATTTTATATTTTTTTGGGATTTTTAAACCTAGACAGTAGCTAAAAAGAAGGTTTTTGAATTTTTAAAAATACTAAATAAAATCAAAAATGTCCTCAAAAATTCTCAAAAATCCAACAACATGGCAGGAGCCATGTGTCAAATTTTCATCGAATTTGGAGGTGGTTTGATATTTATTCAAAAATCAAAAAGGGGGCACAGGGACTCAAGTGCAAATACCCGAAAGTCTGGGGGTCCAGGTGCAATCTTCCCAGCAAGTCACGCGCGTGGCGCGTTCCTGGGGCACTCAGGGACCTTCTGGTAATAAAAACCAACTCCTAGGACCTTTTGGTAACTCGTACCAAAAAGTCCAAGGGCACGGTTGCAATTTACCCACTAAAATCCGCACATGCACAAATAAAGTGTTCACAGGGGTATCAATGAAAATACCAGAAAGTTTCTTGTCATTTAATAACAACCCAGAACTACAGGACAATAGCTGCAAATAACCCAACTAAACACGTGACGAAGCACGTGGGCTCGCATACATAGGGGCATAATTGCAAAACACAACAAGCACAAGGTCCAAAGTGCAAATTACCCTATGTAAATAAAAGACTTAAAATATTTACAGGACTAGAAATTAAAGACACAAACTACGAGGGGGCCTAAGTAAATTACCCCTTATTAAGTCGACGGCTCGATGGCGGACGCGTGGCGAATCCAACGGTTCAGGTGCCTGGCGCCTCTTTCTCCTGCAGCACGTGGGCCTGATCGACGGTGCGGAGGAGGACACGTGGATGATCGAACGGGGTTGGGCTCAGGTGCCTCTCTCCTCAGCGCGAACGGTCCAGATCAGCTCCCCAAAGTAATCAACGACAACTGCTCTTCGATGAATGGACGGCCGTGATTGAAACTGGAGCGGTGGGGTTGATCGGACGGTGAAGGAGGATGGTGGAAGAACACTCAACCGGCGAGCTTCGCCGGCCTCGTGTGCGTGCTAGGGTCCTCCTCAGCTGCCTCCAAGTATCGGAGAAGATCGGCGGTGAAGTCCCGCAGCTGGTGGTGCTGTCCGATGGCCCAGCCGAGCCCTGGAGGGGCTCCGGCGAGGTCGTCGGCGAGAAGCTCCTGGTCTCAAAGTAAGGGGGTCTCAGATGACTCCCTTTTGACCTGCAAAATGAACCAAAAGCTTCGCGGGTCGAGGGCAAAGTGCCTCGACCCGATGAAGCGGAGTGACGGTGGTCTGTGGGTCGGGACGAACGAGCTCCGGCGAGCTGGGATGGTGGAGCTCGAATCCTAGCTCCGGGGTGAGCTGGGTTGAGTGAAAGGGCGAAGAACGTGCGTGGGGGAAAGGCGACGGTGACAGTGCGTTCCGATGATCGAGATGATTGACGATATGGCCGGAATCAGAGGAACACGTCGGAGATACAAATTGGGCGAAACAAGAAATTACGCTAAATGGAAGGGCTAAAGGAGTACCTGGGTGGAGCGAAAGACTGTGCTGGAGCTTGGCTTGCTCCTGGTCGTCGCCTCGAAGGGTGTCACTGCCTGAGGCTCGAGCTCCGGTCGAGTGGCGGAGCACGGCGGCGCAAAGCTGCCGGATCAGTGACCGGCCACCTCCTCCTCGCTGCAACACCGGCAAACGGGAGCTGTCACCTCGCTGGATGCGATGGAGGTCACGGGAGTGAGAGTGGGGAGCCAAAGATGGAAAGAGGAGGCGGCTGAGCTCAGGTTATATATGGGTGCTGGTCCGGGAAGAAGGGGTTGGGTCCGGCTCGATTGAGCACGGACCCCTAGGCAAGGTGTCGGGCGAAGTTCCCGGATGCACAGGGGATGATCGGAGCCCTGGGTTAGCGGATTTGTAGACCGGGTCGTGACGCAATAAATCGTGGAAGTCGGGTCGGGCGTCACGACCCGTGTGAAGTGGTCCACAGGGGGGAGTTGACCGGGTGGTCAACAATCCCCGTGGACCAATGGGAATCAGCCACGTCATAAATAGCTTGGAAATTCAAAATAAAATAGGAAATGGCCGATTCATGAAAAACTCAAAACATAAAAAATGTTTGTTTTAATTTTTTCTATTTTTTGTGATTTTTAATTAATTTTTGAAAATTAAAATAAGGTATTTACATAGTATAGCTATACATAGGTATTTATACAATATAGGTTTTTTTTTAAATTTTTGATTTTTAATTAGTTATTTTTATACATTTTTATTCCTATTTTATATTTTATTTATTTATAGAATAAAATGAGGAATAAAAGGCTATTTTTATTTTATTTTTATTATTTATATACATAGGTGAAATAATTAGTTATTTACAACTATGCACAAGGCATATATACAATATATTTTTGTATTTTAGTTTTGTAATTTTTATTTGATTTTTGTTTTGTTTCTTTTTATTTATTTTATGTATAATATGTAACATGGAATATTTACAAAAAGTTTTGAAAATAAATGACTTTATTTACAAGGTGAAATAAGTAAAGGGTAATGATCTATGTACATGGTGAAAGGTTCTTTTTGGATTTTTGATTTTTAAGTTTTTGTTTTGTTTTTAATAGTGTATAAATATATACAAACATATTTTTGGATGAGGAAAATATTTAATTTATTTATTTACACAAATATGTACACATGAGCCCCTATCTCTCTCTACTTGGCTTTTATGCGGTCAGGCCCATGCTGAGCCCTCCCTTGGGTTAGGTTGCTCAATATTTATTCTAAATATTTCCCTCTTTTTCTTTTTCATCTTTATTCTTTTATTTTTGCACAAAAACATGCTAATTATCTATATTTACAAACATGCATGCTTTTGCTAATTGACCCTATTTACACATATCTACATGCATTTGCATAGGTTTTTGTAGCTAAAATATAAGAATAAAGAGTGATGAATGGGTATTCATCATTTGTCACCAAGGACCTTGGACAACTCCGGTACTTTCTTGGTATTGAGGTGATACGTACTACAGAAGGGTTACATCTATCACAACGAAAATACTGCTTGGATATTCTTACGGAAGTCGGTTTACAAGGATGCAAACCATCTGGCATCCCTGCAGAGGTACGAAAACACGCTACATCCACTGATCCTGAGTTTGAAGACACTACACGATACAGAAGCCTCGTGGGTAAACTGATCTACCTCACCGTTACCAGGCCTGATATATCTTATGTTGTAAGCAGAGCCAGCCGCCATATGGAGAGACCTCTTTACAGTGATTGGCAGGATGTCCTTCTTATCCTTCGATACTTGAAGGAATCACCAGGGCGAGGACTCATCTATAAGGTCAACGGTCATATTGATATTACTGCTTATGCAGATGCTGATTACGCCAGTTCTCCTGAGGATAGACGATCCATTACAGGCTATGCTATGTTTGTTGGTGGTAACCTTGTTTCATGGCGAAGCAAGAAGCAAACCGTGGTCTCCAGATCAAGTGCAGAGGCAGAATATAGGGCAATGGCCCATGCTGTTTGTGAGATTACGTGGCTTGTATCTTTTCTACGAGACCTTGGGTTCCCTGCTACTACTCCTATACCGCTATACTGTGATAACAAGTCTGCTACCTATATTGCCACCAATCCTGTATTTCATGAACGGACGAAGCACATTGAAGTTGACTGTCACTTCATCCGAGATGCAATACGAGGAGGACAGATCGTCACACCACATATCTCTACAGATCTTCAACTTGCAGACGTATTTACTAAGGCATTACCAAAGAAGCGTCTTTTATGGATATCTTCCAAGTTGGGCATGATTGATGGATATGCTCCAACTTGAGGGAGAGTGTTAGAGAATACCATATATTATTGTTCCTTTATTTACCTCTATTTCCTTATGTATCATTGTTTCCTTATGAACTGTTTCCCTATGTAACCCTATAGGGGTATTTATGTAAGTTCTCCTCTGAGCACCCTAGGGTTTAGTCCTATATAAGGACCCCTAGACCTCACAAAATATATACAATTTTACATTCCTTAACATTATGTTTTCAGATATTTGTATATATTGTATTTTATCCATATAAAATGCAAATAAAAACAACAAATTCAAAATAACCAAAAATAAAATCTTTATATATTAGGTATCGCATAACTATATTGTAAATACTCCTATTTATTTGACTAAATAAAATAACTCATAAAAATATTTAAAATCCTCAAATAATATTGTAAATTCTTAAATTAATAATTTATATAATTAATTGCAAATAATTTATTAAAAATCAAGATGTTGTATATATAGGTATATATACCTATTGAATAAAGGGTATTATTTATTTTACATGATTTATTTAACTTATTTAAATTATTAAACATATCAATAATTAAGTTTATTAAATTATAAAAATTATTTGATTTATAACGTTTTTTTTATTTTAAGGCCTTTTCTATTTATTTGGCATTTTTTTTTCATTTTCTCTCGTATTTTGTCTTTTAGTCATTTTGTCCTATAGCGGATCCGGCTTGTGATTGGCATATCCGGGTCTTTGACCCGATCTAACTTTCCACTCCATCCCATCTGTCTGAAAAAATGCCACCTGCAGGTCTTCTTTGATTTTTCCTAAATGATCCGATTACTATCTCATTATTTCTTCATCGATCTTTTATCCCAAATAACAAGCATCATCGCCCGAATAAAAACTTTTGAATTCTCACCTTCATTCGTGCGCTCCGTGCATCTCAAATTTGGTTGTCACTTTCTGCTATATATATCTCCATATCACCTTCAGCCTGATCTGATTCTTCTTTCACCATCTTGAGTGCCCAAGGTTGATCATGGAGAGAGAGTTGTGACAGGGCTATCGTTTACAACCGAAAGCACACTCGATTTGGGCTTTGGAGGCGCAATCTGCTACGTCGCTGGAGCTCCGCTAGAAGCATTGAGCTTCTTCGCATTCTGCCGCTAATTGAGACCGTGACCATCTGATGAACTGCAAAACTGCCTCTTTAATATGCCGTTTTTATCTTCGTAGCATAGGAGACAATTTTAGATTTATGTAGAATGCCACACTTTTGAATATGTAGAATATTTATAACTTGGCAAGTCTACCAAGGTCGAACAAAGGGACACGGGCCTCCTCGTCTATTAATCATATATTGATGATTAAATTTGGGTGATTATAATATCTGATATAGGTCTTCTTAATGCAGACACAATGCACATCACAAAAATTACAATGTGCATAAAATCGATGATGCAACTGACAATACATTTAAATAATGATGCACACAAAATGAGGATCTATTTTTTAGTTTACTATATGAAGGAGAAATATAATGCAATATGCAATAAAATGGTATGAATGGAATGATGAAAAGTATGCAATTTTTAGTTTTATTTTTAGCAATTTAAAATGATGTCGGATGCTATGCAATAAGATGTTATGATGTAAACACAACTATGCCCTATAAATAGTTTAATTATTAAGAAATTAAAATCAATTCAATTTCATTATTAATCGAAGCACAAAGATATATCAAAAATCCAATAATGGCATTGGAATGAGGAGCAATTGATACATGAATCACTTAAGATAGAGCATATTTAATTATACGTCAAATCAATAAAGTAAGCATACCATTAGATAGATTATTAAATAAGCATCACAGTGAAATTGAAATCAACAAAGAAAGATATGCTCAAGATATCAGTAACATAGTCCATGAGCATAATTGTAATAAAAACTATAGAAATAAAGAGATACATAACAGTCCCTGGGAGGGGCATATATGCAATAAGGAAAAACCAGTAGGGTCTTCTTGCAAATTACCATGGTGCGACACTGATGACTCGGGTTAGGCAAGGGTCTAAAGTAGTATCCTCACGGAGTGCGAAGATACAATGTCATTGAGGAGACCACTCACTAAATCCGAAGGTCGATCAACAGTCAACCCACACAATGTATGAAAAATTTATACAAGCAAGTGTGAATCAAAATTTATTATATCATACACTAAAATGTGTATAGTAACAAGTATGGTAGGGGTCGAACACATGGAGAACGGGGAATATAAAACAAAATTAGCTAAAATAGACAATAAATGTTTTGGGTTTTTAGGGATTTTTGAACTTTTATGGGTTTTTAATTATTTTTTTGAAAATTTTATTTCTTTATAATTTTTTGATTTCTAATTTTTTAATATTTTTATTACCTTTTTATTTTTTTTATTTTTAATTTTTATAATAATTATAATATAAGTATAAATATATATTACTTTTATATTTATAATTATAATTATAAGTATTTAAAATTCATAAAATAATTTTTTGTCTTTTTTATATTTTCTCTATTTTAATATTTTTATTATATTTTTTTTATTTTTTTGTATTTTTAGTTGAATTAATAAGGAAAATCATGATTAGGATAAATAGATCGAATTGTTTTAGAAATTAAAAAGGACTAATAGCCTCAAATCTTTCCAAAACTATTTTTAATATATATTAAATATATTAGATAAAATTCAGAAAAAATGAGTATTTTTGTATTTTTTTAGAAAATTATATAATTTTATAAGAATTTTGGAGCTTTTTCATTTTTAGTATTTTCTTTTTCTATTTTTAAGGATTTTTGATCTGTAGGTGCTAAATAGGCTAATAAAGAACTCGATAAGTACATGTATCTTATTTAATAATTTTTTATATACTTATTTCATTATTATGTCACTAGCTAATATATTAAACATTTTCATAATTATTATAATGACATATAATTTATTGGCATACATTATTATCGAAGCCAATGTCGAATATTTATAATTTATTTTATATTTAAGCATATATCATTATATTTATATTCTAGGAAATATCATTAATTATTATTTAATATATATTTATTTTTATTAGTTCTATTTTTGTATTATTATTGAATTCCATTCAAAGTTAAAATCGATCACATTCTATATAGCAATAAGTTTCGGGATATTTACACCCACAGTCCTAAATAGTTTTGTATTTATGTTTACATACATAACTCTCCACTACTAACGTCTTGGCTATTTTCGACACAGAATTTGCGGCGGTTGGTACAGCCGCCGCTAATAGTTTACCATTTGCGGCGGTTTTTGTTGTAACCGTCGTATAAACAATATAAATTATTTGCGGCGGTCATTAAAGACCGCCGTAAATGATCTTCTATCAAAATTTCCAGAACGCCCGCCTCCTTCCCCCATTCACCTCGCGCCTCACCTCTCCCCGCAAACCCTCGCCCTCACCTCGCGCCTCCTCCTCCCGCTGCCTCCTCCCTTCCCCGCCGCCTCCTCCCGCTTTCCCTCGCCGCCAACCCACCCTACCCACGCCGCCTCCTCCCCTGTACCCTCGTCTCCCTCGTCGCCTTCTCCACAGCCCCTCCTCCATCGCCCACCGCCGCCGCCCTCCACAGCGCCTCCTCCATCGCCCACCGCCGCCGCCCTCCACAGCCCCTCCTCCAATCGGCCACCGCCGCCGCCCTGCTGAGCGCAAGAAGCGGCCCTCAGACCACCGTTGTCGTTGCGGGCTCCATTCCTCGGATCCTCCCTCAGGGTTCCTCCTCCTCTCTTTATTTCAGTTTCATGTTTTTTGTTTCAAATAATTTTTTTACAGTTGCTGAAACTATATTGTATTTGTCTCTTTGTCATCCCCAACTGGAATTGTTCAATGACATGATGAAGTGCTTATTTGAGTCATGAATAGTCTGATGTAGTACAAGTACCAACCATTTAAATGTGAATAAATGATATTAAAGAGAACGAAATGAATATGTAAAATGTGAAATGATAGGTTTGAGTATGCAATGTGTGTGGCATCCAAATCCCATGGATGACCCTTTCCACGAAGACTTTGCCTTGCACATGGATATTTCTCGTGGTGTGTGAGTAGATGGAGATAAACATCACATGGATGGCACTCTTTTGTCTCTGGTTAGAAACTTAGATGGTTGCAAACCTAATAGAGGAGTTGAGTAACACTTTATACTTGGTCCCTGAGGTAATATTTTTGTGAATGCTCGATATAGTTTGATGCCAAGTTGCATAGTTGGTAGTCTAAGCTTTGTTTTCACATGAAGTTAGTACTTAGATACCAGATAGTTCAATTGATGTTTCGAGTACTAGGACTATGAGGGGAGTTCTGGGTAGTGAGAAATGAAGGAGGAAAATGATGAACGGTTCCCTATAATTAAAAGAAAATAAAGATGTTTTGATTCAGAATGGAATATATGATTTGATTGATAATGATTGAGAGCCGTGACTTGTGCACTACACTATTAAGGACATTTACCAATGGGTAAAAGACTTGGGTGATTTGCAATGGATTATCGTACGATATAAATAATCAAATGGTGAATAATGAATATGCGTGTTGGGTGTGGAATAAGTAGGAATAAAGATGAATAACAAGGAGAATAATGGTCTATTCTTTGTCCGGCTGGGAAGATATTAATAAGGGGAATAAGATGGAATAAGGATATGTAAAGTGGAATAAAGATGAAAACAAGAGTAGAATAAGGTGAAATAATGTGATGTGGATGGGAATAGCCGTACTTTTGGAAATCGTGACGGATAGAGAATTGATACATTGCTCTACGCTTTATAAAGTAAAATGACTGATGTAAAAAGATTGCAAAACGGAAATACATAACCTTTTCAAGTAGTCTATCACCCAAGTTTCTTTGATATCCCTGATATGCGAGTTTGACTAGTTAAAAATGCATAAAGTAATGGACAGTCCTTTGATTAACTACAGTCATTAATTCATGTTATCTAGTCTACCTACACCTTCACTCGTCTAGCTCTTATTAGCTCTTACATCAGTCTCTAACAATTATTATTTCCTTGTAAGGTCTTAAGCATGGATAAGTCATGGTTAACGAAGCGAAGGACAGATTATCCTTCGTACAAAGCTGGAGTTCTGACATGGTTAGAGTGGGCATTTCACATTGACCGAAAGAGATTTCGGAAAGGAGCAAACTATGAGATGATTCCTTGTCCGTGCAAGAAATGTTTGAATGGATATTTACAAGAAAGGGATACCGTGTTAGAGCATGTCATTATCAACGGTTGGTGGGACTTTTATATCAACTGGACGGTTCATGGTGAGGAATTTGTGGAGGCATCCTCATCGGTAGATGGTGGTTTTCAATTTGAAAGTAGTGGACAACCAAATGAAGCTGAATGCATGGAAGATGTTCTTGATCGTGATCATGATCTTGTTGAATTGATAGAGGATAGTGGCCAATTCTTCACTTTTTTGAAAGATGTAGAAGAACCAATTGTCCCAGGGAATAAGATGTCTAGATTGAAGTTCTTACTAGAGTTATTCCGAATCAAGGCTAGGCACAAATTGACCTCAATTTGTATGAATGATATTCTTGAACTGATAAGACAATTATTGGAGGCAAAGGATGGTTTCCCTAATAGTTGGCGGGATGCAAAAAAAGAATTTCGAAAGTTAGGACTTCAATCTGAGAAGATTGATGCATGTCCGAATGATTGCATTCTTTTTTGAGATGCTTATAAGAATTTGTACCCAGAATGTATTTGATTGGGGTGATGATGCTGACATCGAGGAGGGGATTCTGCAACGAGCAGGAAAAATACATCGGGACGTACGCAGTAGAGGGAAGAAGGTGGGTAATAACTTAACCATTTGTTACATTTGTTTGTGTAGTGTCTTGATTGCATGCTAACTATTCCAAAAATGAAGATTTTCGACCAATTCACATCCGAGGCTGAAGCAAGAGCCAATCCACCTTTGGGCTGGCAACATGCAGAGTGGGAGGCTGCCATTGATTTTTGGACCAGTGAGGAGTTCAAGGTATAATCAACATAGATGTAAATATATTTAGTATTTTGAATCTTTCTTTACAAATTTTATTACTTTCTTACGTACAGAATATATCTCAAACAAACACGGCCAATAGAAGAAAAGCTCCTGGTCCCACACATACCTTGGGAAGGACAAGTTTAGATCAGTTAAAACACATCCATGTGAGATCCATTTAGTTTTGTTCTATTGTAAATGCAATAGTTGCTGATGTATTCTATAATTATAGGCTGCATCAGGGGAGATGACGGATCGAGTGAGACTTTTTGAGAGAACACGGCAGTCGACAGACAAAGAAGGAAATAAGTTTTTTATCCATGAGAGTTATGCAGAAGCCCATGTAAGTCAAGCTTTCATTTTAATCCAACTTTTAAAAGGGAAGGGTATCTATAATTGGATGAATGACATTCAATTTGCAGGGTCGCATGGTAGAGTTCATACAGAGTCAACCTTCATCAGACCATGCGACTCCAGAACAATTGGGTGAGGATGCTTTTCGCCACGTCTTTCCTCCTGCTGCCCAACATTCAGGACGGGTTCTACTTGGGGGTGCATCTTCCACCAAGACAAGTTGGTATGGACGAATGGGTGGTGGGCCATCGCAGGAGGAGTTCGAGAAACTTAAGGAGACAGTGGTGGACTTGAGAGATGATCTGGATAGGGCACATGGGAGGGAAGATCAACTGCGAGATTTAGTGCAACAGAATACCCAAACGATGCAACAAATGCAAAGGCTGATTGAAGAGCTGAGTAGAACGAATCATGTAGTTCCGCATCGTGAAAGCAACGATAGCCCTCCCCCTGGCGACAGTGATGCTGCACCTCATAATTAGCTAGCTACTATGTTATATATCTAGAATCATGTAAAAATATATGTTATGCAGAACATTTCCTTTGTGGAAGAACTTGTTAGAAAGTTGTAATATGTGTATGACTTACTTGTTTTTGTTGTTTGTTTCCAACCTTGCATGATGTGACTTGCTTGTAGATCTATGTTATGTTGCAATATATACTTGCTTGCATATTTAGAGAAGCTCAATTACTATGTTATGTTGCAGATCTATGTGAGTTGTAATATGTTATGTTGCTATGTTGTTAGACTGCTAGCAGAGGTTCTGTTCTGGATTTTTTTTTTGCGGCGGTTACGATTTGCGGCGGTTCTTAATGACCGCCTCAAATAAGCTGGTATACTTGTTGCGGCGGTTTGCATAGGCGGCGGTTACTGTCAACCGCCGCAAAAGGTATTTGCGTCGGGGTTATTTGCGACGCTTATTAGCGGCGGTTTTTTACCTATTTGCGGCGTATATTAACCGCCGTAAATAGTCCATCCTGTTGTAGTGCTCAATAATTCATAATTACACCAAACCTCAAATAGTCCATAAAACGTACGTGACATAACCATGTGATAACTTCCATCGTTCGCAAACTCTACCTTCGTAATGCAACCCACCTTGGCTAGGTCTTATACTCAGAGCCCAATATGCCCACCATCCCTGTCTCCTCCGCCATAGCCACCGCCCTTTGCGTCGCGCTCCTTTGCGTGGGGAGTCGATTCTGTTGGGAGGGTTTGTTGATGGTGATGCGCACGTTCTCGCAAATGCACTTCGAGAACATGGTGTGGGATGGAGGTGGAGTGTGCAATATGACGACACTGATGGGAGGGTGGGGGGGAGGGGAGGTCGGTGATGGGACGACGGTGAATATCGCCTGAATCGCAAACCTCAACTCACAACTTGGAACGGGTGGGCCCGATTGGTGCCAAATGACCCACCGAGGGAGATCACGCTCAATGTCCAACCACCTTAAAGCCCCCACTCGGGTTACAAGCACTCGTTACTGAGCTCGGTGTGATTGGATTAACTCACATGAATAGTTGAGTTATTAGACGAACTTAATGGAGAGTATGTGTGAGACGGACTGACTATTTGGAATTCTGGGTGTAACTATGAGTTGTGTACGTAATTATAAAAGTAATCATGATTATATGTGTAAATATCCCGTAAGTTTTTAATATACATATATATATACAATTTATTTGTTTGATTTCTATTGAAAATTAATCGATTTTAATATTTCAAATAATTATGGGAAATCAAAAGAAAGTACACCATATAAAATTAGATGTGAGATATATTCATATTGACCCAGAAAATAAAATAGCCTTGAAGCAAAAAATATTGGATTATGGGTAGGGATGCAAATGATTGCGGATATATCCGTATCTGATGTGTCATCGTATCAATTTTATACAATTTTTTACATTCGTAACCATATCCATTTTGAAACGGATACGGATATCATTTTGATATCCGTATGTGAGACGGACTGACTATTTGGAATTCTGGGTGTAACTATGAGTTGTGTACGTAATTATAAAAGTAATCATGATTATATGTGTAAATATCCCGTAAGTTTTTAATATACATATATATACCATATTTGAAAATTTATTTGTTTGATTTCTATTGAAAATTAATCGATTTTAATATTTCAAATAATTATGGGAAATCACAAGAAAGTACACCATATAAAATTAGATGTGAGATATATTCATATTGACCCAGAAAATAAAATAGCCTTGAAGCAAAAAATATTGGATTATGGGTAGGGATGCAAATGATTGCGGATATATCCGTATCTGATGTGTCATCGTATCAATTTTATACATTTTTTTACGTTCGTAACCATATCCATTTTGAAACGGATACGGATATCATTTTGATATCCGTATGTGAGACGGACTGACTATTTGGAATTCTGGGTGTAACTATGAGTTGTGTACGTAATTATAAAAGTAATCATGATTATATGTGTAAATATCCCTTAAGCTTTTAATATACATATATATACCATATTTGAAAATTTATTTGTTTGATTTCTATTGAAAATTAATCGATTTTAATATTTCAAATAATTATGGGAAATCACAAGAAAGTACACCATATAAAATTAGATGTGAGATATATTCATATTGACCCAGAAAATAAAATAGCCTTGAAGCAAAAAATATTGGATTATGGGCAGGGATGCAAATGATTGCGGATATATCCGTATCTGATCTGTCATCATATCAATTTTATACAATTTTTTACATTCGTAACCATATCCATTTTGAAACGGATACGGATATCATTTTGATATCCGTATGTGAGACGGACTGACTATTTGGAATTCTGGGTGTAACTATGAGTTGTGTACGTAATTATAAAAGTAATCATGATTATATGTGTAAATATCCCGTAAGTTTTTAATATACATATATATATACCATATTTGAAAATTTATTTGTTTGATTTCTATTGAAAATTAATCGATTTTAATATTTCAAATAATTATGGGAAATCACAAGAAAGTACACCATATAAAATTAGATGTGAGATATATTCATATTGACCCAGAAAATAAAATAGCCTTGAAGCAAAAAATATTGGATTATGGGTAGGGATGCAAATGATTGCGGATATATCCGTATCTGATGTGTCATCGTATCAATTTTATACAATTTTTTACGTTCGTAACCATATCCATTTTGAAACGGATACGGATATCTTTTGATATCCGTATGTGAGACGGACTGACTATTTGGAATTCTGGGTGTAACTATGAGTTGTGTACGTAATTATAAAAGTAATCATGATTATATGTGTAAATATCCCGTAAGCTTTTAATATACATATATATACCATATTTGAAAATTTATTTGTTTGATTTCTATTGAAAATTAATCGATTTTAATATTTCAAATAATTATGGGAAATCACAAGAAAGTACACCATATAAAATTAGATGTGAGATATATTCATATTGACCCAGAAAATAAAATAGCCTTGAAGCAAAAAATATTGGATTATGGGCAGGGATGCAAATGATTGCGGATATATCCGTATCTGATCTGTCATCATATCAATTTTATACAATTTTTTACATTCGTAACCATATCCATTTTGAAACGGATACGGATATCATTTTGATATCCGTATGTGAGACGGACTGACTATTTGGAATTCTGGGTGTAACTATGAGTTGTGTACGTAATTATAAAAGTAATCATGATTATATGTGTAAATATCCCGTAAGTTTTTAATATACATATATATATACCATATTTGAAAATTTATTTGTTTGATTTCTATTGAAAATTAATCGATTTTAATATTTCAAATAATTATGGGAAATCACAAGAAAGTACACCATATAAAATTAGATGTGAGATATATTCATATTGACCCAGAAAATAAATGAGCCTTGAAGCAAAAATATTGGATTATGGGTAGGGATGCAAATGATTGCGGATATATCCGTATCTGATTTGTCATCGTATCAATTTTATACAATTTTTTACATTCGTATCCTTATCCATTTTGAAACGGATACGGATATCATTTTGATATCCGTAAAGATTCGTATCCGTAAATCTATTTTCGTATATAAATATAATCACCTATTTATTTTTAACCCTATATAATATAATTCTATACCTTCTTTTACTATATTTATATAAATTTTATGATATAAACATATTTAGTGAATTTATATGATGTGTTTCCATCCAATTCATATATATTTAAGTCGGTTGTTATATTATTTCTAACATTGCTCGTATGCGATCAATGTCCGTTTACATCCTTATTTGTTTTTTAAAGATATGATTAGATAGTTTTAGTATCTGGATCGGTATTAATATTCATATAAAAAATGGATAAAGATATGGTAAAAGCTGTATCTGTGTGCATCCCTAATTATGGAAGTGGATTGTTAAGAGAGTAATATGATTTTATATCAAGTAAAAAAAATGGATGATGATAAAAGGTGGTTGTCCGTTGGGAGCAGCCCCTGGGAGTATGGGTGCAACTGGACAAAGGGCCCGTTATCCTTCCACTGCAAATGATTGCGGATATATCCGTATCTGATTTGTCATCGTATCAATTTTATACATTTTTTTACATTCGTATCCTTATCCATTTTGAAACGGATACGGATATCATTTTGATATCCGTAAAGATTCGTATCCGTAAATCTATTTTCGTATATAAATATAATCACCTATTTATTTTTAACCCTATATAATATAATTCTATACCTTCTTTTACTATATTTATATAAATTTTATGATATAAACACATTTAGTGAATTTATATCATGTGTTTCCATCCAATTCATATATATTTAAGTCGGTTGTATATATTATTTCTAACATTGTTCGTATGCGATCAATGTCCGTTTACATCCTTATTTGTTTTTTAAAGATATGATTAGGTAGTTTTAGTATCTGTATCGGTATTAATATTCATATAAAAAATGGATAAAGATATGGTAAAAGCTGTATCTGTATCCGTGTGCATCCCTAATTATGGAAGTGGATTGTTAAGAGAGTAATATGGTTTTAAATCAAGTAAAAAAAATGGATGATGGTAAAAGGTGGTTGTCCGTTGGGAGCAGCCCCTGGGAGTATGGGTGCAAATGGACAAGGACCCGTTATCCTTCCACTGTCGTGAGAGGGAGCTAATCGCTGCTCTGTGAAGCCAGCCTAACGCGGTTCGCCCCGCTTTAGGATAAATGCGATCCGGGCCTTCGCCTGAATCGCAAACATCAACTCACAACTTGGAACGGGCGGGCCTTCCACTGCAAATGATTGCGGATATATCCGTATCTGATTTGTCATCGTATCAATTTTATACATTTTTTTACATTCGTATCCTTATCCATTTTGAAACGGATACGGATATCATTTTGATATCCGTAAATATTCGTATCCGTAAATCTATTTTCGTATATAAATATAATCACCTATTTATTTTTAACCCTATATAATATAATTCTATACCTTCTTTTACTATATTTATATAAATTTTATGATATAAACACATTTAGTGAATTTATATCATGTGTTTCCATCCAATTCATATATATTTAAGTCGGTTGTATATATTATTTCTAACATTGTTCGTATGCGATCAATGTCCGTTTACATCCTTATTTGTTTTTTAAAGATATGATTAGGTAGTTTTAGTATCTGTATCGGTATTAATATTCATATAAAAAATGGATAAAGATATGGTAAAAGCTGTATCTGTATCCGTGTGCATCCCTAATTATGGAAGTGGATTGTTAAGAGAGTAATATGGTTTTAAATCAAGTAAAAAAAATGGATGATGGTAAAAGGTGGTTGTCCGTTGGGAGCAGCCCCTGGGAGTATGGGTGCAAATGGACAAGGACCCGTTATCCTTCCACTGCCGTGAGAGGGAGCTAATCGCTGCTCTGTGAAGCCAGCCTAACGCGGTTCGCCCCGCTTTAGGATGAATGCGATCCGGGCCTTCGCCTGAATCGCAAACATCAACTCACAACTTGGAACGGGCGGGCCTTCCACTGCAAATGATTGCGGATATATCCGTATCTGATTTGTCATCGTATCAATTTTATACATTTTTTTACATTCGTATCCTTATCCATTTTGAAACGGATACGGATATCATTTTGATATCCGTAAAGATTCGTATCCGTAAATCTATTTTCGTATATAAATATAATCACCTATTTATTTTTAACCCTATATAATATAATTCTATACCTTCTTTTACTATATTTATATAAATTTTATGATATAAACACATTTAGTGAATTTATATCATGTGTTTCCATCCAATTCATATATATTTAAGTCGGTTGTATATATTATTTCTAACATTGTTCGTATGCGATCAATGTCCGTTTACATCCTTATTTGTTTTTTAAAGATATGATTAGATAGTTTTAGTATCTGTATCGGTATTAATATTCATATAAAAAATGGATAAAGATATGGTAAAAGTTGTATCTGTATCCGTGTGCATCCCTAATTATGGAAGTGGATTGTTAAGAGAGTAATATGGTTTTATATCAAGTAAAAGAAATGGATGATGGTAAAAGGTGGTTGTCCGTTGGGAGCAGCCCCTGGGAGTATGGGTGCAAATGGACAAGGACCCGTTATCCTTCCACTGCCGTGAGAGGGAGCTAATCGCTGCTCTGTGAAGCCAGCCTAACGCGGTTCGCCCCGCTTTAGGATGAATGCGATCCGGGCCTTCGCCCGAATCGCAAACATCAACTCACAACTTGGAACGGGCGGGCCTTCCACTGCAAATGATTGCGGATATATCCGTATCTGATTTGTCATCGTATCAATTTTATACATTTTTTTACATTCGTATCCTTATCCATTTTGAAACGGATACGGATATCATTTTGATATCCGTAAAGATTCGTATCCGTAAATCTATTTTCGTATATAAATATAATCACCTATTTATTTTTAACCCTATATAATATAATTCTATACCTTCTTTTACTATATTTATATAAATTTTATGATATAAACACATTTAGTGAATTTATATCATGTGTTTCCATCCAATTCATATATATTTAAGTCGGTTGTATATATTATTTCTAACATTGTTCGTATGCGATCAATGTCCGTTTACATCCTTATTTGTTTTTTAAAGATATGATTAGGTAGTTTTAGTATCTGTATCGGTATTAATATTCATATAAAAAATGGATAAAGATATGGTAAAAGCTGTATCTGTATCCGTGTGCATCCCTAATTATGGAAGTGGATTGTTAAGAGAGTAATATGGTTTTATATCAAGTAAAAAAATGGATGATGGTAAAAGGTGGTTGTCCGTTGGGAGCAGCCCCTGGGAGTATGGGTGCAAATGGACAAGGACCCGTTATCCTTCCACTGCCGTGAGAGGGAGCTAATCGCTGCTCTGTGAAGCCAGCCTAACGCGGTTCGCCAAGCTTTAGGATGAATGCGATCCGGGCCTTCGCTTGAATCGCAAACATCAACTCACAACTTGGAACGGGCGGGCCTTCCACTGCAAATGATTGCGGATATATCCGTATCTGATTTGTCATCGTATCAATTTTATACATTTTTTTACATTCGTATCCTTATCCATTTTGAAACGGATACGGATATCATTTTGATATCCGTAAAGATTCGTATCCGTAAATCTATTTTCGTATATAAATATAATCACCTATTTATTTTTAACCCTATATAATATAATTCTATACCTTCTTTTACTATATTTATATAAATTTTATGATATAAACACATTTAGTGAATTTATATCATGTGTTTCCATCCAATTCATATATATTTAAGTCGGTTGTATATATTATTTCTAACATTGTTCGTATGCGATCAATGTCCGTTTACATCCTTATTTGTTTTTTAAAGATATGATTAGGTAGTTTTAGTATCTGTATCGGTATTAATATTCATATAAAAAATGGATAAAGATACGGTAAAAGCTGTATCCGTATCCGTGTGGATCCCTAATTATGGAAGTGGATTGTTCAGAGAGTAATATGGTTTTATATCAAGTAAAAAAATGGATGATGGTAAAAGGCGGTTGTCCGCTGGGAGCAGCCCCTAAGAGTATGGGTGCAAATGGACAAGGTCCCGTTATCCTAACACTGCCGTGAGAGGGAGCTAATCGCTGCTCTGTGAAGCCAGCCTAACGCGGTTCGCCCCGCTTTAGAATGAATGCGATCCGGGCCTTCGCCTGAATCGCAAACATCAACTCACAACTTGGAACGGGCGGGCCCGATTGGTACGGGCGGGCCCGATTGGTGCCAAAGGACCCACCGAGGGAGCTCACGCTCAATGTCCAATCACCTTAAAGCCCCCACTCGGGATACAAGCACTCGTTACTGAGCTCGGCGTTTTCTTGCGTCTCCGTCACATATATAAGGATGTTACATTTTCTTTTGTTAGGCCGTGTGGGACTAAAATGTGCTCGACTGCACCCTAAACAAACTCGTACACCAAAAATCTCACATTCCCAAAAACTTGATTTGCTTGATTGGTTCTCTGACGTTGCTCCTTTCCGTCGAATCGATTTTATTTCATGAACGGCATCTCAAGTCTTTCCTTGCTGTTGTGGATTTCATACGAGTTTTCCAATTTGTATCTATACTGTCAAGTATATGACTCTTAATTGCCCAGTATATATGGATGACTGACAAGTTAGATGTGTTCACGTGAGTTCCTTGTGTTTAAGATGACTAAAAATGATAAGATCAACAAAATGGTAGCGAGCCGAGTTGAGAAGGCAAGTTGGGATCTCCACAAAGGTTCACTCTTTCCAGTATCTGTAACGTCCCGGGCTTAGGTCCCCGGTTTGTTATCGAGGAAAACTGGCCCTGACAACTTGTTGGGTTCGGGCCCAGATGGACCCGTTGACAACCACCCAAAATGCTTAAGCCCAAGTTTTCAAGTAGTAATCCCCACCACTTATATACCACACCCACACTTTGTGAGTTTAAGATATGGCACTATGTCTGTTGGGGTGTTACAACCTCCCCCACTTATATTCGCAACGTCCTCGTTGCGACATGGCCCATTCACTTATTCCCAGTGACAGTGGCGGCTGCACGCTCCCGGCTTAGTTCCCTTCGGGTAGCCCTTTCCACTATCAGAGGGAACCCGCTCTGATACCATTTGTAACGGAACGGATCGGGACGACCGGCGGAAGCATGCAACATTGGGTCGCACGACCGAACCGTTACCGGAAACTTGCATGGTATTTAATGAGCAGATAAAATAATGATAAAAAAAATCCATTACTCTATAGAGTTCCACGATTACATTCCAACAAGGAAAATGAGAAATGAACTACAAAATAAAATAACATAACAATGTTCCAGTGGGCAAAAGACATCCTTCCGTAAATAATCCATCATAGCCCGTACCGGTTCAACTTCACAAAGATGGGTAGTTGCCTTGAACTATAAGTTAGATTACAGCTCGTGCTCTCCTGAAAAAAACAACAATACATGTCGTGAGCTAACGCTCAGTATGTGCCGAGTATGGATCAAGCCGGCTAGCGCGGAAAACAAGTCTCCCTATGCTAACTTTAAAACATTAAAACATAATCTCTTCTATACAATCAATTATCCACCACTATATGATTTGCTTAATTATCTTATTGCATACGATACTAACTTGTTCTCATATACTTTCACTATGAGACTCATAATTCAATTAAACATGCATACAATGGGGACTCCTTCCGGATCCATCCATTTAAGCAACAATTTCATGCATACCCTTGAAGTTTGCCATATTTGCATATACGCCTTAACATTTTCATAATTTTCACTTATGCCATCGGAATTTCTCTGTAGTTGCATATATGCCCCAGAACAATCATAACATTTGCAGAATGCCATTACTTGGTCATAGTTGCACACATGTGCCTTAGCAATTTCAGAAACTGTACGCATACCATTGGTTTGTTTAGTGGTTAAAGTTGTCTTAATTGTTACTTCATAATGGCTTTGGTGGCTTTGGTGGCTTTACCGCTGGCACAAGCGGTCCATACTTGACAGTGTAGCTACAACTGCAGAGGACTTATCTTTTGCCTCTCTATCGGTTCCTTGAACCGTACGCCCTAGGAAGGCGTTGACCCCTTTTAGGCCTTCGATAATTGGACTCTAGAGGTGGCTCCCACCATTTGGTGTAGCACTTAGCTCCGCTTATCATCTTCATGCCATTATTCATTCTGAGGAAATTCCAATTCTTTTATTATCACTGGTCTATTATGTATATTTATCAACTTATTAAAGACCTCTTCAAAAGGTATACTGAAGTTTACAAGTATGCCCAACATTCCTTTTTTCCTGACGTTACTTTCAACAAGGACAATACAACCATCATGTACAGTTTTTTGTGTTAATTTACTTCCATCATAAATTGGCATATGTTTACATTTCTCGAATTATAAAACTAACGTACATATCATTCTATGTCCTCTAAATAATAAATTATGACAAATATCTTACACTGTTTATATATGGTCTACACGTAACATGAAACAACCTTTCTTGAGATATCAGGTTATGTACTCACAGATAACATATCTATGATCACGTGAAACCCAATGATAGATTGATCGTTTTGGTTCTGGAAGATAATAATATAGTAAATAATTAATTTGCATCACCATATTATGGAATTATGACCTGGACTTTTGGACTTACTAAAATTACGTTGTAGGGATTTTCCAATACTTAAGGCCATTTTTACAAAGGTATATAAATACTGGGAAGACAAGTTGATTATTATCTTAATTACGTGAAATGTGAAATTACAAGAGCATGTATCCTCTCCTTAAAATAACATCTTGTGTCAATTTAATGCCAGAGAAAAAAATGTTGCCAGCCTATGTCAATCATCAAATTGGAAAAGGACATTTGTAGTACAAATTTCTTAATATATTACTCATAATATTCACAGAAGTAAAATCCACCTATAAGGAAAATTTTCGTGTATACACGAAGATTGATCTCAAATCATATGCATGGAGAAATATTATTGTCAAAGAACGTTATCTTGCAATTGATTCATGACACGATAATGACGTATCTGACGGTAAAATAATAGAGACTTTAGATGGGAATTGCTACCATGTGTTCCGAATTCAAAGGGTTTGGCACATACTTTTTGAGATCAAAATTTCAGATATGATTCTTATTCATATGTATATTCCTACACTGACATATACATTAAGAGATCATATTTTGTGCAAAGTAAATAAATACTTATCGCACTTAAAGATGGGAGGCATATGTCGATTCATCAAATAATATTCCTACGGTGTTTGACACATACCTCGAGTCTGACGGATTCGTATCTACCCGGTTGTTATGTCTTCTCCTTGATCCCGAACCCTCGTTCTCCTCCACCGAGACGACGTCGGAGTTCTCTGCGACGAGCGCAATTCTCGGTGAGATCTCTCTCTCTAACCCTTACTCTCCGTCTCTCTCTTTGGAAAAACAAGTGCCGGCAAAGGGAGAATCCCTTGGGATTTTATGCCTCCAAAAAGGCTAATTAATGGTATACTAATGGCATTAATTTTTTTTGAAATAAATCATACCTCTTAATTGGAGGAATAGAAGGAATTATGGGCTGGATAGTTTTTAAAAAAAACAGCCATTACAATCTACCCTCCTTAAAAAAATTTCGTCCTCGAAATTTCTTAGTAAAGGATCATACCGAAAAGTTGCGGATGCTTCTTCCGCATTTCGCTCTCCAGCTCCCAGGTGGCTTCCTCCTTCTGGTGATGATGCCAGAGGACCTTGACCATCGGAACTATACGTCGACGAAGATGATGGTCTCTACGATCGACTATGCGAACAGGATTCTCCTCAAAAGTGAGATTGGGCTGAATGTCGAGGACCTCGTGCTCGATAACGTGCGAAGGATCAGGAGTGTACTTCCTTAGCATAGATACATGGAATACGTCATGTAGCTTCGAGTATTGAGGTGGTAATGCAATACGATACGCCACCTCTCCGATTCGTTGTAGAATCTCAAAAGGTCCTATGTATCGAGGAGTAAGTTTCCCCTTCTTGCCGAATCGCAATACACCCTTGGTTGGGGAGATCTTTAGGAACACGTGATCTCCAACTGCAAAACTCAACTCCCTTCGATGACGATCTGCATAAGACTTCTGCCTACTTTGAGCTGCCAACAATCTCTTCTTGATTAGCTCAACACCTTGCTTGATGATCTCGATTAGTTCCGGTCCCAAAATATGCTTCTCACCAACATCACTCCAACAGGAGGGTGATCTGCAAGGTCTCCCATACAGTGCCTCATAGGGAGCCATCTTGATGCTTGAATGGTAACTGTTATTATAAGCAAACTCTACCAATGGAAGGTGTCTATCCCAGTTGCCTGTAAAATCTAGAGCACAAGCTCTCAGCATATCTTCCAGCGTCTGGATGGTCCTTTCTGATTGACCATCAGTCTGCGGGTGGAATGAAGTGCTGAACTTCAGTTGAGTTCCCATAGCATCTTGGAAACTTTTCCACAAACGAGACGTGAATCTAATGTCCCGGTCTGACACAATTGATGTAGGAACGCCATGTAATCTGACGATTTCATTCACGTACAATTCAGCTAGGCTATCTGTCGATTGATCCAAGCGGATAGGTAAGAAGTGAGCCGACTTGGTCAATCGATCAACAATCACCCATGTTGTATCATAACGATGTTTCTTGGTCTTGGGTAGACCTGTAACAAAGTCCATCGTTATGTGTTCCCACTTCCATTCAGGTATATCTAAGGGTTGAACAGGGCCTGCAGGTCTCTGATGTTCAATCTTAATCTGCTGACATACCAAGCATTTAGAAACAAAAATTGCGATGTCATTCTTCATCTTCGGCCACCAGAAATTTCATTGCTGATCCTTGTACATTTTTGTCGTACCTGGGTGGATGGTGTACATCGACCGATGGGCTTCGTCGAGAATCTCCTGCCTCAGTTCGACATCATTGGGAACCCATAATCTGTTTCGGTACCTTATAACTTCATCAATACCAATTGCGAAATCGGAACCCTCTTTCTTGGATGCCTCTATCATTTTAGGAAGATCAACATCAATTTTTTGTGCTGCCGTGATCTTCCCAATTACTTCAGGTTGGATTCTAAGGCCTGCAAAAGATATCTTCCTCTCCTCACTTAAGAAAGGTTTCCAGTCTTCAAAATCTTTCATCATCTTCCACTGAAGTTTCAAGCTAGATAGCTTACCTTCCCACCTTCGGCTTAATGCATCAGCAACGACGTTTGCTTTTCCAGGATGATAATTAATAGCAAAGTCGTAGTCCTTTAGGAACTCCAACCAGCGTCGTTGCCTCAAATTAAGTTCCATCTGAGAGAAAATATATTTGAGGCTCTTGTGATCACTGAGCACCTCAAACTGTTCACCATAAAGGTAATGACGCCAAATTTTAAGAGCAAAGACTACCGCTGCCAACTCTAAATCATGAGTAGGGTAGTTTCTCTCTTGCGGTTTTAATTGCCGTGAGGCATAGGCAATAACTTTCTCATTCTGCATAAGGACACACCCTAATCCCGTGCTGATGCATCTGTATACACCACAAAGCCTCCACTGCCTGATGATAAAGCCAAGACTGGAGCCGTAGTCAATTTCTTCTTCAATTCTTGAAAACTCCGTTCACACTCCTCCGACCATACAAACTTCGCGTTCTTTCGGGTGAGCTTCGTTAATGGTAGTGAGATCCTTGAAAAATTCTGAATGAATCGCCGATAATATCCGGCCAAGCCAAGGAAGCTACGAATTTCAGAAATATTTTTAGGCTGATTCCAATTCATCACCGCTTCTACCTTAGCTGGATCCACCTCAATGCCATCCTTGGATACCACATAACCAAGGAATGCAACTTTATTCAGCCAAAAGTCACATTTAGAAAATTTTGCGTAAAGCTGGTGTTGACGCAGGGTTTCAAACACAATCTGCAGGTGCACCCGGTGCTGCTTCGGATTCGATGAGTATATCAAAATGTCATCTACAAATACGATGACGAACTTGTCAAGGTATTCTCGGAATACCCTATTCATCAGTTCCATAAAGGCTGCTGGTGCGTTAGTAAGACCAAATGGCATGACCAAAAATTCATAATGGCCGTACCTCGTTCTGAAAGCGGTCTTTGATATATCCTCCTCTTTTATACGGAGTTGATGGTAACCCGTACGTAAATCGATTTTTGAGAAAACTGTTGCTCCTTGCAACTGATCAAATAAATCGTCAATGCGAGGTAGCGGGTACTTGTTCTTCACCGTTACTTTGTTCAGACCTCGATAATCAATGCAGAGTCTGAGAGATCCATCTTTCTTTTTCACAAAGAGAACAGGTGCTCCCCATGGGGAAACACTGGGACGTAAAAATCCCTTATCCAGTTGCTCTTGTAGCTGCTTCTTTAGCTCCTCAAGTTCTGCAGGGGCCATTCTGTATGGAGCTTTAGATATCGGTGCCGTTCCCGGAATAAAATATCAATGGAGAAATCCACCTCTCTGTGAGGAGGTAGTCCAGGAAGATCGTCTGGAAATACATCGGCAAAATCTCGGACCACATCTAACTCTTCGAGGCGTGCCTGCGATGATTCAGTGCTAATTATACTAGCTAGGTACGCGGTGCAACCTTCGGCTAGTAGTTGGCTTGCTTGTAGAGAAGAGATAACCAATCGTCCGCTCTTACTAGTGCCCCGGACGACTATCTCCTTATGATTTGGTCTGCTCAGGACCACCTTCTTCTCTCTACAATAAACTGCAGCATAATTCTCCCATAACCAATCCATGCCCAAGATGACATCATAGGTTGTGATGGGCAGTAGGATCAACTTAGCAGTGAGGGAGTCTTCTCCTATCACGACCGGTATATCTTTTAAATATATACACGTTGCTCTAATATCACCCATTGGTGAAGAAACGGTAAGTGTGTATGGAAGCTCAACAGCTTCAAAGTTCAGTTTTCTTGCAAAACTACTTGAAATAAATGAGTGCGTGGCTCCAGAATCAAAAAGGACATGGCATAAATGACTTGCAATGAGAAGGGTACCTTCCACAGTTGTGTAAGCATCCTCTGCATCCTCGTGCGTAAGGGCGAACACCCTTCCCGGTATCTTCTTCTTTTGCTCGAATGGTTTCCTCTGATCCTTGAGCTCTTTCTTGCAGTCTTTAATGAAATGACCCTTTTCTCCACACCTCAAGCAAGCTCCTGTCACTTTGTAGCATTCGCCTGGATGTCTTCTGTCACAATGCGGACATACACCCGATACATTTTTCTGGTTGGTTGGAGCATCATCAGTCCTTGTCTTCTTGACATTTATCGCATTGTAACGTCTCTTGTCATTGTAGCTTGGCTTGTGCGGGCGCTTTCGAGGGTTCACTTGCTGCGTCCTTCGGTATGCTGCATCAATTTCTGCACTTGCTGCAACAGCATCAGATAGGGTCGTGGAACCCCTAGTGAGAACTCTAAGGCTCAAACCGCCATTCAAACCTTCCACAAACTTACTCGCTCGCTGCTTTTCATTTGTACAGATTCCCTTGCCATATTTTTCCAGCTCCTGAAACCTTGCAGCATACTCGTGTACCGTCATGCTACCCTGGCGAAGATCTATGAACTCCTGACGTTTAGCATCCCTAGCATGCTCAGGGATGTAATGCTCAGAAAAACGCTCCACAAAGTCACCCCAGCTGATGACCGAAGTCTCGGAAAAGTGAATTCCCTTGCAGGAAGTCCACCACTCCTTAGCACTATCTCGTAGACGGAAAGTACCAAAAATAACTTTCTTTTCTTCCGGGCACTCGGTCGCTTCAAAAGCCATCTCCATCTCCCGTAGCCAGTGTTCGGCTTTCTCTGGCTCATGCTCACCTTTGAAGGTCGGTGGATGATGAGCGGACCGAGCGAACGAGGTAAAGGTACTAAACAGGTCGTTGCGACCTCTAACACTCGGGGTCACTCAATCAAGAAAAATATCGAACCGCAAAATCAATCAAAGATCAAACAAGGCAAGCAAGCGGTCCTAGCTATAAGATTAACCTGGTATAGCTCCCAGGGTCGAACACAAGGAGCACGGGTTGGCCTAGGGCCTACGAAGTAGTATAAAGAGAATAAAATAAAAGAAAAGTGTTTTTTTTAGTGGTTTTTAATACTTTTTATATTTTTTTGGATTTTTAAAAGATAAAGAAAATAAAAGGAAACAAATATCAACACACTTAGGCAAATTATTTAACACACCAAAAATAAAGCAAAAATTCAGGAAAAAGTGTTTTTATGTTTTTTAAGTTTTTAAGTGTTTTTGGTGAATTTTTGATATTTTTCTAATGGGTAAATTATTTTCTAAAAATCAAACAGTGCTAAAAATCCTAGGTACTGTCCAGCAAGGCCTAAACTCAAAAATAAAATATTTAAGAGTCTCAACAGGCCTTGGAGGTAATTTTCCTGTAATCTAGAAAGGATAAGGAAAATTTAGGCACCCTAGTTATTGTTTTTGGATTTTTCAATTATTTATTATAATTTTTATGAGTTTTTAGGGGTTTTTAGATTTTTAGGGTTTTTAAGCAATGAAAAATAGCCAAAATTGGCTAGAAAATCAAACAACAAGCAAGAAACAGTAGCTAATTTTTTTAGAATTTTTAGAGGTGATTTTATATTTTCTTTGGTATTTTTAAACCTAGACAGTAGCTAAAAAGGAGGTTTTTGAATTTTTAAAAATACTAAATAAAATCAAAAATATCCTCAAAAATTCTCAAAAATCCAACAACATGGCAGGAGCCATGTGTCAAATTTTCATCGAATTTGGAGGTGGTTTGATATTTATTCAAAAATCAAGAAGGGGGCATTGTGCACAGGGACGTAAGTGCAAATACCCTAAAGTCTGGGGGCCAAGGTGCAAAAATCCCAGCAAGTCACGCGCTTGGCGCGTGCCTGGGGCACTCAGGGGCCTTTTGGTAATAAAAACCAAGTTCCTGGACCTTTTGGTAACTCGTACCAAAAGTCCAGGGGCTTGGATGCAAAAATCCCACTAAAATCCGCACATGCGCATAAACAACACTCACAGGGGCATAAATGCAATTACCAAAAAGTTAACATTCATTCATTAACCCATCAGAACTACAGGACAATAAATGCAAATAACCCAGTAAACACGTGACGAAGCACGTGGGCTCACATACACAGGGGTATAATTGCAAATAAAAACAAGCACAAGGTCCTTAGTGCAAATTACCCTACGTAAATAAAATAACTAAAATATTTACAGGACTAGGACGAAAAAGACAAACTAAGAGGGGGCCCTAAGTAATTTACCCCTTTATTCGTCGACGGCCGGATTCGCGCCACGTGGAAGATCGGTCGGTCCTGGATGGCTGGCGCTCCTCTTCGTCTGACCTCGAGCCAAATCGACGGTGCTGGAGAGGACACGTGGAAGATCGAACGGGTATGGCCTCAGGTGTCTCTCTCCGCTGCTCGAACGGTCCTGATCAGCCCCTAACGATGATCGACGGCTGCTGCTCCTCGAAGAACGGACGGTGGCGATGCATATTTACACACTATTTTACAATCATGCAAAATTTTTGAAAAATGTTTTGAAATCATGAATGATGATGCATGAAGTGCAAGTTTTGCAAAAAGGTATTTACACACATTTACACAAGATTTTTGCAAACTTTTGATTTTCAAAACATTTTGGAAAAATTTTGTACTATATACATAATTTTGATACAGAAAATATTTACACAAGCTTTACACACAAAAGATTTTTGAAATCATTTTTACAAAAATAATTTGTACACTAGCTATGTATGTGCAAATAAAAGAAGATTATGTACATGAAATTTTTTAATTTTTGTGGTTTTTAGCCATTTTTACTTATTAACACACTCACACAAAGTACGAGTTATGGCTAAAGTATATATGAAATATATACACACCCCCCTATACTTAGCTCGAACGATGTCCTCGGAGTCAAGAGCGATGAAGAAGACATAACTCGTGCTTTGTATAGGGAAGTGAAAAGGAAGGCTATACAAAAGGAGAGTAAAAAGTCAAAAAGGACTCGGGTCTTCCCCCTATACTTAGGATCAAGTAATCCTAAGTATAGCAGGCTGTACACGAAGGGAAAACCGAGTGGAGAATGTACAGGGTCTACCCCCCCTATACTTAGGGTAAGATATCCCTAAGTATAGGCAGCAAAACAAGGGTAGACAGAAACAAAAGAAATACCCGAAATGTCTCACATCCCCCCTATACTTAGGGTAAAGTGCACCCTAAGTATAGCATAATCACAAGATGGAGAAAGGGATGTGGGACTAAAGAATGTGCTGATATGGACATCTGGATCTATGTACAGCGGAGGATCAGTAAAGCTCAGGCGTGATATGCATTAGATGTGAGTCAAAGACCACATCTCACGCAAAATGAATAGGGGCAAGATCCACGACCCGCGGCTCATGATCTAGAAATGGCTTGAGCCGCTGGCCGTTGACTCGGAAGGTACTCTCAGCTGACAACTCAGATATGTCTATGCTACCGTTGTCGTGTACCTTCCGAACCAGATAAGGTCCTTTCCATTTGCTCTGTAGCTTCCCTGGAAATAATCTAAGCCTCGCATCAAACAGCCATACTCTCTGTCCAATCTCAAAATGCTTGTGGCTGATATGAGAATCATGCCACTCCTTGACTTTCTCCTTATAATGTAGGCTGCTCGAGAAAGCTGCATCTCTATGCTCCTCCAGGGCAGCTAGCTCTGCCCTCCTCTGGTCTCCTATACCATCTGGATCCATAAGAATGTCTGTAACTGCCCAAAGTGACTTGTGCCTCAGCTCAACAGGTAGGTGGCATGGCTTGCCATATACGAGGCGAAAGGGAGATGTGCCCAAAGGTGTCTTGAAAGACGTCCTATATGCCCACAAGACCGAGTCCAATAGCTGTGACCAATCCTTTCGGTCAGGGCGGACGACTTTCTGCAGAATAGTCTTGATCTCCCTATTCGACACTTCGACTAGACCATTCGTCTGTGTATGGTACGGTGTAGCAACACGATGGTCTATACCGAACTCGCTAGCAAGTGCCTTCACCTGGTCGTTGATGAAGTGAGATCCCCCATCAGAAATAAGAACTCGTGGAACCCCGAACCGCGTGATGATATGCTTCCTCAAAAATCTGCAAACTGTCCTCGCATCAGCGGCTCGGGCGGGGATAGCCTCCACCCAACGACTCACATAATCTACGGCCAACAGAATGTACTCGAATCCCTGACTTTTAGGGAATGGACCCATGAAATCGATGCCCCATGCGTCAAAAACCTCACAGAAGTGAATGGGCTGCATCAGCATCATATCGCGCTGTCCACAAGTGCCCATCCTCTGACAGTCAGTACACCTCTTCACGAACTCATCTGAGTCCTTGAAGAGGGTAGGCCACCACAAGCCGGATTGGAGCACTTTCTGTGCCGTTCTCCTCCCAGAATGATGTCCTCCTGCCTCAAGCTTGTGGCAGTAAGTGAGGACGCTATGGTGTTCCTCCTGAGGAATACACCGACGCCAGACGCTATCCCCTCCTTCGTGGTAAAGGATGGGATCCTCCCAATGGTAAGACTTGGCCTTCGCTAGGAAGGTCTCAAGCCTCTGCCTGGGCCAATCTTGTGGGACTTTCCCAGCAACAAGAAAGTTCACAATATCGGCATACCATGGGAGTGAGGCGATAGCAAGGATCGCCTCATCTGGGAAGGTATCTCTGATAGGATCAATCTGCTCAGTCTCCTCAGGCTGCTCTAATCGGGAGAGGTGATCCGCCACCACATTCTTGACTCCAGGCTTATCTTTGATCTCAATGTCGAACTCCTGGAGTAGAAGGATCCATCTAGTCAGTCTGGCCTTGGCATCCTTCTTTGCCATGAGGTACCTGATGGCGGTGTGATCTGTAAACAAAGTCACTCTAGATCCAATGATATATGATCTAAACTTATCCAGAGCAAACACTACTGCTAGCATCTCCTTTCTGTGACCGTATAATTCCGCTGGGCGGAATCCATGTGCGGCTAGCATAGTGTATAGCAAATGGTACTCCATCCCTCCTCTGTCCCAGCACTGCCCCCACGGCAAAATCGGAGGCGTCCGTCATGATCTCGAATGGGAGAGACCAATCAGGTGGCTGGAGGACAGGAGCCTCAATCACGCACTGCTGGAGAGTAGCAAACGACGAAAGACACTTGTCATCGACAAGGAACTCGGTGTCTTTCGTCAAGAGGTCGGTCAACGGTCGGGCAATCCTGCTAAATCATGAATGAATCTCCTGTAAAATCCAACGTGTCCCAGAAATGACCGTAACTGCCTCAGATTGGACGGCGGTGTGAGTTTCCTAATGACATCAACCTTGGCCGGATCACCTCCATGCCCCTGTTGGAGATGATGTGGCCAAGCACCGTCCCTTGAGTCACCATGAAGTGACTCTTCTCCCAAGATAGCACCAAGTGATACTCAATACATCGCTGAAGTACTCGATCTAGGCAGTCAAGACAAGAATCAAATCCGTCGCCGTAGATCGAGAAATCATCCATGAAGACCTCAAGGCACTCCCCTACCATGTCCGAAAAGATCGACAGCATGCACCTCTGGAAAGTCGCAGGGGCGTTGCATAGCCCAAATGGCATGCGTCGAAAAGCGTACGTGCCGAAGGGACAGGTAAAGGTGGTCTTCTCCTGATCCTCAGGAGCGATGGCCACTTGGTTGTAGCCCGAGTACCCATCCAGGAAGCAATAATGGCTCTTCCCTGCCAGTCTCTCAATGATCTGGTCAATAAAAGGCAGGGGGAAATGGTCCTTCTTGGTGGCTTGGTTGAGTCTCCTGTAGTCAACACAAACCCTCCAAGAGGTGGGTACTCGTGTAGCAATCTCCTCTCCCGACTCACTGATCACAGTCGTGATGCCCGTCTTCTTGGGCACCACATGCAAGGGGCTGACCCACTTGGAGTCGGAAATGGGATAAATAAAACCTGCACCCCACCACTTTGATATTTCCTTCATGACAACCTCTCTCAGGTTGGGGTTCAGACGCCGCTGGAACTCACGCGACGGCTTCGCCCCATCCTCGAGATAGATGTGGTGGGAGCACACTGATGGACTAATCCCATGGAGATCTGCTACTTCTCGCTGATGATGCCCATGTCCGCAGCTGACGACTCTAACTGTGCTGCTGCTGTGGCTGCGGACGAAGTGGAAGGACCTGCATCTACCCGTGCTATCCTCTGGTACTGCACGGGTCCTGGCTGATGTGGCTGAGTCTTCTGGGTGTAGAGACGGGTCTGGGACATCACCATGTAATTCTCTGCCATCTCCTCAAAAATAGCCCAGACCTGGTCATGGTCCTTGGCGAAGTAGGACCTGCCACAAGAAGCGTTCACCAGGCCCTGTAGCTCTGGTGACAACCCACTGAAAAAGCTCTGAACTAGGTTCGGCTTCGTGATATCGTGGTGTGGGCATCTGTCCAAAAGCTCTCTAAACCTCTCCCAAGCCTCATGGAACTGCTCGTTGGGGAACATGGAGAAGTTGCTGATCAGGGCCCTCGCTGCGTTCGTCCGCCCGAGTAGATAGTACTTGTTCAAGTACTCGGTGCGGAGCTGCTCCCAGGTGTACACGAATCTCCCCAAATGCTTCAGCCAGGTGGCTGCTCTATCTACCAGTGAGAAGGGGAAGGCAATCATCCGTATGGTATCCTGGTCCACATGCCTGTCGTGGACAGTACTGCAAATCATGAGAAACTCCTGTAGGTGGAGATGGGGCTCCTCGGTAGCCAGTCCATGGAACCGCGGAAGCATCTGCAAGGTGTTCGGGGGGAACTTGAAGTCCCCCGATGGCTGGAACCACAACCCAATGGTGCATCAAAGTAGATCCGGGGTTGTGCAACTCCCCGCATCGGTCTAGGTGGTCCTGCTCCTCCTGCGGCTGCTGCCGCTGCGGCGGCGGCCGCGGCTGCTGCTGCTGCTGCTGCGGCTCGTGCCTGTGCCTCTGCATCCGGGTCCTCGGGCTCGCTCTGCTCATCTCTATCTGCTCTGAGCCTCTCCATCTCACGCCTCATCTCTATCATAAAAGCTCCCTTATCGCGGAGCTGCTGCTGGACTGTCTCTAACTGTGCGATCAGGGTGGAGTTGATCGCTCCCTGGTCTAGTACAAAGTGCTCGGGACGGGAGTGATCGTCAGAACTGCCTGCGCCTGCCATCTCGACGTCTGCAAATCAAATGAGCCCAACTCAGGTGCCGTCAAATGTATCAATCTCTCCTCGGGCTCATGTCTCTCAGGGCGGTCAGAAAGGGGATCGAGGGGGAACAGGGTGGAGTCGTACTCGGGCTCGGAGAGTGGGTCTGAGCTCTCGCGAGCCAACCTAGATGATGAGGTAGACGCGCCCGAAAGCGGTGCAGCCAGAGGCTGCCTAAGAGACCGTCTACCCATCATCTTGATCTGGCGAGTAGGGCGGATGGGATCTGGAAAAACTATGATCTGAAAACAAACCCCCGGTTCACCAACGCAACGCGAGCTGAAGACCGTGAAAGTTCGGTCAAATTATCTTGTCTGTTTTATTTGGTGAACACACAAATATCAGAGCGATTACGTGACCTGTTGGGATATCCGCTGCTAACCCAACCGACTGGCCCGCACGGAAGAGTCGGTAGTCAGTCAAGTATAGCAACGGGGGGCTCTACCTAGTGTTCGGGTCACTCTCTCGCACATGCAAACCAAGCAATGAGGGGGTTGCTCTCCCCAATACAAAATTTTTAGGGTGAGCGAGTTTTAAGGTCGATAATTTTAAACAGTCCCAATTTTATGATTTCTCTTTTTAGGTAATTTTCAAATCAAACAAAAACGCCTAACGAATTTTTCGATTCTCCTGATTATTAAGTCAAAAACGGGGGGAGAAGTCGAAAAAGCCGATGCACGAGAAATCAATGATGCATGCAAAGTCAGATAAGCGTACCTGCCTCCAACTCTCTACATGCAGAGTGATCCGCGCATAAAATAAAGACAGAAATTAAACTAAGCTATATGATGCAACGGTAAAAAGCCGAGTCCTAAACGAGCACTTTCTAGCGATGAACCGTCTAACCGGTCACCGACCTCCAAGCCAAAGGGTCCGGTCTTGGCTCATCCCTCCCCTGCCCGACAAATCGGGGGTAGGAGTGCGCTTTACAGGACGGGCTCTCGGCGCGTAGGCTACGGAGGCTAGCGAGTCGGTTATTTTTATTATTTATTTTAAGTAGGTCCAATTACGTTCTATAGGAACAGATAAGCCTTAAGGTGTTTGGATCCTACTCAGCTACGGCACAATCACCACAAAGTTCTAAATCTAGGGGCTCGAGCAAAAACCGCGAAAAACCTGGAAAATGACAGTAAGAAAAGAAAAATAAAACCGCGATGAAAAAGCCGCGAAAAAGCCGCAGGTCCTAATGGGTCCCCCGAGCACGCCGGTGCTTGGCGAAACAGACCCGCTACGGTCTCAAGTCCACAAAGAGTGTCCAACAGTTCAAGTCCCTGTATTATTACAAATAATAATGAATAAAAACTATCCTACTACCTCACCCACTCAACTCTCTCCTCTCGCTCTCTCCTACGGCTTCGTGGAGAAAGAAGCCGCCTCCGAGTCTCGCGGCTGCACCGGCTCCTCAAAAGTCGCCTCCGCGGTCCTCGGGCCCTCGCAAGATAGACAGAAGAGTGGTCAGACCAATAAAATAATCAAATAATGAATGAAAATAAAAGCAAGGGTATATGTGCAAAAATGAAAATAAAATAAACACTCAATAGAAAACAAAAATAAAAATAAAAGAAAATCAAAACAAAACAAAAATAAAACAAAAAGAAACTAAATACAAAAGCCACGAAAAAGCCGCGAGCTCCGAAGAGCCGTGAAAAGCCGCGAAAATAAAAACGAAAATAAAAACAAAAATACTACTAAGCCGTGCTCCCCGGCAACGGCGCCATTCTGATGAGCGGACCGAGCGAACGAGGTAAAGGTACTAAACAGGTCGTTGCGACCTCTAACACTCGGGGTCACTCAATCAAGAAAAATATCGAACCGCAAAATCAATCAAAGATCAAACAAGGCAAGCAAGCGGTCCTAGCTATAAGATTAACCTGGTATAGCTCCCAGGGTCGAACACAAGGAGCACGGGTTGGCCTAGGGCCTACGAAGTAGTATAAAGAGAATAAAATAAAAGAAAAGTGTTTTTTTAGTGGTTTTTAATACTTTTTATATTTTTTTGGATTTTTAAAAGATAAAGAAAATAAAAGGAAACAAATATCAACACACTTAGGCAAATTATTTAACACACCAAAAATAAAGCAAAAATTCAGGAAAAAGTGTTTTTATGTTTTTTAAGTTTTTAAGTGTTTTTGGTGAATTTTTGATATTTTTCTAATGGGTAAATTATTTTCTAAAAATCAAACAGTGCTAAAAATCCTAGGTACTGTCCAGCAAGGCCTAAACTCAAAAATAAAATATTTAAGAGTCTCAACCGGCCTTGGAGGTAATTTTCCTGTAATCTAGAAAGGATAAGGAAAATTTAGGCACCCTAATTATTGTTTTTGGATTTTTCAATTATTTATTATAATTTTTATGAGTTTTTAGGGGTTTTTAGATTTTTAGGGTTTTTAAGCAATGAAAAATAGCCAAAATTGGCTAGAAAATCAAACAACAAGCAAGAAATAGTAGCTAATTTTTTTAGAATTTTTAGAGGTGATTTTATATTTTCTTTGGTATTTTTAAACCTAGACAGTAGCTAAAAAGGAGGTTTTTGAATTTTTAAAAATACTAAATAAAATCAAAAATGTCCTCAAAAATTCTCAAAACTCCAACAACATGGCAGGAGCCATGTGTCAAATTTTCATCGAATTTGGAGGTGGTTTGATATTTATTCAAAACTCAAGAAGGGGGCACTGTGCACAGGGACGTAAGTGCAAATACCCTAAAGTCTGGGGGCCAAGGTGCAAAAATCCCAGCAAGTCACGCGCTTGGCGCGTGCCTGGGGCACTCAGGGGCCTTTTGGTAATAAAAACCAAGTTCCTGGACCTTTTGGTAACTCGTACCAAAAGTCCAGGGGCTTGGATGCAAAAATCCCACTAAAATCCGCACATGCGCATAAACAACACTCACAGGGGCATAAATGCAATTACCAAAAAGTTAACATTCATTCATTAACCCATCAGAACTACAGGACAATAAATGCAAATAACCCAGTAAACACGTGACGAAGCACGTGGGCTCACATACACAGGGGTATAATTGCAAATAAAAACAAGCACAAGGTCCTTAGTGCAAATTACCCTACGTAAATAAAATAACTAAAATATTTACAGGACTAGGACGAAAAAGACAAACTAAGAGGGGGCCCTAAGTAATTTACCCCTTTATTCGTCGACGACCGGATTCGCGCCACGTGGAAGATCGGTCGGTCCTGGATGGCTGGCGCTCCTCTTCGTCTGACCTCGAGCCAAATCGACGGTGCTGGAGAGGACACGTGGAAGATCGAACGGGTATGGCCTCAGGTGTCTCTCTCCGCTGCTCGAACGGTCCTGATCAGCCCCTAACGATGATCGACGGCTGCTGCTCCTCGAAGAACGGACGGTGGCGATGCAGACTGGGAGCGGGGGCTGATCGGACGGTGCTGGAGGATGGTGGAAGAACACTCCACCGGCGAGCTTCGCCGGCCTCGTGCGTGAGCTGCAGTCCTCCTCAGCTGCTCCTGATGATCGGGGAAGATAGGCGACGGCGTCCCGCAGCTGCTGGTACTGTCCGATGGCCCACCCGAGCCCTGGAGGGGCTCCGGCGAGCTCGACGGCGGTGGGCTCCTGGACCTGATGTGAGGGGGGCTCAGATGCCCTCCTTCTGACCTGCAAAACACGCCAGGAGCTTCGCGGGTCGAGGGCAAAGTGCCTCGACCCAAAGAAGCGGGGTGACGGTGGCTGGTGGGTCGGTGCGAATGAGCTCCGGCGAGCGGTAGGTGGTGGAGCTCGCCTCCCAGCTCCGGGGCGAGCTGGGTTGGATGAGTGGGCGTAGAACATGCGTCGGAGGATGGCGAAGGTGTGTGGGGGTTCCGATGATCGAGATATTACGCGAGATGGTCGGAATCAGGGGAACACGTCGGAGAGTCGATTTGGGCGAAATCAGAAATTAAACGAAGTGGAAGAGCTAATCGACTACCTGGGTGGAGCGGAAGACTGTGCTGGAGTGTGGCTAACTCCTGGTCGTCGCCTCGAAGGTCGTCACTGCCTGAGGCTCGAGCTCCAGCTAGGTGGCGGAGCACGGCGGCGCACGGCTGCCGGATCGATGGTCGGGCACCCTCCTCCTCGCTGCAACACGGCAGACGGAAGCTGTCACCTTGCTGAATGCAATGGAGGTCACGGGAGTGAAGGTGGAGAGCCAAAGATGGAATGGGGAGGCGGCTGAGCTCGGGTTTTATATGGGTGCAGGTCCGGGAAGGATCGATCGGGTAGGGCGAGCTGAAGCGCGGATCCCAAGGAGGAATGTCGGGCGAGATTTCCGGATGCCTGGGGAACAATTAGGATCCTAGATTAGGTGAAATAGTGATCGGGTTTGTTGGGAATAATTGGGCGAAGTCGGGTCCGCGAACAGGACCCGGGCTCTGGTGGTCCTGGGGGAGGTGTTGACCGGGGGTCAACAATCCCCCGTGGACCAATCAGAGCCCGCCAAGGCTTGAATTCTTATTTGATTTTTTTGGGGCCTTAAATGGCCGAATTTCCAAAAACTTAAAACATGAAAAATATTTGTTTTAATTTTTTCTATTTTTTTGTGATTTTTAATTAATTTTTGGAAATAAAAATAAGGTATATACATAGTAGCTATACATAGGTATATATACACTATATTGATTTTTGATTTTTGATTTTAAATTATTTATTTTTATACATTTTTATTCCTATTTTATATTTTATTTATTTATAGGATAAAATGAGGAATAAAAGGCTATTTTTATTTTATTTTTATTATTTATATACATAGGTTAAATAATTAGTTATGTACAATTATATACATGGTATATGTACAAGATATTTTTGTATTTTTTAAATTTTGTAATTTTTATTTGATTTTTGTTTTGTTTCTTTTTATTTATTTTATGTACAATATGTACCAGAGAATATTTACAAAAAGTTTTGGAAATAAATAAATATATTTACAAGGTGAAATAGATGAGGATGATGGTCTATGTACAAGGTGAAGGATTCTTTTTGGATTTTTGATTTTTATCTTTTTGTTTTGTTTTTATGCTTCATAAATATATACAAAATATGTACAAATATTTACAACATATTTTTGGATGAGGAAAATATTTAATTTATTTATTTATAAAAATATACATAAGTGAGCCCCTATCTCCCTCTACTTGGCTTTTATGCGGTCAGGCCCATGCTGAGCCCTCCCTTGGGTTAGGTTGCTCAATATTTATTCTAAATATTTCCCTCTTTTTCTTTTTCATCTTTATTCTTTTATTTTTGCACAAAAATATGCTAATTATCTATATTTACAAACATGCATGCTTTTGCTAACTAACCCTATTTACACATATCTACATGCATTTGCATAGGTTTTTGTAGCTAAAATATAAGAATAAAGAGTGATGAATGGGTATTCGTCACTCCCCTATACTATACTTTGCTAGTCCCTTAGCAAACACTTATTTGAAAAAGAAGTGAAAAAGAAAGAAAAAGAAAAAGAAAAAGAGAAGGTACATGGATCAAGGTTGATTATTAAACTTGCCTTCATTAAATTGAGGTATGGAGCTTAATCAGATCTTTGGATTATTAATGTGTTGGAACCTTATTCAGACTTAAGCTTAAAACCTAACAGCCTCTAAGTTCCACCAATCTATAACCAAGACTCCTCAATGCTCCAGATCAGAACAAGTCATCAACCACAAACCCTGAAGACCATGAATCTTTTCTTGTCCTGTGAAAGTGAGGTCTAAGCTCTCCACCTCAGAAATGGCAACTTGACAACCCTCCCTAACAAGGTAACTCTATGACCTCAATCTGGCCACTCTTTCCTCGAGGAGCGGGGTATTCCCTTCTAAGTTCAAGTACAACCGGCTCAAGAAGAGGGGGAAGAAGAGAATGGGTCAAGGCCAGTGTAGCCAAGTACCCTTGGGAGCTTGACCAGTGTAGCCAAGTCTCCCTGCTGCAAGCTACAACAGGTGGATCATGAAACCAAGCTTTGCTTATTGCACTTATATACATACTCCGGTGGGATTATCATTTTCTCTCAGACCCACCACTTTTTTGGAGTTCTTTTCTTTTTGCATTTTTTTTTCGAGTGCATCTATACAACATGTACATGTGCAGCATATATACAAGGAGTTTTTCCTCTTGAGCCAGTAGACTATCCCTCTTTTGAAGCTTTATTGCAACCCACAACTCCCGTCGTTAGACCTCATGGCAACCAGACCAAGTTGAGACGCACTTCCTTCACTAAATGAAGAAGAGAGGTTCCGCCTAGAAGTACTACCCTCATATGCTACCCCAAGCCAAGGAAGACTGCCTCCTCACCACCTCATCCGTAGAGAGCTCGGTGCATAGTGCGGTTGTCCAAGTAAAGCCATAATCTATATGAGTCATGTGTTGTTGTTAAGTGCTCTACTTAGGCTCATTGAGACGACATGTGATCACAGCCTAGTGGACTCAAAGAATTAAGTCACCATGGACCTGAAAAGCCTTAAACCTAAGCCCTATAAGGTTCCTCTTAGAAATTAGGTGGATTAAGATCTTAATCAAGCTCCATTTCTCAATTTGATTCCAGGCTAGTTTAAATGTCAACTATCATCCAGAAAAACTATATACAACTGTACAAAAAGATGCATATTTACACACTATTTTACAATCATGCAAAATTTTTGAAAAATGTTTTGAAATCATGAATGATGATGCATGAAGTGCAAGTTTTGCAAAAAGGTATTTACACACATTTACACAAGATTTTTGCAAACTTTTGATTTTCAAAACATTTTGGAAAAATTTTGTACTATATACATAATTTTGATACAGAAAATATTTACACAAGCTTTACACACAAAAGATTTTTGAAATCATTTTTACAAAAATAATTTGTACACTAGCTATGTATGTGCAAATAAAAGAAGATTATGTACATGAAATTTTTTTAATTTTTGTGGTTTTTAGCCATTTTTACTTATTAACACACTCACACAAAGTACGAGTTATGGCTAAAGTATATATGAAATATATACACACCCCCTATACTTAGCTCGAACGATGTCCTCGGAGTCAAGAGCGATGAAGAAGACATAACTCGTGCTTTGTATAGGGAAGTGAAAAGGAAGGCTATACAAAAGGAGAGTAAAAAGTCAAAAAGGACTCGGGTCTTCCCCCTATACTTAGGATCAAGTAATCCTAAGTATAGCAGGCTGTACACGAAGGGAAAACCGAGTGGAGAATGTACAGGGTCTACCCCCCCTATACTTAGGGTAAGATATCCCTAAGTATAGGCAGCAAAACAGGGGTAGACAGAAACAAAAGAAATACCCGAAATGTCTCACATCCCCCCTATACTTAGGGTAAAGTGCACCCTAAGTATAGCATAATCACAAGATGGAGAAAGGGATGTGGGACTAAAGAATGTGCTGATATGGACATCTGGATCTATGTACAGCGGAGGATCAGTAAAGCTCAGGCGTGAGATGCATTAGATGTGAGTCAAAGACCACATCTCACGCAAAATGAATAGGGGCAAGATTCACGACCCGCGGCTCATGATCTAGAAATGGCTTGAGCCGCTGGCCGTTCACTCGGAAGGTACTCTCAGATGACAACTCAGATATGTCTATGCTACCGTTGTCGTGTACCTTCCGAACCAGATAAGGTCCTTTCCATTTGCTCTGTAGCTTCCCTGGAAATAATCTAAGCCTCGCATCAAACAACCATACTCTCTGTCCAATCTCAAAATGCTTGTGGCTGATATGAGAATCATGCCACTCCTTGACTTTCTCCTTATAATGTAGGCTGCTCGAGAAAGCTGCATCTCTAAGCTCCTCCAGGGCAGCTAGCTCTGCCCTCCTCTGGTCTCCTATACCATCTGGATCCATAAGAATGTCTGTAACTGCCCAAAGTGACTTGTGCCTCAGCTCAACAGGTAGGTGGCATGGCTTGCCATATACGAGGCGAAAGGGAGATGTGCCCAAAGGTGTCTTGAAAGACGTCCTATATGCCCACAAGACCGAGTCCAATAGCTGTGACCAATCCTTTCGATCAGGGCGGACGACTTTCTGCAGAATAGTCTTGATCTCCCTATTCGACACTTCGGCTAGACCATTCGTCTGTGGATGGTACGGTGTAGCAACACGATGGTCTATACCGAACTCGCTAGCAAGTGCCTTCACCTGGTCGTTGATGAAGTGAGATCCCCCATCAGAAATAAGAACTCGTGGAACCCCGAACCGCGTGATGATATGCTTCCTCAAAAATCTGCAAACTGTCCTCGCATCAGCGGCTCGGGCGGGGATAGCCTCCACCCAACGACTCACATAATCTACGGCCAACAGAATGTACTCGAATCCCTGACTTTTAGGGAATGGACCCATGAAATCGATGCCCCATGCGTCAAAAACCTCACAGAAGTGAATGGGCTGCATCAGCATCATATCGCGCTGTCCACAAGTGCCCATCCTCTGACAGTCAGTACACCTCTTCACGAACTCATCTGAGTCCTTGAAGAGGGTAGGCCACCACAAGCCGGATTGGAGCACTTTCTGTGCCGTTCTCCTCCCAGAATGATGTCCTCCTGCCTCAAGCTTGTGGCAGTAAGTGAGGACGCTATGGTGTTCCTCCTGAGGAATACACCGACGTCAGACGCTATCCCCTCCTTCATGGTAAAGGATGGGATCCTCCCAATGGTAAGACTTGGCCTTCGCTAGGAAGGTCTCAAGCCTCTGCCTGGGCCAATCTTGTGGGACTTTCCCAGCAACGAGAAAGTTCACAATATCGGCATACCATGGGAGTGAGGCGATAGCAAGGATCGCCTCATCTGGGAAGGTATCTCTGATAGGATCAATCTGCTCAGTCTCCTCAGGCTGCTCTAATCGGGAGAGGTGATCCGCCACCACATTCTTGACTCCAGGCTTATCTTTGATCTCAATGTCGAACTCCTGGAGTAGAAGGATCCATCTAGTCAGTCTGGCCTTGGCATCCTTCTTTGCCATGAGGTACCTGATGGCGGTGTGATCTGTAAACAAAGTCACTCTAGATCCAATGATATATGATCTAAACTTATCCAGGGCAAACACTACTGCTAGCATCTCCTTCTCTGTGACTGTATAATTCCGCTGGGCGGAATCCAATGTGCGGCTAGCATAGTGTATGGCAAATGGTACTCCATCCCTCCTCTGTCCCAGCACTGCCCCCACGGCAAAATCGGAGGCGTCCGTCATGATCTCGAATGGGAGAGACCAATCAGGTGGCTGGAGGACAGGAGCCTCAATCACGCACTGCTGGAGAGTAGCAAACGACGAAAGACACTTGTCATCGACAAGGAACTCGGTGTCTTTCGTCAAGAGGTCGGTCAACGGTCGGGCAATCCTGCTAAAATCATGAATGAATCTCCTGTAAAATCCAACGTGCCCCAGAAATGACCGTAACTGCCTCAGATTGGACGGCGGTGTGAGTTTCCTAATGACATCAACCTTGGCCGGATCAACCTCCATGCCCCTGTTGGAGATGATGTGGCCAAGCACCGTCCCTTGAGTCACCATGAAGTGACTCTTCTCCCAAGATAGCACCAAGTGATACTCAATACATCGTTGAAGTACTCGATCTAGGCAGTCAAGACAAGAATCAAATCCGTCGCCGTAGATCGAGAAATCATCCATGAAGACCTCAAGGCACTCCCCTACCATGTCCGAAAAGATCGACAGCATGCACGTCTGGAAAGTCGCAGGGGCGTTGCATAGCCCAAATGGCATGCGTCGAAAAGCGTACGTGCCGAAGGGACAGGTAAAGGTGGTCTTCTCCTGATCCTCAGGAGCGATGGCCACTTGGTTGTAGCCCGAGTACCCATCCAGGAAGCAATAATGGCTCTTCCCTGCCAGTCTCTCAATGATCTGGTCAATAAAAGGCAGGGGGAAATGGTCCTTCTTGGTGGCTTGGTTGAGTCTCCTGTAGTCAACACAAACCCTCCAAGAGGTGGGTACTCGTGTAGCAATCTCCTCTCCCGACTCACTGATCACAGTCGTGATGCCCGTCTTCTTGGGCACCACATGCAAGGGGCTGACCCACTTGGAGTCGGAAATGGGATAAATAAAACCTGCACCCCACCACTTTGATATTTCCTTCATGACAACCTCTCTCAGGTTGGGGTTCAGACGCCGCTGGAACTCACGCGACGGCTTCGCCCCATCCTCGAGATAGATGTGGTGGGAGCACACTGATGGACTAATCCCATGGAGATCTGCTACGCTCCATCCGATCGCCTTGCGGTTCTTTTCAAGAACCCCCATCAAACGGGATTCCTGCTCTCCAGTCAACTCGGCGGAGATGATGACTGGGTACATCTCTGGATCGCCCGCAAGGAATCGATACTTCAGCGAAGTAGGGAGCGGCTTCAGCTCTGGAATGCTGGGTGCCGGCAAATCTGGCTGTGGAAGAAACTGAGTGAATGCTGCAAGGTCGGCCAAATCTGCCTGGGAAAGTGAAAGCATACTCTTGCAAACTGGATCGGGAGAAGGCGGCTCATCTGCACTGTCTCTGGTCTGCTCTGCCTCTACCTCCTCCTCATCTCTAGGCTCAGATGGACTCAGGTCTGGCATCTGGTCATAACAATCGGCCCAATCAGACTCTGAATCCGAGGGATCTGCATCAGAAACGGTGGCATCAGCACCACCAGAAAACAAGGTGGCATCAGCACCACCATCACAAATCATCGTGCTGCGATCAAGGACCGGCTCTGCTGCCGCAATGGTATCCTGAACCAGGTCTGTGCTCTCCAGACTCTCCTCTGCTGTCATCTCTGCATCAGCTGTGTCTGAAAGTGAGAGGGTGGTCTGTGTCTCAAGATCTGCCCAAGCTGCCTCATCATATGTGATCACAAAATCACAGTCCTGGTGGATGTCTGGCTCTGCGTCTGTCAGCTGCTCTGAATCGGTACTCGCCTCTGAGCGGGATCTGAATCTGGCTCTATAGTCCTCGACCGTCTCTATTTGTATACTTTCGCCCTGGACGCGAAAGTACACCTTCCCGCTATCATGATCAGTCACCGCCTTGGCTGTGGCCAAGAACGGACGACCAAGGATGATGGGGGTATCGGTCACTGACTCAGGGATCTCCATGTCCAACACTACGAAGTCCACGGGGAATTGCAGACCCTGAATTGTGACGATAACGTCTCGTAATAACCCCTTCGGCCTCTTGACAGATCGATCAGCGAACTGAAGGACTGTCCTGCTCTGTCGAAGAGTGCCCAACTCGAAGCGGTCGAGAAGGGCTGCCGGAAGAAGGTTAATCGACGATCCGCTATCTAGAAGAGTACGGTCGAACCACTGCTCACTAATCTGGCATCTGACATACGGGGCCCCTGAATCTGGCCTCTTGGCTGGCAGTCGGTTCTGGATCGCAAAGCATGTGGCTTTGGTCAGCACATGGATCTCTGAAGTGTGGTTCCTCCTCCTCCTCCTGACTGTAGTCCTCTCTCTCAAAGATCTCTGGAGAAGTGGGATGTGCTGCAAAGCCTCCTGGAGGGTCAGCTGAATGTGAAACCGATCTATCATGCTCTGGCTGAACTCCTCAAGCTCTCTCTTTTTTGGGTCATTTTTCTTCCCCTTCCCCATCTGAAGGGCTCTAGGGAAGGGGATCACTGGGTCCTTCTCAGATGAAGGACTAGGAAAGGGTCTAGACGGTTCAAGGACCGGATCCACACATACATCATGCACCACAGTGGGACCAAAAGAATGTAAACCTTTTCCTTTATTCATAGCAGAATTCTGAGATACATGGACACGAGGAGAAACATCAGAACTCTCTCTACAAACACCGGTGGCCTCAGTACCACCACGGGCGGGCTGCTCTGCTGCTGCTGCTGAAGGTAGACGTCTCGCGGCATCAGTACCGCGTGCTGGCTCGGCTGCATGGGTGGCATCCGTACCACCTCCTAGATCTGGTGAAGTGGCGGCCTCAGTACCGCCTGTGGGATCAGCATCCTTGGTGGCCTCAGTACCACCGTCATCATCTGGAGCGGTCTCAGTGCCGCTCTCCTCCTCCTCCTGTGGCGCCTCGGGATGGTGCTCAGCTGAGGCGCCGCCGCCGGCTGGGATCCTACCGCTCCTAAGCGTGGAAAAATCAACATCAAAAAGATCTGAAGAAGTATCATCAAATGGATCGCTAGGAGTGGCTAACTCAGTACGTACTACCTGCTCAGACTTCCGCTTGAGATTGTTCGGGTTCGGCTCTATCTGGGCGGGTATGGCGGCCTTCCCTCTCACCAGGTCCCGCAACTCCTGGCAGAACTCGTCCATCTTTCGTCGAAATGTCGCCTGCTGGTCCGTGAGGAGGCGGGTGATATCATCCAAAGCGGGGCTCTCGTGGGAGCCCGACGGGTGGCCTCTCTGTGGATGAGGCTGTGACTGCTGGTAAGGGTAAGAGGGGTAGGAAGGAGGGTGCTGCTGGTGCTGGTATCCCTGGTGAGCCTGCTGCTCACGTCTCCAAGGCTGTCCCTGCTGCTGATAGGGACGAGGAACGTAGGACGACTGCTGCTGGTAGACTGGGGGCTGCTGCTGCGGCTGGTGATGGTCCCTCGACTGGGAGTACTGCCCTCCCTGTGCTGACGGCTGCTGCTGGGGCTGGGCACCACCACTCCCCCACCTGAATCCGGGATGATCTCGTCGGATCCCAGGCTGGGGACGGTCGTACCAGATCCCGTTGACATCCATCAACGGCTCTGCATCAAAGGGGGCTGGGGGTAGTACTGCCAACGGCTGATCCGGCTGGTAGACCACCATCTGCATCTCTGGAGATGGTGGTGACTGCAAAGTGGGCTGCGGCTGCTGGTACGGCTCCGCCTGTACAAGGTGAACCTGTCTAGGCTGCACTGGGGTGTTGGAGCGCTGGGACGAGCTGCTGCTGCTGCCGGCGTCGCCTCGCGACTGAAGACGGGGCTGAGAAGCCGTCTGTGTCTCCTGGAGACACATGAGCTGTGTCTTCAGGTCGCTCAAGACCTGTGCCATCTGATCCATCTGTGCTATGCTCTGGCACTGCTTCTTCTCTATCAGCTCCATGCGGTCCAACTTCTTGCTGATGATGCCCATGTCCGCAGCTGACGACTCTAACTGTGCTGCTGCTGTGGCTGCGGACGAAGTGGAAGGACCTGCATCTACCCGTGCTATCCTCTGGTACTGCACGGGTCCTGGCTGATGTGGCTGAGTCTTCTGGGTGTAGAGACGGGTCTGGGACATCACCATGTAATTCTCTGCCATCTCCTCAAAAATAGCCCAGACCTGGTCATGGTCCTTGGCGAAGTAGGACCCGCCACAAGAAGCGTTCACCAGGCCCTGTAGCTCTGGTGACAACCCACTGAAAAAGCTCTGAACTAGGTTCGGCTTCGTGATATCGTGGTGTGGGCATCTGTCCAAAAGCTCTCTAAACCTCTCCCAAGCCTCATGGAACTGCTCGTTGGGGAACATGGAGAAGTTGCTGATCAGGGCCCTCGCTGCGTTCGTCCGCCCGAGTAGATAGTACTTGTTCAAGTACTCGGTGCGGAGCTGCTCCCAGGTGTACACGAATCTCCCCAAATGCTTCAGCCAGGTGGCTGCTCTATCTACCAGTGAGAAGGGGAAGGCAATCATCCGTATGGTATCCTGGTCCACATGCCTGTCGTGGACAGTACTGCAAATCATGAGAAACTCCTGTAGGTGGAGATGGGGCTCCTCGGTAGCCAGTCCATGGAACCGCGGAAGCATCTGCAAGGTGTTCGGGGGGAACTTGAAGTCCCCCACGATGGCTGGAACCACAACCCAATGGTGCATCAAAGTAGATCCGGGGTTGTGCAACTCCCGCATCGGTCTAGGTGGTCCTGCTCCTCCTGCGGCTGCTGCCGCTGCGGCGGCGGCCGCGGCTGCTGCTGCTGCTGCGGCTCGTGCCTGTGCCTCTGCATCCGGGTCCTCGGGCTCGCTCTGCTCATCTCTATCTGCTCTGAGCCTCTCCATCTCACGCCTCATCTCTATCATAAAAGCTCCCTGATCGCGGAGCTGCTGCTGGACTGTCTCTAACTGTGCGATCAGGGTGGAGTTGATCGCTCCCTGGTCTAGTACAAAGTGCTCGGGACGGGAGTGATCGTCAGAATTGCCTGCGCCTGCCATCTCGACGTCTGCAAAATCAAATGAGCCCAACTCAGGTGCCGTCAAATGTATCAATCTCTCCTCGGGCTCATGTCTCTCAGGGCGGTCAGAAAGGGGATCGAGGGGGAACAGGGTGGAGTCGTACTCGGGCTCGGAGAGTGGGTCTGAGCTCTCGCGAGCCAACCTAGATGATGAGGTAGACGCGCCTAAAAGCGGTGCAGCCAGAGGCTGCCTAAGAGACCGTCTACCCATCATCTTGATCTGGCGAGTAGGGCGGATGGGATCTGGAAAAACTATGATCTGAAAACAAACCCCCGGTTCACCAACGCAACGCGAGCTGAAGACCGTGAAAGTTCGGTCAAATTATCTTGTCTGTTTTATTTGGTGAACACACAAATATCAGAGCGATTACGTGACCTGTTGGGATATCCGCTGCTAACCCAACCGACTGGCCCGCACGGAAGAGTCGGTAGTCAGTCAAGTATAGCAACGGGGGGCTCTACCTAGTGTTCGGGTCACTCTCTCGCACATGCAAACCAAGCAATGAGGGGGTTGCTCTCCCCAATACAAAATTTTTAGGGTGAGCGAGTTTTAAGGTCGATAATTTTAAACAGTCCCAATTTTATGATTTCTCTTTTTAGGTAATTTTCAAATCAAACAAAAACGCCTAACGAATTTTTCGATTCTCCTGATTATTAAGTCAAAAACGGGGGGAGAAGTCGAAAAAGCCGATGCACGAGAAATCAATGATGCATGCAAAGTCAGATAAGCGTACCTGCCTCCAACTCTCTACATGCAGAGTGATCCGCGCATAAAATAAAGACAGAAATTAAACTAAGCTATATGATGCAACGGTAAAAAGCCGAGTCCTAAACGAGCACTTTCTAGCGATGAACCGTCTAACCGGTCACCGACCTCCAAGCCAAAGGGTCCGGTCTTGGCTCGTCCCTCCCCTGCCCGACAAATCGGGGGTAGGAGTGCGCTTTACAGGACGGGCTCTCGGCGCGTAGGCTACGGAGGCTAGCGAGTCGGTTATTTTTATTATTTATTTTAAGTAGGTCCAATTACGTTCTATAGGAACAGATAAGCCTTAAGGTGTTTGGATCCTACTCAGCTACGGCACAATCACCACAAAGTCCTAAATCTAGGGGCTCGAGCAAAAACCGCGAAAAACCCGGAAAATGACAGTAAGAAAAGAAAAATAAAACCGCGATGAAAAAGCCGCAAAAAAGCCGCAGGTCCTAATGGGTCCCCCGAGCACGCTGGTGCTCGGCGAAACAGACCCGCTACGGTCTCAAGTCCACAAAGAGTGTCCAACAGTTCAAGTCCCTGTATTATTACAAATAATAATGAATAAAAACTATCCTACTACCTCACCCACTCAACTCTCTCCTCTCGCTCTCTCCTACGGCTTCGTGGAGAAAGAAGCCGCCTCCGAGTCTCGCGGCTGCACCGGCTCCTCGAAAGTCGCCTCCGCGGTCCTCGGGCCCTCGCAAGATAGACAGAAGAGTGGTCAGACCAATAAAATAATCAAATAATGAATGAAAATAAAAGCGGGTATATGTGCAAAAATGAAAATAAAATAAACACTCAATAGAAAACAAAAATAAAAATAAAAGAAAATCAAAACAAAACAAAAATAAAACAAAAAGAAACTAAATACAAAAGCCACGAAAAAGCCGCGAGCTCCGAAGAGCCGCGAAAAGCCGCGAAAATAAAAACGAAAATAAAAACAAAAATACTACTAAGCCGTGCTCCCCGGCAACGGTGCCATTCTGATGAGCGGACCGAGCGAACGAGGTAAAGGTACTAAACAGGTCGTTGCGACCTCTAACACTCGGGGTCACTCAATCAAGAAAAATATCGAACCGCAAAATCAATCAAAGATCAAACAAGGCAAGCAAGCGGTCCTAGCTATAAGATTAACCTGGTATAGCTCCCAGGGTCGAACACAAGGAGCACGGGTTGGCCTAGGGCCTACGAAGTAGTATAAAGAGAATAAAATAAAAGAAAAGTGTTTTTTTTAGTGGTTTTTAATACTTTTTATATTTTTTTGGATTTTTAAAAGATAAAGAAAATAAAAGGAAACAAATATCAACACACTTAGGCAAATTATTTAACACACCAAAAATAAAGCAAAAATTCAGGAAAAAGTGTTTTTATGTTTTTTAAGTTTTTAAGTGTTTTTGGTGAATTTTTGATATTTTTCTAATGGGTAAATTATTTTCTAAAAATCAAACAGTGCTAAAAATCCTAGGTACTGTCCAGCAAGGCCTAAACTCAAAAATAAAATATTTAAGAGTCTCAACAGGCCTTGGAGGTAATTTTCCTGTAATCTAGAAAGGATAAGGAAAATTTAGGCACCCTAATTATTGTTTTTGGATTTTTCAATTATTTATTATAATTTTTATGAGTTTTTAGGGGTTTTTAGATTTTTAGGGTTTTTAAGCAATGAAAAATGGCCAAAATTGGCTAGAAAATCAAACAACAAGCAAGAAACAGTAGCTAATTTTTTTAGAATTTTTAGAGGTGATTTTATATTTTCTTTGGTATTTTTAAACCTAGACAGTAGCTAAAAAGGAGGTTTTTGAATTTTTAAAAATACTAAATAAAATCAAAAATGTCCTCAAAAATTCTCAAAAATCCAACAACATGGCAGGAGCCATGTGTCAAATTTTCATCGAATTTGGAGGTGGTTTGATATTTATTCAAAAATCAAGAAGGGGGCACTGTGCACAGGGACGTAAGTGCAAATACCCTAAAGTCTGGGGGCCAAGGTGCAAAAATCCCAGCAAGTCACGCGCTTGGCGCGTGCCTGGGGCACTCAGGGGCCTTTTGGTAATAAAAACCAAGTTCCTGGACCTTTTGGTAACTCGTACCAAAAGTCCAGGGGCTTGGATGCAAAAATCCCACTAAAATCCGCACATGCGCATAAACAACACTCACAGGGGCATAAATGCAATTACCAAAAAGTTAACATTCATTCATTAACCCATCAGAACTACAGGACAATAAATGCAAATAACCCAGTAAACACGTGACGAAGCACGTGGGCTCACATACACAGGGGTATAATTGCAAATAAAAACAAGCACAAGGTCCTTAGTGCAAATTACCCTACGTAAATAAAATAACTAAAATATTTACAGGACTAGGACGAAAAAGACAAACTAAGAGGGGGCCCTAAGTAATTTACCCCTTTATTCGTCGACGGCCGGATTCGCGCCACGTGGAAGATCGGTCGGTCCTGGATGGCTGGCGCTCCTCTTCGTCTGACCTCGAGCCAAATCGACGGTGCTGGAGAGGACACGTGGAAGATCGAACGGGTATGGCCTCAGGTGTCTCTCTCCGCTGCTCGAACGGTCCTGATCAGCCCCTAACGATGATCGACGGCTGCTGCTCCTCGAAGAACGGACGGTGGCGATGCAGACTGGGAGCGGGGGCTGATCGGACGGTGCTGGAGGATGGTGGAAGAACACTCCACCGGCGAGCTTCGCCGGCCTCGTGCGTGAGCTGCAGTCCTCCTCAGCTGCTCCTGATGATCGAGGAAGATAGGCGACGGCGTCCCGCAGCTGCTGGTACTGTCCGATGGCCCACCCGAGCCCTGGAGGGGCTCCGGCGAGCTCGGCGGCGGTGGGCTCCTGGACCTGATGTGAGGGGGGCTCAGATGCCCTCCTTCTGACCTGCAAAACACGCCAGGAGCTTCGCGGGTCGAGGGCAAAGTGCCTCGACCCAAAGAAGCGGGGTGACGGTGGCTGGTGGGTCGGTGCGAATGAGCTCCGGCGAGCGGTAGGTGGTGGAGCTCGACTCCCAGCTCCGGGGCGAGCTGGGTTGGATGAGTGGGCGTAGAACATGCGTCGGAGGATGGCGAAGGTGTGTGGGGGTTCCGATGATCAAGATATTACGCGAGATGGCCGGAATCAGGGGAACACGTCGGAGAGTCGATTTGGGCGAAATCAGAAATTAAACGAAGTGGAAGAGCTAATCGACTACCTGGGTGGAGCGGAAGACTGTGCTGGAGTGTGGCTAACTCCTGGTCGTCGCCTCGAAGGTCGTCACTGCCTGAGGCTCGAGCTCCAGCTAGGTGGCGGAGCACGGCGGCGCACGGCTGCCGGATCGATGGTCGGGCACCCTCCTCCTCGCTGCAACACGGCAGACGGAAGCCGTCACCTTGCTGAATGCAATGGAGGTCACGGGAGTGAAGGTGGAGAGCCAAAGATGGAATGGGGAGGCGGCTGAGCTCGGGTTTTATATGGGTGCAGGTCCGGGAAGGATCGATCGGGTAGGGCGAGCTGAAGCGCGGATCCCAAGGAGGAATGTCGGGCGAGATTCCCGGATGCCTGGGGAACAATTAGGATCCTAGATTAGGTGAAATAGTGATCGGGTTTGGTGGGAATAATTGGGCGAAGTCGGGTCCGCGAACAGGACCCGGGCTCTGGTGGTCCTGGGGGAGGTGTTGACCGGGGGTCAACAATCCCCCGTGGACCAATCAGAGCCCGCCAAGGCTTGAATTCTTATTTGATTTTTTTGGGGCCTTAAATGGCCGAATTTCCAAAAACTTAAAACATGAAAAATATTTGTTTTAATTTTTTCTATTTTTTTGTGATTTTTAATTAATTTTTGGAAATAAAAATAAGGTATATACATAGTAGCTATACATAGGTATATATACACTATATTGATTTTTGATTTTTGATTTTAAATTATTTATTTTTATACATTTTTATTCCTATTTTATATTTTATTTATTTATAGGATAAAATGAGGAATAAAAGGCTATTTTTATTTTATTTTTATTATTTATATACATAGGTTAAATAATTAGTTATGTACAATTATATACATGGTATATGTACAAGATATTTTTGTATTTTTTTAATTTTGTAATTTTTATTTGATTTTTGTTTTGTTTCTTTTTATTTATTTTATGTACAATATGTACCAGAGAATATTTACAAAAAGTTTTGGAAATAAATAAATATATTTACAAGGTGAAATAGATGAGGATGATGGTCTATGTACAAGGTGAAGGATTCTTTTTGGATTTTTGATTTTTATCTTTTTGTTTTGTTTTTATGCTTCATAAATATATACAAAATATGTACAAATATTTACAACATATTTTTGGATGAGGAAAATATTTAATTTATTTATTTATAAAAATATACATAAGTGAGCCCATATCTCCCTCTACTTGGCTTTTATGCGGTCAGGCCCATGCTGAGCCCTCCCTTGGGTTAGGTTGCTCAATATTTATTCTAAATATTTCCCTCTTTTTCTTTTTCACCTTTATTCTTTTATTTTTGCACAAAAACATGCTAATTATCTATATTTACAAACATGCATGCTTTTGCTAACTAACCCTATTTACACATATCTACATGCATTTGCATAGGTTTTTGTAGCTAAAATATAAGAATAAAGAGTGATGAATGGGTATTCATCAGTGGATCATGCTGGAGGAATGTTTTTAAGGTAAGTCCTCCAGAGCTTGATGGACGGGTCTGCTGCTGCTGAGCCATCAATGCCATCAGCTCCAGCATCTGCCTCTGCATGTCCACAATGGTCTCCTGACTCGTCGATGACTCGCGGTCTCTGTTGGCTTCAATCGCACGACGAGGAGCCATCTAAATCAAATCCAAAAGCATCAATGAGTTACTATGTGGGGCTAATTCACTCTAAACGCCTAGATCTATATCCTTAAAAAATGTGGATATCTTATGCCCAGAGGAACTCTAGCTCTGATACCATTTGTAACGTCCCGGGCTTAGGTCCCCGGTCTGTTATCGAGGAAAACTGGCCCTGACAACTTGTTGGGTTCGGGCCCAGATGGACCCGTTGACAACCACCCAAAATGCTTAAGCCCAAGTTTTCAAGTAGTAATCCCCACCACTTATATACCACACCCACACTTTGTGAGTTTAAGATATGGCACTATGTCTGTTGGGGTGTTACAGTATCGGTGAATCTGACGGACGCCGATCATCATCAGAAGAAGAACCACCACCTTCCTGTGTACCAACAAATTTGCACAAACATATATGCATCTTGATGCGCTTCAATTTTACTTATATGCAATATCTGTAAAATCGACAAATAGTGTGATCATTTATGCAGTTGTTATAATCTATGAGACACAAGGCATGAAGTCAGTTTTAAACTGTGGATGGAGTAGAGATCATTGCATTTTCGTACCTTTTGATATTTAAACCAGACAATGTAGAAGTTGCATAATGCCTTAGATTTGGAGAGATCTCGTGACAGTATTTGGATGAATCAATTTATGAATCTTTTTGGTGGTTGTAAATAGACCTAATGGTGAGCTTAAGGCTGACAAAGGTGACTAACAAAAGTAATTAATCATCTTTGACATAACAAATTAGAATAATTAATCAACAAATTATTAACTCTTTTATATACTTGATAGAGAAGAGCCAAGGTCGATACTGGGTGATGACAAAGACTGACTACAATATGGCATTCGCATAAAGATTAAATCAAGTTGTGCATTTTTGTTGTATTTTCCATGTATTCTTGCTTTTATGTTTTTATAGATTTTTTATTTGCTATTGAATTTATATTGTACTAGTAAATAATGATAAATATATGTATAATAATTTATTGATTTATTGGTTTTTATTTCTTTTTAGTTTTCGGATTTTTTATTTAGAAAATATATATAAGAAAATGAGAAGTATTAAAAAATGAAAATAAAGTGGTGAATATATATAATGTGGTAAGTATATAATAAAAATAAAATATTTTTAGGATTTTTGGTCTTTAGAAGTAATTTGGGTCTTTTTGAATAAAAGAAAATAAATAACAAAAAGAAAATAAAAAAGATTTTGGGAACATATTTTAAGGGAAATAAAATGAACTTTAAAATATTTTATGATGTGGAAAATTGTGTGAAAAAAGGATAGTTATTCTGAAATGCATGAAGGATAGGGTTTTTTATTAATATTTGATTTTTTATCAATTTTTAACTGCTCTATATTTTATTTTTAAGCCATATACATTATACTTTTAATGGTTTTTTATATGTTGTACAATATAAAAAGATAGGACTATCATCTTTTATTGGTAATTTTGGAAGCTACATGGGAATAACTGCGAATTATCTAAGCAAAAAATCTCAAATGCAGTACAAGTCAATGGCTAACAATATGTATTTTTAATTTTCAAATATGAAGTTACACATGCTCAAGATAACTCAAAGAAGCATAAACCCAATAATTTCCATCGGCACACAACAAGCTACACAAATGAACTACAGATCTACCAAGTTTCAAAGCATAACTCAATTTCTATAATTTACCACGAATTTATCAAACAAAATATTTTTCATTAAAAAATTTATCATAAATTCGATTCAACTCAGAAATTTATAAAGATCAATAAGAATTGCGGCATGATACATAGCAAACAAACAACAAACAAACAAACAACAACAAAGCCTTTTCCCACAATTAAGTAGGGTCGGCTACATGGATTCTTCGCCTCCATTCAGATCTGTCTTGGGTCAATCTCGGACTTATATCCAAAAAATTAAGATCCCTTCGTATAGTCTCTTTCCAACACTTCTTGGGCCATCCTCGCCCTCTCTTAGCCGGCTCAACATCCCAACACTCGCATCTCCTAACCGGTGCATCAGTTGACCTTCTTTGCAAATGACCAAACCATCTTAAGCGGTTTTCTCGCATCTTATCCTCGATCGGAGCTACACCAACTTTCTTTCGGATTGCATCATTCCGAATCCGATCTTTACGTGTATGTCCACACATCCATCTTAGCATTTTCATTTCTGCTACAACCATTCTCTGCACATGTCTATGGTTCACAGGCCAACATTCGGAACCATAAAGTATAGCAAGTCTCACGGCTGCTTTGTAAAACTTTCCTTTAATTTTTAAAGGAATTTTCTTATCACAGAGAACAGCGGAGGCTCCTCTCCACTTTAGCCAGCCTGCATTTATTCTATTAGTAACATCTCCATCAATTTCCCCCATCATGTTGCAAAATAGATCCCAGATACCTAAAAGAATCTCTCTTCTGAATGTTATCGTCACCAATCTTCACCTCGATTCCTTCACCATTGCTTCCATCAAAGGTGCATTCCATATATTTCGTCTTAGCCCTACTTATACGAAAACCTTTAGTCTCCAATGCATGTCTCCAAACCTCAAGCTTCTCATTTACTCCATCTCTAGTCTCGTCAATCAACACAATATCATCAGCAAATAACATACACCAAGGTAACTCATCTTGAATGTGACTTGTCAACTCGTCCATAATCAAAGTAAAAAGAAATGGACTCAAAGCTGAACCTTGATGTAAACCAATGTTGATATCAAAATAGTCAGTCTTCCCCGTCGGGGTCCTTACACAAGATAAAGCCCTATCATACATATCCTTTATGAGATTAATGTATAGGACAGGTACTTGTCTCGACATGATACATAGCAATAGCAAAAAAAGTTTAAGCAAAAGAAATCCACATGACTTAAAAGATAAATGAGCCCAAACACGTGGATCTACTTGTAAGGTTGCTGAATAAAAAGTTAAACTAAAATATTGTATATGGACTTGTGCATATTTGCAGGATTATCCAGAGCTAATAGTGCAACTGACCCATCGTGTGCCAAACACACGTGCACTTGCTGCATGTGGACCTCTCTCACGATTTGTAGAATTGTCAAGGGCCTTTTGCTAACTTTTCCACATTTTTGCCGTGGACGACCAAGACTTACATTAAGACAAACAATCTTAGTGGTTGAAAATTTGATCGCTACCAATTTTAATAATCATTCATTGCTGTAGCATGGACATAAAGCAACCCATCAAAATCACGCTCGATTAAGGACAAATCAATGTAAAGTGGCGATTTATTTATTTTTACATGGTCGAGCCCAAGGTCAGACACAAGAAGGGAAAATATTGGTTCGGATTCAAATCAAGCAACAAACAATATGAGTTCTCAAAGACAACTTTTTTTTCTATTTTTTATATGCGAAATGCAAATGCACTTATGAGATGCAAGATGATGAATGCAAACATGAATGATATGCGATTTGAAACCAAGGTCTCATACATATAATTGTATTTTTGTAAATCAATTTCATAGCTAAAATCAGAACATGAAATTGGATGAAAAATATTTTGGAGTTCATGTAAATTATTTCATTTAACATTAATTTTGGGAATTTTAAAAATCATTTTTAGATTAATAAAAATAATGATAACAACAAGTAGAAATGAAAGCATTTAGCATCCTAAATAAGAAAATATAAAGGAATAATGTTGGAAAATTAGTATTTTCCTAGATAAGGAATATTAAAATCTATATGCAACATATTCTTTTATATTTTTAGGAGTTAATATGTACGCATGAAAACTACTATTCTTTTTGGGTTTATGCAATTTTTTCATACAAACTAAATGTAAAAAAATGAAACTTGGATATGAGATGAAGTATGATGAATTGCACCTATTGTATTTTTTGTCATTTATAGAGAAAATATGATTTTTAGTGAAATAAAGCAATTTTTAGTAAATTAATTCTAATGAATTCACAAGTTAAAATCAATGCAATCCAAAATTACATGAGACACTTTAATGAGGAATAAAATAGACTTTAATTTTTGGTAAAAAAATATGTTTAAAATTAATTGAAAATAAATTACTAATTTTACTAAAATCACTCATGATTTATTTTTCAGGAAAAGTAAGCATGCATTTGCCAAGATTATTAGTGGCATGTTAAAACATAACAAGACCTACATTCAAGGATTTTTTGGGGGGAATTCTCTAAGCAAAGAATGGTTTGTAATGATTTTCAGAAGCTCAAGTGGTTAATATATGCTTATATTCACCATTTCATTTCAAGTAATTCCTACATATATAAAAAATCACATAAATACCAAGAGGTAAGGAATTAGCTTAAACATGGTATTTTATAATTTCGAAAAGATGCCAACTAATAGTTCAAAATAAAGTTCAAGTACAAAGGTTTAAAAGCAAAATCTAAAATTAAAATCAAATAAACAAATGTGCCTAAATGCGCTTAGGGAATTACCCAAAGCATGAGGGGCATGCCTGTAATTCTCATGCCCCATGTGAGATGTGCATGACATCTGAGTTCCCGCGCAACAAATAGAAATTAGGAGTGCTTGGTTATAAAATGGCACAAGGCATGTGTCATATGCATGGGAGCCAACCTCTGATCCAATGATTTTGGTCAACCTAAATCGTAATGTTCGGAAGTCTGGGGAGTTGAAGCTTAGATATGCTCCTGATCATTGCTCAATGATGCAGCAAAGGTCGAGCACAACTGCTTCTCAAAGATTTGCTGCAACAATAGAGGAAGCCACGTTGGATCATGACGTAATGTCGCCGCTCAAATGGGTACCACTATCACAGGTTGCTCTGGGACATGAGCTCTCTCGAGAATGGCATATCCTTTTCGAACTGGGACCTCAAGGGAGTTTGAGCGAGGACACTTGGTGGAGATGTCATGGGGACATGGTTACTATATATCGTGGTTGAGCTGAGATAGGTTCTCATATTGTGAATCGACTGTAGAGAGGGATACCACGTGGAGAGTGTGTTATAGAGAGATCATGGGTTAGGTGGGAAGTTGACCCACTGGGTCAACTCGATTGATGAGGTGGCAGTGTCCTATTGGATGCTGGCGAACAGGTGAGAGTTGTTTGGCACGGTTGATCGTTGGTTTCATCAAAAGTACACTCCATGTATTCAATATTAACCCAACTTATACAAAATCCTTTAGTCTTCAATGCATATTTATAGATCTCATGATTCTCATCTATTCCATCTTTGGTCTCATCAATCAATACAATATCATCAACGAATAACATACACCAAGGTATCTCATCCTAAATGTGACTTGTCAACTCATCCATAAAATTTAAAAGAAATAAACTCAAAGATGAGCCTTGATGCACACATAAACAATCTTCCAAGACTAGAACCTTACACAAGATGAAGCCATATCATACATATCCTTTATGAAGTTAATGTATAGGATAATTACTTGTCTCTTCTCCCGATCAATAAAAATCATATGGAGGTTCTTCATTTTATCTCTATAAATCTCCATCATTCTCCTCAGCATGTGGATGACTTCAATAGTTAAGCGACCTGGCATGAATCCTAATTGATTTTCTTTTACTTTGAAAACTTGCCATTCTCTTCACATATATATGGTTCACATGCCAACATTCAGATCCTAATCTGATCATTGCATGTATGTACATACATACACCTTAGCATCTTTATTTCTGCTACTACCATTCTCTTTACATATCTATGGTTCACATGCCAACATTCAGATCTATAGAGCATAGCAGGTCTCACTTCTAAAATAATCTCTCTTCTGAATGTTATCGTCATCAATCTTTACCTCGATTCCCTCACCATTGATTCCATCAAAAGTGGACTCCATATATTCAGTATTAGCCATGCTTATACGAAATCTTTTCATCTCCAATGCATATCTCTAGACCTCATGATTCTCATTTACTCCATCTATGATCTCATCAATCAATACAATATCATCAACGAATAATATACACCAAGGTATCTCATCCTGAATGTGACTTGTCAACTCGTTCATAATCAAAATAAAAAAGAAATGGACTCAAAGCTAAACCTTGATGGAGACTAATGTTGATGTCAAAATAAACAGTCTTCCAAGACTAGAACCTTACAGAAGATGAAGTCCTATCAAACATATCGTTTATGAGGTTAATGTATAGGACAATTACTTCTCTCTTCTCTAAAAGTCTCCACAATATCTCCCATGGGACAGGATTGTAAGCCTTCTCTAGTATAATAAAAATCATATGGAGGTTCTTCATTTTAGATCTATCAATTTCCATCATTCTCCTCAACAAATGGATGGCTTCAATAGTTAAGCGACTTGGCATGGATCCAAATTGGTTTTCTTTTACTTTAAAAACTTGTCTCAACCTACCTTTGATCATATATTCCCAAATTTTCATAGTGTGACTCATCAGCTTCATACCTCTATAATTTAAATAATTTTGATTGTCTCTTTTATTCTTATAAAGAGTCTCCCCAATGCTTCTCCTCCAATCTTCATGCATTTTCTTGCTTCTCCAAATTACATTGAATAAATTTCTAAGTCAAGTCAAATCAGGCTCACCAAAACTCTCCATACTTTTATCGGAATGTCATCAGGACCTACATCTTTCCTAGGTCCCATAACCTTTAAAGCCTCCTCTACTTCCTTCCTTTATATTCGTCTATAGCCTGCACGATTCAAGTAACTTTTACTACTAGCTAGATATCCTAAAGTGACCTCTTTATTTCTTTCTCCAATGAAAAGCCTATGGAAATACTGATTCCATTTATTCTTTATATTCTTCTAAGTAACAATCACGTGACCTTCATCATCTTTAATGCATCTTACTAGAGAAAGTTCTTTGGTCTTTCTTTCTCTTGCTTTGGTCAAGCTGAATATATCCTTCTGGCCCTCCTTAGAATCGATATTTTTGTACAAAACCTCATAAGCTTTTGATTTAGCTTCTCTTACAACATTTTTTCCTTCCTTCTTCGTTATTTTGTAGTTTGATAGTTTCATATGTTCTAACCTTAGACATAATTTTAAAGCATGCTATTTTAATTTTGAGCTTCTCTTGCACCACTCAAATCCACCATGAACTCTTTTATCTTGGATCTCCTCCCTTTGACTCGCTTAGCATCTCTTTGGCTACCATTCGGATACAAGATGCCACTGCCTCCCACATATCGTTTGCACTTCCTTTACAATCCCAAGATAAGTCTTCTAAAACTTCTCTCTGAAGTTTGATTGTTTCAATTGAAGATTCCACTGTCTAGTTCTAATGATCTTGGGAACCTTTCTTTTCTTCACCATCCCTTTTATTTGCAAATCTATGACTAACAAGTGTTGTTGTGTTGCCAAACTCTCTCCTGGGATTACTTTGTAGTCTTTGCAACACAACCGATCTTTTCTCCTCAATGAAAAGTAATCTATCTGTATTCTAGCTGGACGACTCTTATAAGTAATTAAATGTGCTTCTCTCTTCTTGAAGAGAGTGTTTGCTATGAAAAGATCATAAGCCATTACAAAATCTAGAATGACTTTTCCCTCTTCATTTCTATCCCTGAAGCCATAGCCTCCATGAACACTAGTATACGCTGAAGCATCCTTTCCTACATGTCCATTAAGATCTCCACCTAGATAAATCATCACTCTTTGTGGGATTCCTTGCATAATCTTATCCTAATCTTCCCAAAAAAACTTGTTTAATCATTTCATCTAAACCAATTTACGGTGCATAACTGAGATGATATTCAGAATTTCTTCCTCGAGCGCCAATTTTAGTAAATAATCCGATTTTCAAATCTTTACACCTCAACCACACAATCCTTCAAATCTTTATGAACCATCACTCCAATATCATTTATGTCCTTATCTTTACCTAAATATCAAAGTTTAAAGCATGTCTTCTCGATCTCTCTTACTTTTTCTCCAGCTCATTTTATCTCTTGGAGACGTAGTATATGTATTCTTTCCATCGTATCTACAATCTCAATCGATTTGTTAATCAAAGTGATAATAATCCAACTACATATCTATGACTTACTTTGCAACCTCTTTTGGACTAACTTATTTACTCGCATGTGTCCATCATGTGAGAACCCTTGCAAACATTGGAGTGCGACCGGGGAGTAATGCAGCAAAACTAGTTTATTTACTCTCATGTAATCCTCATACGAGAACCCTTGCAAATTTTGAACTACATCCAAGCAGCGATGTACCGGCCCTTTCCAACTTCACATTGCATTCGTACGATACAATGCATCGCTAGTAGGGAATGCCCCAACGAAATTTAAATGTTTGCTTAAATCTATGTTGAAAGATCCTGATTGTTTTGAGACAAATTCCCATATAGTGTTCTTAAAAAGAACACTATCTCAGAATTTGTCTCCCTTATAATGGGTGCCGGCTACCTGACGTGCAAACGTCCTCAATTTACCTAAGCTTGAGACCAACCATGGCTGGGTTGAAGTTGATTGACATACTGATAAATTTATTCATCTAATTCATTATTCTGTTTGGTATTAAATAATTGATATCCATTAAAGTCAAAAATTGCACCAAGTCAACTGGGACTAGGCTTAGACCCTTGTCAACTTGGTGGCAACCCACCCTCTTGATATAAGATAGGGTGCACAACCACATAGAGTCCCATATGGACTCCAAGTTGGTTTGACCCCCTTCTCTTTCTTCCAATCTCTCTCCCATAAATGGTTGTCCCCATCTCCCTCTCTCCTACATCTTAGAGGAGGAGCATGATTGCTCGTTCTCTACATACATAGTAAAGATGTGAACTTCTACAGCGATATCCACTCCGATGAGAATAAGAAGACCCCGAGGATCTATTTTAAGGCAGAGAAGAAGAACAAAAACATGCTCTTGAATTTGCAGGAGATGCTTCAAGCATTGAATCAGACCTACAATAAGAGTCTTTTCTCTCTTAAAGGCTACTGTTAGTTCATGCATAATCGCACATATTTTGGCGATAACTAACTTTTGTAGTTATCTTGTAGCTAGGTGAAAAGTAAGGGAGTTATTGGATCAAAAAGAAGCTTAAGCCTAAAGAGCTCAAGCCTAAGGTAAGAAGAAGATAAGAAGCTCAAAGAAGTTCAAGGATAAGGAACTCCAGCTCAAGATCAAGAAGAAGTCAAAAAACTTTTCTTTTATTGAGTCACATATATTGTAATTGCCTTTGATTGTAAAAGACCTCAAACATCGTTTATCATGCATTTTTTTGGAAACCTTAGACTGGTCGATCAATTTTCTTACAATGATTGATTAAACATGATCGATGAGTAGCCTTGACATATAGATAGATCAATTCATGTTGGTCGACTTTCATTGACTAATGGATCAACCTTTGTTGATTGATCGGTCATACTTGATCGACCAATCATTGCATGATCGAGTTTTGGATTTCAATGACTCTCTAAAGGGTATATATGATCGATCAACTTTGATGGTTGATTAATCAAATTCCAATTTTGATAAATCATCAAAATCCACCTCACTGATCAACTTGATTCTAATCGATCATCAAAATTATTGTGAATCGCAGAAGCAAATATGCACAAACACGATCAAACAAGCAAGACACAAACACAAGGATTTACAAGGTTCAGCCGTAAATGGGCTACGTCCTCGAGTGGCAACGATCGGTTTCACTATATGGAGAAAAAAAGTATACATAAGATTCTGAGAAGATACATATATGGGATGAGAAACGAGATCAGAATGAGGAGTGCAGTCCCTGATGACCCTAAGGCCCCTTTTATACTACAACAAAAGAGTACCATTTGTATTCAGCAATCCATCCCAACAGCTCTCAGCCAATTAGAAAACAGGACACAGATCAAACATGTCTGCAATCCCGGTCCTAGCAGCTTTCAACTAATCGGAAGGCAGAACACAGACCAAACATGTCAGCAAATCTAACCCAACAACTCTCAGCCAATCAGAAGGCAGGACACAGATCAGACATGTCAGCAATCCTAACCCAATAGCTCTCAGCCAATCAGAAGGCAGGACACAGATCAGCCACATCAGCTGCCCAACAAGTGGTTAGGATTCAAGTCATATCAACAATCTCCACCTTGAATTGAACCCTCATATGGCAGAATGAACCACTACTATTACTCCATCTTGAGTTGAATTCTCCTATAGAAGAATTAACCATCGTTACTCCACCGGGGTTGAATTCTCATATATCAGAATTAACCACTACTATACTCCACCATGGGTTAAATTCTCCGCTAGCAGAATTAGCCACTGCTAGACTCTACCGTGGTTGAATTCTCATATAGCAGAATTAACTACTACTATAATTCACTAATTGAAATCCAGATAGTATGAATCAAGGAATTATAAACAATATTTACCTCGAAATTTCTCCTTAGAGAAGCTTTGCCGAGCTTCACCGTGCCGCCGCCAGCCCCTCCTTGGGACTACTACCAACTGTCGATATTGAGTAAGTCCAAACAACACTTTAACTTACTCCTAGGAACTGTAGACCCTTGCAAGACATATAGAGTCTTTTGCTTGTTGCCCTTGATGACAACAACCCTAGCTTTGACAACATGTATGACTCCACCTTCAATGTTGTACACGTATCCTTTAGAGTCCAAGACTCCAAAGGATATTAGGTTCTTCATCAGATCAAGAACATGGCATACTTCTGTCACTATTCTCACGACTCCATCATGCATCTTGATCTGCCATACACTGAATCCATTCTTCCATGTGAACTTATCGATCTTCAGATTGTGTGACACCGTCTTGCTAATGATCCTGACTGAACCTGAAGCTCTGATACCAGTTTGTTGTGAATCGCGGAAGCAAATATGTACAATCACGATCAAACAAGTAAGACACAAACACAAGGATTCACAAGGTCCACCCGTAAATAGGCTACGTCCTTGGGGGCGGCGATCGGTTTCGCTATATGGAGAAAAAAGGTTAATACATAGGATACTGAGAAGATACGGATATGGGATGAGAAACATTATCAGAATGAGGAGTGCAGTATCTGATGACCCTAAGGCCCCTTTTACACTACAACAGAAGAATACCATTTGTTTTCAACAATCCATCCCAACAGCTCTCAACCAATCAGAAAACATGACACATATCAGACATGTCAACAATTCTGCTCCAACAGCTCTCAGCCAATCAGAAGACAGGACACATATCAGACATGTCACCAATCCTGACCCAACAGCTCTCAGCCAATCCGAAGGCAGGACACGGATCATACATGTCAGCAATCCTGACCCAACAGCTCTCAGCCAATTAGAAGGCATGATACAGATCAACCACATCAGCAGCCCAACAAGTGGTTAGGATTCAAGTCATATCAACAAAAATATTACGATTGGCCAATTTCTGTTTCAAGAAGATTTTTAAAGGGCTACTTTTTCAATGGCTACTTTTTCAAAACCGGTTGATATGGAGACTCTGGACCTATAAACAAGACCTGATATCCCATTCTATTACATACAACAATGATAATTGCTCTTATTCTCTATGTTCTTCACTCTCTAATTTGTGCGAGAAAACTCTAAGAGTTGCTTTTTGTTCTACGCCTCAATCTAATAGCTCGATGTTCGATGATCAAGTCTTGCAAGTTCGTTCCTTATTTTTTAAGATCGTTTAAATTTTACCTTATATTCTTTATTGCATATTTATTGTGTTATTGATGTTGTTAGATTTGTTTACATGTAATATAGTTGATTAGGCTGTGTATTCAACTCAGGTTGTAATACGGTTGGATTGCCCATGCAAACAACTCAGGTTAGTAGAAGACCCATGTAGGTCAAGTTTAGCCAAGATAGGGAGACTCTGACTATAATTTTTACCTAGGAGGGTTTCTACATTAAATACACATGCACTTGTGAATTGATTATTTATCTTGTGATTGAAGTACTACGTAACTCTGTAGTTGTTTTTAGTTTATTGTGATTGTAGCGATACAGACCATTCAATCCGATCCACTAGCATCTCATCAATCATTAGTGGGAACTAATAGCTACATGCGTCTCCAAAGGTATAATCTTATTCTTTGTGGTGCATGAAACCAAGACGAATCATTAATCATTCAAAGGAAAATTAAAATGAGATTGATTTTCAAAATAAAACTATACTTTCATACTTTAGGAATCCTCGATGTCGTTAAACAAAATATGTATGATTAATTATTAGTAATTGATTCCGCTTGCTCACATAGTTTAATTAGGCATTGAAACACCATCATATCCCCTAGTATACAATATGATTACATCTAGTTACAACGTATTCCAGACTAAATAGATATAAATGTACTCTCATTATTCCTAATGCTACAATATTCTGTGGAAAAGAAAGGTAGAAATGCAAGGGATGCATGTGTTAATTTAATGATGCAAATGCAAGTAATTATATGAAATGATATCTAGCAGATAACCTACCTCTACCAAAAAAGCTGAATAGTAAATTAATAATGTTACCTTTATTTTTAAAAAGGTCAAGATAAAGAATCATTGGGAGGTTGAATAGTGCTTCTTGCGGAACATTAATCAAATTCAAACAATTAATAGCTCAAATAAGGAGAAGCAAACATACAAACAAGTAAAGCAAAATTATGTAATTGTGCACCTTTAGTTATGCCCAAAGTACGATGTTGAGACGTCTAGGTTTAAAGACCAACAATAAGATTGGTCTAGGTATACATAAATGTACTAGTATAACAGTAAGAAATTGTGTACTAGTTTACATAAATGTATATTAGTATAATTGTAAGAAAGTACGTCTATTTGAACACAATCGGGAGTGTGTACCAGTATAAAGTACTGGTAATGTAACACATATACCCCCAAACATAGTGTCACATCTAAAACTCACGAAGTGTGGGTGTGGTTTATAAGTGGCGGGGATTACTACTTGACAACTTGGGCTTAAGCATTTTGGGTGGTTGTCAACGTGTCTATTTGGGCCCGAACCAAATAAGTTGTCAGGATCAGTTTTCCTCGATAACGGACTGGGGACCTAAGCCCGGGACGTTACAAGTAATGTACTGGTGGATGAGGTCTTTATATTGGTGCAATGGTACATAGGAACTAGTTGGAAGTAAGTTGTTGAGGGTATAACAATGCAAGGGACTTGTGTCTAGTGCAACAAACTCAAAATGTGCTTGTGAGTGATTTATGCATGAAAAAGTTGTTTACCGATTTATTTTTTATATTAAACCGTTACAAACTATAAAATAAAAAGATAGTTTCTTAGAGTCTCTTCTTATTAATTGTACAAATCAACAAACACTTCTAAGTAGCATTTTGTCCTAGTAAAATGCTATCAGATAAGGTGTAAGACTTATCATGACGATTTCTACAATTAAGTGCTAGATCAATAGATAAAACAATTTATGTTTAGGCAATCAATGGTTTTTTTAATCAAAACTATGTTTCAACAAAAAATACTTAGGTTTAAGAGCAGCAAACCAAAGTGATCTACAAACATCCTAAAAAATCCTTGTTTTCTATCATTATGCTCTCATATTTTGCTGACAGACTTAGGTGAAGCGAGAATATGCCTAGACGTAGGGAGAATGGAGACTTTAGATTATAGGAATCTTTGGGCACCTTGATGTAGATTGGTCAATTGTTTCATCTCTCAAACTAAGAAGAGCTATAATCATCACGCACAATTCAAAATTTGCTCAAGTTTAAAGAGAATACATTGATTAGGTTGAACTGATTTGTCCTAAATTCGAAATCGAATTAAATTAGCAGAACTTGAAGGTTGTTGAAGCGTTTAATCGAATCTAAGTGGGATTATGCCAAAATCATCATTCCATAGGTCGACTTAATAAGTGATTGTTATTTGTCCAGACTTGATTTTGAGTTCCAGAATTTTGTTGGTATGGTTGTTGCAAACATTCTCTATTCCTGTTTTATTTTTCTTAATAATTATCTTACTCGGAACTAGCAAGATTCGAGAATGGCCGGAGTCATTTCATTGCATTTCTACCTCGTTTTGCACATAAAATGTCACACGTCATGCATCACATGCAAAAATCTCAAAAAATCATAAAAAAAACAATTTAACGGTAATTATCTCATAACCAATCTTTAGTTCTAGTATATAAATTACTACAGATATATAATTATCTTTCTATGATATCTAACATTAGGCATTATATTTGTAAGATCTATTATCGGTGAATACTTCTAATCTTTAAAAAAAATATGGGTAGTGGATGGGTGACGAACCGCAAAATCGGCCCTTTAATAGCGCTAAATTAGCACTTGGAAGTGTCGGAGCAGTCAGGCCGATTTCGGTCGTCAAAGCGGTCACCTCATTTGAAGATGTGCGATGGTAAACCAAAATGGGGTGATCGTTATTTATTTTACTTGGCAAGAAACCAAGGTCGAACTCAGGGACACGAGCCTCTCTCGTATTAATCGGATTTAAGTATATTTAATCAAGTGTTGAATTAAAGCATATAGGTCAATACATGCAAATACACAACATGACAATGCATTAAAAATAAACATGCAATTTTTTTTATCCATTTTTATAATGCAAATAAATGAACATGCAAAGCGAATGTTATGCCCAAAAATAATAATCACTTGAGTCATAGAAAAAAAATGCAAGTTAAACTGAGTTAACATTAAGAAGCATTCTACCCTCATTAAGCAAGTGGGCATGATAAACATCACGGTTCATAGTGTCAAATCTGGACTTAAAGCACGCCATAATAAAGAGGACGAGAAGAGCTTCAAAACGAAACTGAAATCAACTCGATTGGAGCTATGTAGCTCAAGATATGCATAAAGGAAGACAGGGGCATAAATGCAAGAAAATATGAAATCATAACTACAAAAAGGTCCCTGGGAAGGACTAAAAGGTAAATAAAATAAGTTCGGAGGCCTTCCCTGTAAATATACCAAACGCGCGGGGATCTTTTTGCAAATTGAAGAAATTCGGAGGGCTTCTCTGCAAATTGCCCAGGAGGCACGTGCCAAGCACGCGCCTTCCAGGCTCGGATGTCGGCTCGGCAGAGGCTCGGCGTAGCTTCGGCTTGGCTTGGACGTAGGCTCGGGCTGATGCAGGTTCGGAATAGGCCCGGGTGTAGGCTTGGAACTCCCAAGCCTGGAGGATCGGAGATGGAGGCTCGGGCAAGTTCTGGTAACGCCACGTGGTTCATTGTGAACCACTGGATCATGGGAATCGGGCAGCTGCTGTGCGTAAGTGTAGAGTTGACGTGGCAGTGTTGAGTCCGTCGGATCGAGATGATCCGACAGACCATTGGCATTGATGGCGTGGCTTCATCGAGTCCGTTGGATGGTCGCTGAGATGGGACCATCCAACGGTCACTATGCTTCGTCCTCGAGCCTCGGCTGGCGGCGACTTTGGAGCTCCGGCGAGGGAGCTCCAGCTCCGCCGTTCCTTCCTGGGTACGGTGGAACTCGCCAGATGCTACTGAAAGATCGTCGATGAAGCTCCGAGCTCGGTCGAGGCGATGGTCCCTCTAGCGAAGACCACCAGATCGCTGGAGTCGAGGACGACCGAGGAGAAGTGCCCTCCGGTGACGCTCCGATCATTGAGAAGACGACCTGCAAGGTTAGTCCTATAGCCGAAGCACGAGAAGTGGTTGCGTGAGTGAGTGAAATGGAGAGCTCATATGGGGCGGAGAAGGTGAGAGCTCGGTGCTCCTCCGCCGCTAGAGCGGAGGAGGTGGTCGGAGGCGAAGGGGGGTATGGAAGAAAGGGAAGGTGAGCGGAAGGTTGCGCGAAAAAGGGGGAACGGAGGCGAGGCTCATGGAGTGGTCATCGGAGCGAGGGGATGGTCGGAGAAGGCCAATTAATTAAACGAAATTAAACAAAAAAATCAAAGGAGGAAGAGAGGACTTACCGGTGATCGGGCGGAGGATGTGGCCTGGGCTTGAGCTCGGAGAGGAGCTCGGGGTCTTCGCACGTGCTGGGCGGCCGTCCCAGCGAGCTCGGGCGGCGATATGGCGCCGCAGCTCCACCGTCGAAGGCGGAGGGTCTCACCAGGGGGCGTCGTCGTCTTCGCTCAATCCGGCCATCTCCCCCTGTCACTGGGAGGTGGCGGAGGGCTGGGCGAGCCCCCGTGTAAAGGCGGACAACCGTGAATAGTGGGGGAGGAGGTGTATTTGAAGGGGAAGGTTGCCGGTCATGGAGCGTGGCGACGTGGGTTTGAGGGCAGATGTGGGACGACTGGAAGGGTGTCGAGGTTCGTGGAGAAGTGCGCGAGGGAGACGGAAGAGTGGGGAAGACCGTGGGACGGTTGGCGATGTGAGATGATGGCTGGTGAGGGCGAGGAAATGGGAAGGGGGCGAGGTGTTCGTGCACTGGATCGTGGGAGAGAGAGAGGGTCTCGGAGGTAGACGATGAGGCCTGACCGTTGGATCTGGAGATCCAACGGTGGAGAGTAAGGCGCGGAGCGACGACCAGGATGAGAGATCGAGCGATGCGAACGGAGGGCGTCGGTTGTGCCACGTGGCGTATCGAGAGCAAGGCGCCATCGGGCGCTTTGGATGAGATGTGAGGGTTGATCGAGCGGCTGAAAATGGGTAGCAGGTTGAGCGGCTCAGATCAAGTTCGGGATGAAGTGATCAAAGGGCTGCAGCACAGCCACGTGTCGTGCCAAGGGAGCGGCGCGAACGGATGGCAGTGATGGGAGGTTGGATCTGATCAAACGGATGAGAAGAAAGGAAGCGCGTGGAAGGTATCTAACCGTTGGATCAAGAGGCCAATCCAACGGCCAGTTGGAGAGGCGGATAGGACAAAGACGCCAGGCCACGTGGCACCCCCAGAATGGGCCACGTGGCCCAATCAGATTTATTCAGAAGGTTTTTCTTATTTTTGAGGGCCCTATTGGTCGAATTTGAGAAAACTCAAAACATGAAAGTTGTAGATCTTGACGAGATCTACAAGTTTCATGTTGACCAAAACTGGAAAAGAGATCAAACAAGGACCCGAAATATTTTTGAGGGTATTTTTAAGTCTAAAAATACCACTGATTTTGTTTTGCCATTTTTTTTGTGGTTTTTAATTTATTTAGGGCTCTGTTAATTATAGGGCATTAACAGGGTTTTATTGACAAACATTTAAGCAAGGGGGTTAATTATGGAAAATAAAGATGATGAAACTGAGGTTCATCACCCCCCTATACTTAAACTATGCTCGTCCTCGAGCATCAAAAAGAATGACTAAGTTGGATTAACCCCCTTGTGCATGTGAATACAGGATATAATCTGATCAAGTCGACTCGGCTTCAGAGATCCAAAATTTTAGAGTTCAATCCAGCCTTAGTCAAGAGGCTTCCAATTCCTCTACTTCTCTAGACTCTCTCTGATGTACATATAAACTAAAGGATATGAGTTTAGTGTTGACTGCAATTTCGAGAGTAGAGTCAAGTCTTCACCCAAAATTTTGGTCCGAGAAAATCTCCTAAGGACCCAATCCTCAGCACTAGGGAATAAATCAAATCTTGCATTCAGTCCACCGTCTCTTTAGTTGTCAGACTTAGAAAATGTAGATGGCAGGCCAGAAATGGAGGGCATGGGATTGTGTCAATTCTTCTCTCCCTCTCATTGGAACCAGGATTCTCTCTAGTGCCTTTTACGCAACACATTTTTTTTTGGTGTTGATCAGTGCGTCCGTCAAGAGAAGTTGGAGCCGTCTGCACTTGTTTTCCTGGGAGTACACCGGGGTGTGTCTCTTTTGAGTACCTATCGTACCTTCGACACCCAGACTTGTAGCATTTACGATGCAGAGCCCTTTTTTGGTGCAAGCCCGACTCTTGGTCCTAATAGCGGTGGTCCAAGTGGACACTTTGAAAAGTTTGGGAGCGCTCGCCTTTGGTGGAAGCTCTTTGATATTTGACTTTAGTGGAATGAGAGCTTTTCTTTGAATTTCATTGACTTGTAAAATTTGTGGCTAGCTCCACTGCTTTTACCAAGAGTTGGCGCACACTGATCAACATTTTATTTATTTTTCACACCCAGGCACTTAGGTTAATGTCAAGAGATTAGTATAAGAATCAAGTTCTCATACTGGCTAATATTGCTGACACTCAGGTTTCATGAAGCCTCCAAAGATTTTATCCCATCCTCGAGCATCATTAGATCAAATCCAAACTCGACTTCCTCATCCCAATCCCTTAGGTGAATAATCAACTCATCTCATCAAAAACCGCAGTCGTGCATGTGATGTGCTGATCATATTCTTTCTGTCTGAGACTAAGCATGGAATATAGCATGCAGATCTAGAAACTTAGGGGAATGTGGATGATTAAGTCTAAGACCCTGATGGCTAAGGCTGGTTAACCTAAAATCTCAAAGACTTCTAAAAGCTAAGTCTCCTTGACCAATTCAGATCCTGGGTGAAAGTGAAAGTGTAGAGGACTAATCCAACTTCTTCATTCAAGACAAGACACATTTTTTTTTGAACTCTAAGAGATATTAGAACTTCCTAAGCTCAATTGAGCATCCGCAATTCAGCCAGTATGGATGTAAGTACAGGACGAAGCCCGTTGCTTGAGGACGGGGCTTTGCGCGATGTCCTCTAAACCATCCAATCTGCTAAGGGCGAACCCTCACTGAACGCGGCTGACTTAATTGGGTTTAGTAGTCACCAATGACTCTTAAAGGATTTTTAAGAGTTTTCTGATTTTTATGGATTTTAATAAAGTTAAAACACAAGTTAAACTCAACTTTCCTTGAAAAGAGAAGGCAATTTTTTCAAAATCATGTCACACAAAAATAAAAAGTTTTTAAAACATTTTCAAAAATCATTTTCAAAAATATTTCTATAAAAAAGTGTAACATAATATCGAAAAACCGCGAAATCCTTTGAGTTCTCTTAGTCCAACGATTTTTACCTTAGCCAAAAAGTTTTAAATTTTTCAAATTTTTCAGATTATAGATAAAGTAAATATACGGTATATACGGTATACCCCCCTATACTTAAACTTTGCTATGTCCTCATAGCACTAGATGTTACAAGTACATAGGTCCATTTAAATATAGAAGAATATACGGGAGCTAAGAGAGGCTCCCCCCTATACTTAGGTTAGAAATAACCTAAGTATAAAGGCAAGAAAAGAGGAGTAGAGAAAATCACGGGGACTCGGGTCCCCCCTATACTTAGGCTGAGATTAGCCTAAGTATAAAGATGGGATTTGATGTTGGAAGGGACCCAAGGTGAACGAAGAAGAGGGATGGATTTACAAGTGAGCGATTGAATCTTTGGAGATGAAAAATGGAGTGACTAAGGTTTTGGGGTTGTGTGTCGCAAAATATACGGCTCAATCAAGAAAGCAAACCCTTAATTTCACCAACTCACACATGAAATCAACCAAGGTTGGTCAATTATCTTGTCGGTTTTATTGGTGATAAAAAGTTAGATAATTACGCGAAGAAAATGTGAATTGAAAATCAAGGCGTATGCGCGGGTGTTGCTCTCCCAAAACCGAATTTTACTCCATTTTAGGTTGACTTACAATTAACAGTCCCAATTTTATTTTAAATTGTCACTGAATTAAGGTTAGCACATCAATCAGAAAATCATCGTCTACCGTTCATTCCATTTCCATTAATCCTAGGTGATCAATCTAGGAAATGAAAGTCGTGAAAAACATGTATTCGATGAAGAAAAACACGATCTAGGCTAAGCGAGAAATCATGCAGTGATTTGACGATAAAAACCGCGAAAAAACTGGGGCCGTTTTGAAAATCAAATCCAATATGTATGCAAGTCGAAAAAGCCGCACCTAATCATGCGTCTATTAGCGGTGATTGATCTTCATTAATTTTATCTAAGTGATGCGAGATTAAGTGCGTCTATATTTGAAGTGTGTCCTACCTACGATCAAGCACAAGAGAATATGAAAAATGAGCTCGGAGAGCCGCGTGCCTAGTCCTAGGTCGACACTCAAGTGGGGACGATCCCCACACAACCACAATCGTTCGATTACAATCGCGAGTCTTCGATCGAAGACCGCTGTAAAAGACGAATTATTGAAAATAAAATTCAACAAAAAATGCGACACATTTTTTTCTTTTTTTTTCTTCCTCCTTTGCTCCAAGCATGCTCCTGCGGCTCCTCGCAGCGGGGAACGTCCTGCTCCTCGCCTCCTTGATCCATCAAGGGCCCTGCCACAGAAACAATTGTTAGAGATCAAATAAGAAAGAAAAAATTTTATATGCAAAATATGTGGTTAATTGACCTATAAAAAGGAACACTAAATTAAACACACAAAAATCCAAAAAATAAAAGAAATGAGCCGTGTCCCCGGCAACGGCGCCATTTGACGAACCGCAAAATCGGCCCTTTAATAGCGCTAAATTAGCACTTGGAAGTGTCGGAGCAGTCGGGCAGATTTCGGTCGTCAAAGCGATCACCTCATTTGAAGATGTGCGATGGTAAACCAAAATGGGGTGATCGTTATTTATTTTACTTGGCAAGAAACCAAGGTCGAACTCAGGGACACGAGCCTCTCTCGTATTGATCGGATTTAAGTATATTTAATCAAGTGTTGAATTAAAGCATATAGGTCAATACATGCAAATACACAACATGACAATGCATTAAAAATAAACATGCAATTTTTTTTATCCATTTTTATAATGCAAATAAATGAACATGTAAAGCGAATGTTATGCCCAAAAATAATAATCACTTGAGTCATAGAAAAAAATGCAAGTTAAACTGAGTTAACATTAAGAAGCATTCTACCCTCATTAAGCAAGTGGGCATGATAAACATCACGGTTCATAGTGTCAAATCTGGACTTAAAGCACGCCATAATAAAGAGGACGAGAAGAGCTTCAAAACGAAACTGAAATCAACTCGATTGGAGCTATGTAGCTCAAGATATGCATAAAGGAAGACAGGGGCATAAATGCAAGAAAATATGAAATCATAACTACAAAAAGGTCCCTGGGAAGGACTAAAAGGTAAATAAAATAAGTTCGGAGGCCTTCCCTGTAAATATACCAAACGCGCGGGGATCTTTTTGCAAATTGAAGAAATTCGGAGGGCTTCTCTGCAAATTGCCCAGGAGGCACGTGCCAAGCACGCGCCTTCCAGGCTCGGATGTCGGCTCGGCAGAGGCTCGGCGTAGCTTCGGCTTGGCTTGGACGTAGGCTCGGGCTGATGCAGGTTCGGAATAGGCCCGGGTGTAGGCTTGGAACTCCCAAGCCTGGAGGATCAGAGACGGAGGCTCGGGCAAGTTCTGGTAACGCCACGTGGTTCATTGTGAACCACTGGATCATGGGAATCGGGCGGTTACTGTGCGTAAGTGTAGAGTTGACGTGGCAGCGTTGAGTCCGTCGGATCGAGATGATCCGACAGACCATTGGCATTGATGGTGTGGCTTCATCGAGTCCGTTGGATGGTCGCTGAGATGGGACCATCCAACGGTCACTATGCTTCGTCCTCGAGCCTTGGCTGGCGGCGACTTTGGAGCTCCGGCGAGGGAGCTCCAGCTCCGCCGTTCCTTCCTGGGTACGGTGGAACTCGCCAGATGCTACTGAAAGATCGTCGATGAAGCTCCGAGCTCGGTCGAGGGGATGGTCCCTCTGGCGAAGACCACCAGATCATTTGACGAACCGCAAAATCGGCCCTTTAATAGCGCTAAATTAGCACTTGGAAGTGTCGGAGCAGTCGGGCCGATTTCAGTCGTCAAAGCGATCACCTCATTTGAAGATGTGCGATGGTAAACCAAAATGGGGTGATCGTTATTTATTTTACTTGGCAAGAAACCAAGGTCGAACTCAGGGACACGAGCCTCTCTCCTATTAATCGGATTTAAGTATATTTAATCAAGTGTTGAATTAAAGCATATAGGTCAATACATGCAAATACACAACATGACAATGCATTAAAAATAAACATGCAATTTTTTTATCCATTTTTATAATGCAAATAAATGAACATGCAAAGCGAATGTTATGCCCAAAAATAATAATCACTTGAGTCATAGAAAAAAAATGCAAGTTAAACTGAGTTAACATTAAGAAGCATTCTACCCTCATTAAGCAAGTGGGCATGATAAACATCACGGTTCATAGTGTCAAATCTGGACTTAAAGCACGCCATAATAAAGAGGACGAGAAGAGCTTCAAAACGAAACTGAAATCAACTTGATTGGAGCTATGTAGCTCAAGATATGCATAAAGGAAGATAGGGGCATAAATGCAAGAAAATATGAAATGATAACTACAAAAAGGTCCCTGGGAAGGACTAAAAGGTAAATAAAATAAGTTCGGAGGCCTTCCCTGTAAATATACCAAACGCGCGGGGATCTTTTTGCAAATTGAAGAAATTCGGAGGGCTTCTCTGCAAATTGCCCAGGAGGCACGTGCCAAGCACGTGCCTTCCAGGCTCGGATGTCGGCTCGGCAGAGGCTCGGCGTAGCTTCGGCTTGGCTTGGACGTAGGCTCGGGCTGATGCAGGTTCGGAATAGGTCCGGGTGTAGGCTTGGAACTCCCAAGCCTGGAGGATCGGAGACGGAGGCTCGGGCAAGTTCTGGTAACGCCACGTGGTTCATTGTGAACCACTGGATCATGGGAATCGGGAGGCTGTTGTGCGTAAGTGTAGAGTTGACGTGGCAGCGTTGAGTCCGTCGGATCGAGATGATCCGACAGACCATTGGCATTGATGGCGTGGCTTCATCGAGTCCGTTGGATGGCCGCTGAGATGGGACCATCCAACGGTCACTATGCTTCGTCCTCGAGCCTCGGCTGGCGGCGACTTTGGAGCTCCGGCGAGGGAGCTCCAGCTCCGTCGTTCCTTCCTGGGTACGGTGGAACTCGCCAGATGCTACTGAAAGATCGTCGATGAAGCTCCGAGCTCGGTCGAGGCGATGGTCCCTCTGGCGAAGACCACCAGATTGCTGGAGTCGAGGACGGCCGAGGAGAAGTGCCCTCCGATGACGCTCCGATCATTGAGAAGACGACCTGCAAGGTTAGTCCTATAGCCGAAGCACGAGAAGTGGTTGCGTGAGTGAGTGAAATGGAGAGCTCATATGGGGCGGAGAAGGTGAGAGCTCGGTGCTCCTCCGCCGCTAGAGCGGAGGAGGTGGTCGGAGGCGAAGGGGGGTATGGAAGAAAGGGAAGGTGAACGGAAGGTTGCGCGAAAAAGGGGGAACGGAGGCGAGGCTCATGGAGTGGTCATTGGAGCGAGGGGATGGTCGGAGAAGGCCAATTAATTAAACGAAATTAAACAAAAAAATCAAAGGAGGAAGAGAGGACTTACCGGTGATCGGGCGGAGGATGTGGCCTGGGCTTGAGCTCGGAGAGGAGCTCAGGGTCTTCGCACGTGCTGGGCGGCCGTCCCAGCGAGCTCGGGCGGCGATATGGCGCCGCAGCTCCACCGTCGAAGGCGGAGGGTCTCACCAGGGGGCGTCGTCGTCTTCGCTCGATCCGGCCATCTCCCCCTGTCACTGGGAGGTGGCGGAGGGCTGGGCGAGCCCCCGTGTAAAGGCGGACAACCGTGAATAGTGGGGGAGGAGGTGTATTTGAAGGGGAAGGTTGCCGGTCATGGAGCGTGGCGACGTGGGTTTGAGGGCAGATGTGGGACGACTGGAAGGGTGTCGAGGTTTGTGGAGAAGTGCGCGAGGGAGACGGAAGAGTGGGGAAGACCGTGGGACGGTTGGCGATGTGAGATGATGGCTGGTGAGGGCGAGGAAATGGGAAGGGGGCGAGGTGTTCGTGCACTGGATAGTGGGAGAGAGAGAGGGTCTCGGAGGTAGACGATGAGGCCTGACCGTTGGATCTGGAGATCCAACGGTGGAGAGTAAGGCGCGGAGCGACGGCCAGGATGAGAGATCGGGCGATGCGAACGGAGGGCGTCGGTTGTTCCACGTGGCGTATCGAGAGCGAGGCGCCATAGGGCGGTTTGGATGAGATGTGAGGGTTGATCGAGCGGCTGAAAATGGGTAGCAGGTTGAGCGGCTCAGATCAAGTTCGGGATGAAGTGATCAAAGGGCTGCAGCACAGCCACGTGTCGTGCCAAGGGAGCGGCGCGAACAGATGGCAGTGATGGGAGGCTGGATCTGATCAAACGGATGAGAAGAAAGGAAGCGCGTGGAAGGTATCTAACCGTTGGATCAAGAGGCCAATCCAACGGCCAGTTGGAGAGGCGGATAGGACAAAGACGCCAGGCCACGTGGCGCCCCCAGAATGGGCCACGTGGCCCAATCAGATTTATTCAGAAGGTTTTTCTTATTTTTTGAGGGCCCTATTGGCCGAATTTGAGAAAACTCAAAACATGAAAGTTGTAGATCTTGACGAGATCTACAAGTTTCATGTTGACCAAAACTGGAAAAGAGATCAAACAAGAACCCGAAATATTTTTGAGGGTATTTTTAAGTCTAAAAATACCACTGATTTTGTTTTGCCATTTTTTTGTGGTTTTTAATTTATTTAGGGCTCTGTTAATTATAGGGCATTAACAGGGTTTTATTGACAAACATTTAAGCAAGGGGGTTAATTATGGAAAATAAAGATGATGAAACTGAGGTTCATCAATGGGCTCATAGCCTCTATTCTTATTGTGCTTTCCAACCTTGTAAGGAGTCCTTTTATTTTCAAAACCTAAAAGCCCATTAACAGCCCACTATACTGCCAGCCGTTGACTATTGTTGGGCCCGACAAAATTCATATGGAGAAAGAGGTTAGGTGACGTCTGCGTCTTCCCCTTCCCCCTCCTCTTTGACCATTTAAAAATTCGGTATATTTCGGAATTTTAGTGCAATTTTTACATTTTGTATTGCTTTTCCCAAGAATTTCACTTTTAAGTTTTCATTTATTACTATTTAATCCTCATATGGATCCTTCTACACTTAAATGGTTAGAATTTCATTTTTGTACTTCAATGTTATAGTAAAATAATTAATGGATATTTACACCCACAACTCTTAGTAATTTCGCAATTACAATAATAACCTCGTGTAATCGTGAGTTACACGAGATATTCAAATACACACTCCATCTCACACCCATAATCCTCCGTTATTTTTCCGGTTAACCCAACCTCAATGGATTAGCCTAACCATGTTATATCAAACAACTATTAAAAATTCAAAAAAAAAACTCCCCATCCTTCTCCAACTCGGACACCTTCCCTCATGTCCCTCCGCCTCCTCCCCAACACCCTCCCCCTGTTGACCCCCCCTCCCCTTATTCCTCTTCCAGCTCGCCCCCTCCCCTTCTTCCTCCTCCATCTCGCCCCAACCCCGTCGACCCCTCCCCTTCTCCCTCCTCCATCTCGCCCCACGCCCGTTGCCCTCCTCCATATGGACAGGGACTATGTCCTCACGGGCGGCCTCGCCCCACACATAAAGGGTGAGATCTCCTCCCTCCACTTTGTCTGTCGCGTGCATGTCGTCCTCCTCCAAGAGGTCATGGCCTCCAAGTCTAAGATTTATTTCGTCATGGAGCTCATTTGCAGCGACGAGTTCTTCAAGCACATCTCCAAGGGCCACTTCAAGGAGCCCTCTGTCTGCCTCTTCTTCCAGCAGCTCCTCTCTGTCGTCTCCTTCTGCCACTCCCGTGGCATCTACCACCACGACCTCAAGCCCGAGAACCTCCTCTTCGGCCACCTTAGCCGCCTCAAGGTCTCCGACTTCGGTCTCTCCGCCATCGCCATCTCTTGCAACTCCCTCTTCCACACCTTCTGTGGCACCCCCGCATATGTCGCTGACGAGCCGCAAATTTAGCCCTTTAATAGTGCAGGATTAACGCTCAGTTGTCATTGCAGTCAGGCTAAATTTTGTTCGTCAAAAAACATCCAATTGACAGGTCAATAGAATCAAATGGTTGTATTTATATTTTACTTGGGTAAGCCCAAGGTCGAACTCAGGGACACGAGCCTCTCTTGTAAATATTTGAGCTTAAATCAATTTCATTAAGTGTTGGATAAACGTAGGTCGATGAAGTGCATGCAAGCATTTTTTTACTCTCTTTTTATCATGCAGATGGATGCGATGAAATGCAACACAAAAATATACCCTAATTACAAGAATACTTGAGCTATTTAATCATAGGTTAAATCAGGGTCAAATAATGAAGCTATTTTCATTTATATTTAAAAAATAAGGCATGAGAAGCATTGAAATGAAGACACTGAGTTATTGAAATAATACATAGAAATTCATTGTGTCAAATATGAAATACAAGCATGCCATCAAGAAGACAATGAAAAGAGCTTCAAAATGCCACTGAAATCGACTCAATCCGAGCTAGGATGCTCAAGATATGCACGAGTGAAGCTAGGGGCATAAATGCGAGAAAACATGAAAGATAAATAGCAAACAGGTCCCTGAAAGGGACTAAAATGCAAATAAACGAAATTTTTGGACTTTCCCTGTAAATAACCCACACGCACGGGGGTATTTTTACAATTATTGAAACCCGCGAGGGTATAAATGCAAAATACCCTAGGTGCACATGCATAGTGGTCTCTAGACCTGTCTGCAAAATTGAAGAATCTAGTGAGCCTCCCTGCAATTTCTCCTAGTCGCACGTGACCTGCACATGCTCTCCAGGCTCGCTGAAGGTCCAGGTTCGGAGGAGGCTTAGGGCAGCTTCGGCTAGGCTTGGAAGGTACGAGCCTTCAGGTTTGGGCTCGGATGAGGCTCGGCAATCCCGAGCCTAAGGTTTGGGCGCTGAGGCTTGGACTTTCTTCTGGTGAAGACACGTGGATGATTATGAACCGCCCGATCCTGAGATCAGACAGTAACTGTAGAATACCGAAGACATCTTCGTGTCGTCTTATGGACCGTTGGATTGGCGCTGAGATGAGGCCATCCAATGGTTACTATGCTTCATCCCTCGTCTCCGGCTGGCGAAGGATTCAGACCTCCGACGAAGCAGCTGCAGCTCCACCTCCATCTTCCTTCTGATCTGTTGTGCTGTAGGGCCATCTAATGGTGCAGCAGCCATCATTGACGCTCGGGGAGGACGCCGGAGCTTCTGAAGAAGACCAACGGAGCTCATATGTCGGAGATGAGGGTCACGAAGTCATCTCCGATGGAGCTCCGGCCATTGAAGGGCATTCACCTGCAGATTAGTTTCAAATACCCTAGGCGTGCAGGTGAGTAGTGCACGTGAGTGTGAGTGGGATGGAGGCCATTTGCGGTGGAGAACGTGGTGGCCCAGTGTGCTCCTCCGCCGTGAAGGGTGGATTAATGGTCGAAGGTGGTCTGAGGTTGTGAGGGAAAAAAGGGATGATCGGCGAGGAGCGCGTGAATGGGGGTGTACGGTGAAGCTTACGAGATGGACAATGGAGGGCGATGATGTGTGTAGAAGCCTAATTAATTGCTAGAAAATAAAGAAAAATACAAGAGGAGGTCGAAGATAGCTTACCTGGCTAATGGTGGAGCGGCACCTGTGCTTGAGCTCCATGGAGAGGCTATGGTCATCGCTGGACCTCCGCGGTGACTGGAAGCAGCTTGGCAGAAGCGAAGCCACTGCAGACCTGGCTGACATCAGCCACGGGTCGACACCGGGGGTACACGTCGTCTTCGCGCTCCACCTCTCCTCCTCACTGTCACCGAGAGGTGGAGGAATGCTGGGCGTGGCCCCGCTTAAAGGCGGACGAGGTTAATTGTGGCTGGAGATGAGGTATTTGAAGGCGAAGATCTCGGTCCCAGGTGGTTGACGACATGTGTTGAGTGGCAGATATGGAACTTGTAGGGCGGTTTGGTGATATCCCACGATATGCACAAGGATGAAGGACATTAGGACTTCATCGTGGAAGGTTCAGATAACAGAGAAGATGGTGGGAGGTGTGGAGAAAATGGAAAGGGCGAGGAGGTCCCACGAGGTGGTGATCGTGGGAGAGAGGGCGTCTGGAGGTTGACGACGGGTTCTTGGTAGTTGGATCTCGTGATCCAACGGCCAAGTTTATGACGCTAATGACTGGTTAGGATAGATCGGGCCAATCTAATCGAAAGGCATCGAGTGATGCCAAGTGTCTTATGCTTAGGCGGGCGGTAGTGGACGGTGATGATGAGTTTGTGAATGGTGATCGGACGGTTGATAGCTGGATCGTAAAGAACGGTGGAGATGAAGAGGTAAAGGCGAGATCGAATGACTAGGGAGATGACACGTAGCTCTTTGAGAGTGCAGCGCTGAAGGATGGCTAAGATTGATTCCAAGGCTTGATCGAAGGGTTGACATTGAGTGCGCGAAAGCACGACTGGGATTAGGCCTTCAGACCTCCATCCAACGACTGATGGACAAGGGCGTGTGGCGCGAGGAGATGCGGCCACGTGGCTCAACCAGAAAGAGCCACGCGACCCAATCAGATTATTGTGATGAAGAAATAGATTTATGAAGGGGTAGAAGATCGAATTTGGAAAAACTCAAAACATGAAAGTTGTAGATCTCAATGAGATCTACAAGTTTCATGTTGGTCAAAGACGGAGATGAGGTCAAACAAAGATAGAAAATATTTTTGAGGGTATTTTTAAGAGTAAAAAACACCACGATTTTTAATTATGACATTTTTTTGTGTTTTTAATTTATTCAATGACTCTTATATTTACAGGGAATTGTATGGTTCTTATTGACACTTAATTCAAGTTAGGGGGTTAATTTCAGTGAATTAGAGATATGAAACATGGTTTCATCAACCCCGTATACTTAAACTATGCTCGTCCCCGAGCATCAAAGAAAATGAATGAGCTGGATTAACCCCCTTGTGCATGTGCGTACAGGATCCGATTTGTTCAAGTCTTCTTAAATTTATAGATCCAAAATCTTAGAGCTCAACCCATCCTTACTCAAGAGGTATCCAATTCCTATAGTTTTTTAGACTCTCTTTGGTGTACATATAAACTAAGGATATGACATTTAGTGTTGACTGCGTTCATGAGAGTCGAATCAAAACGTCACCCAAGGTCTTGGTCCAAGAAATTCTCCTAAGGACCCAATCCTCAACACTAGGGAATAAATCAAATCTTGTATCCATTCCACCGTCTCTTTAGTTGTCAAACTTGAAAGTGTAGATGGAAGGCCAGTGATGGAGGGTATAGGATTGTGTCATGTCTTCTCTCCCTCTCATTGGAACAAGGATTCTCTCTAGTGCTTTATTACGTAACACATTTTTTGGTGTTGATCAGTGCATCCGTCAATAGAAGTTGGAGCTGTCTGCACATGTTTTCCTGGGAATACACCGAAGTGTGCCTTTTTTGAGTACCTGTCATACCTTCTACACCCAGACTTGTAGCATTTACGATGCAGAGCCTTTTTTTGGTGCAAGCCCAACTCCTGGTCCTAATAGCGGTGGTCCAAGTGGACACTTTGAAATGGTTGGAAGCACTCGTCTTTGGTGGAAGCTCTTTGATATTTAACTTTGTATGGAATGGGAGCTTTTCTTTGACATTTCATTGCTTTGTAATATTTTTGTCTAGCTCCACTACTTTTATCAAGAGTTGGTGCACACTGATCAACATTTTTGTTTATTTCATACCCTGGCACTTAGGTCAATGTCAAGAGATTAGTATAAGAACCAAGTTCTCATACTGGCTAAAGTTGCTGACACTCAGGTTTCATGAAGCCTTCAAAGATTTTATCCCCTCCTCGAGCATCATTAGATTAAGTCCAGACTCGAATCCCTCATCCCAGTCCCTCAAGTGAAGAGTCAACTCATCTCATTGAAACCGCAGTCGTGCATGTGATGTGCTAATCATATTCTTATGGTCGGAGACTAAGCATGCAATATAGCATGCAAATATAGAAACCTAGTGAAATATGGATGATTAAGTCTAAGACCCTGATGGTTAAGGCTGGTTAACCTAAAAATCTCAAGACCTCATAAACCAAGTTTCCTTAGACATTTCATATCATGAGTGAAAGTGTGAAAAGGTACGGGAATTAATCCAACTCCTTCAATATTTTTTAATTTTTTCTTTTTTTAGAGACTTTAAAAGACAAAATGATTGTCTAAACTCAAATGAGTAGATGCATCTGCATTCAACCAGTATAGGTGTAAGTACAAGCCGAAGCCTGCTGCTTGAGGACAGAGCCTTACGCGATGTCCTCTAAACCACCTACTCTGCTAAGGGCGACCCCTCACTGATGCGGCTACTTATTTAGGCTTAGTAGTCACTATTGACTCTTAAAGGATTTTGAATTTTTCTCATTTTTATGGAATTTTAATTAGAGGTTAGAACACAGGTTAAACTCAACTTTCCTTGAAATCAAAAGGAATTTTCAATACCATGTCACACAAATAAAGATTTTCAAAAGATTTTCAAAAGATTTTTCAAAACAAGGGAAACTCATTTTTCAATTCATGCTCAAAAATGTTTTTCTATAAAAATAGTGTAACATAATAAGGAAAAACCTTGAAAACAATTTGGTCCACTTAGTTCAAAGGATTTTACTTTAGCCAAAAAGTTTTAAATTTTTCAAAATTTTCAGAATATAGCTAAAGTACATATACTGTATATACGGTATACCCCCTACACGTAAACTTTGCTATGTCCTCATAGCACTAGATGATACAAGTCCATAGGTCCATTTAAATATAGAAAAATATATGGGAACTAAGGAGGGCTTCCCCTATACTTAGGTTAGACGTAACCTAAGTATTGAGGCAGGGAAAGATGAGTAGAAAAATCATGGGGACTCGGGTCCCCCCTATACTTAGGCTAAGAGTAGCCTAAGTATAAAGATTGAGAGTTAATGCTGGGAGAGACCCAAGGTGAACGAAGAAGTTGGATGGATATACAAATGAGCGGATGAATCTTCGAAGATGAATGAAGTACCTAGGTCTAAGGGAGGGTTTCGGAACATCCATGGCTCAAACAAGCATGCAACACACTTTGATTTCACCAACTCACACATGAAAACCAACAAATGTTGGTTAATTATCTTGTCAGTTTTATTGGTGATTAAAATATTCTTTTTTACGCAAAAAAATGTCAAGTAGAACAACTGCGTGAATACGGGTGTTGCTCTCCTAAAATAAGATTTTGCTCCATTTTTTTAGGTTGACTTGTAATTAACAGTCCCAATTTATTTTGCTTAAGGTTATCACTGAATTAAGGTGAGCACATAAACCAAGCAATCATCGTATGCTGCTCATTCCCATTTTCCATTAATCTAGGTGATCAAGCTAGGAGGGGAAATCGAGAAAAACCACGCAATCGATAAAAACCATGATCTAGGCTAAGCGAGAAAACATGCAATGCCTTAGCAAAAATACGTGAAAACTCGGACTGAATTAAAAACCAAAATAATGTGTATGCAAGTCAATTGAAAATCGCGCCTAACATGCTTCTATTAGCGGGGAAGAACATCGTATAATTTTGACTAAGTGAAGCAATGCTATGTGCATCTTTGTTTAAAGTGTGTCCTACCTACGAGCAAGCACGTAAAAAAATGAAACGGTAAAAGAAGCTCGGACAGCCGCGCGCCTGGTCCTAGGTCGACACTGTTGGACATGCGAGCCCACGGCGAGCCATTATGCAATAAATGTTATTGCAATTCACTCCTTAAATCTGAAATAAAGAGTACATAATTTGCATAATAGGTCCCTTAGTACAATTAGGGTTATGTACCATGGCCATCTTAATGATCATACAGCTGTTGATTCAATTATTGAATCATAGAGGCTGGTGCTTAGATGAATATCTAATGAGATTGAAGACTCATCGAGCACCGTCAAATGATTGTTAAGAGATGATCTCCAGCCTGAGTAGGAAATGGCAATCCTATCTCATTTAGGCTGATATCTGACCGACCTCTTGATGCAGGTCCTCTGCATAGGAATAGAGATTCGGAGGTGTCAGATTAGTTAGGTCAAAGAGTTGACTTAACGAGATCGAGATAACCAAAGTCCTATATCGTATGCTGTCATGATATAGGCACACATCCTCTAACCGGAGACAGATGTGTTACTATATGTCTGAGTATGTACATTTGGCAGACCAATAGGTTGATGACCTAATCAAGGTCTATACACCGGCGCGCTGGTGTGCATATAAGGGCATATGAGTAATACGATCTCTCAAAGGGATCATACAGGTTCAGTTACTGAACCGGAAGACATGAGCTCACTCATGAGATATTGGGAAGAATCAAATTCCATGCGCATGGTCGTCTCGCTTTGGAAGCTTGACTGAATTTGTAGGTTTGATATATACTTTTGGAAAGTATATGATCAAGACCTAGGTATGATATATGCTTTTGGAAAGTATATGATCGATACCGACTCCCAATGATCGAATGAGAAACTTACTGATAAAAACCCTGAAGTAGACAGTATAAAGTTGATCTAATACTTCGGGTTTATTCTGAGTCTTCCAGTATGCAGGATGTACAGATATTGGGAATACCTGAGGGTGATGTGATCATAAACGATTGTATAACCATGACGCTTCCATTCCTAGGGAGTGATGAAACGGGTCTGGATTTTAGTGACTCCCCTCAGTAGAGAAGTAATCTGTTCTTAGTCCAAATGTTGGACATTGATCTGAATGTGATTCAGATTCAATGAGAAGATAAGATTTACGGTCTTGATTTAATCAAGCATCTATGGGAGGCCCGAGATCTGGATTTGAGATGTGATCTCAATATCCATGTCACTATACGTGGAACAATACAGTTGCCCTGTCCTTATCTCCAAGTATTCGCGGAGAAAGCGCATTATCCTTGAAAGAGTTCATGGATAATTCTATTGTTGATATATGTATCCGAGCATTGAGAAAATGGATAATTAAATGTGATTTAATTATCATGAATAATATGAATTTGATTCATATTATAAGGAGAGTTATCTTAGATAATTAAATGTGATTTGATTATCAAAGATGTAAATAATGTGAATGTAATTCATATTATTTGAGCACAAGAGAATAAGTTATCCAATATAATTAAATGTGATTTAATTATTATGGATAAGAATAATATGGATAGTAATATCTAATTATTCATAATATATTATAAATGTGATTTATAATATATTAGAGAGAGCTAATTATAATTTATATGTGTTAATTAATTATTATGTGTATTGGATACACATTGTGTAATTAATTGACAATGTAAATTATATATTGTTTTGGGTTGTGAATATGATTCACAAATTTCCAATGTCAAGATTGTAATATTCTCAAATATAATTGTGAATTATTTTTGATGAATAAATAACCAACAAAAGTTGTTGGAAATAAATAATGGAGAAAATCAAGGAAGCATGCAATCTCATGGATTTCCATGAGATTGCCCCCACATGCATATTCTCTCCTTATTTGTTGGATTGATTTATATTTGATTTTGTCAATTATATTTTAATCTAAAGTTGTTGGTTTTTACCAACAACAATCTTGACCATTGGATTGACATAAATCAATCTCATCCATTGATTTTATATGTCCCACGGATTGAGATCCATGGATCCCAAAACCCTATAAATAGAGAGGCATACCATGCTCTCTATTTTACACATAATGCTTGAGAAGCATCTCTCTCTCTCTCTTTCTCTCTAGACGTCAGCCCTCTCTCTCCCTCTCATGGCCGTCCACCATAGATGCTATGGAGAGGTTCTCCATCGTCGTAGCATCGTCGTTATGCTGCCCGATTGTCTGCTCGTGGATCTCCGTCTCCTTCGGTGCGCCTCGCTCGTGAAGAAGACGACGGATCTCGTGTGTCGAGATCAGGAGATCCGCCGCTTGGATCATCAACATGGATTGCGAGAAGCACGCGGTTCATCCCCGCGCTCGCAAGCGTCTCCTCCGTCGGATCGGACTTGAGACAGGAGGTCTCTTCGTTTAGAGACTCGATCGCAACCATGCTTCAGGAGGTAATCCTATTACTTGTTTGTGGTTTAGACGAAACGATCCGAGAAGTGTTCTTGGATCATGTGGTTTCGTCGTATAAAATTTTTAAATTCCGCTGCATCGAGCAACTAGTGCGACTAGTCGCTCCTCGTCGTATTCGATACGACGTTCACGCTTCCGTGATGCGCTTGAGGATCTAACCATATCCTTCAAGTGGTATCAGAGCCTTAGTTCGATGGTTTCGAATATGATTCGCTAACCGAGGACGACTTGGGTTCGTTAAGTTCGCGAAAGTTTTTATCGCATTTGATTTCGCATATCTGTTTAGTGTATTTTTTCGGCCCTGTTTAAATTGTTTAAACATGAAAATAGCACTTGTATTTTGTTCCCCATTAAATAAGGAAACCATAGGATCTGAGTTTGCGTAAATCGGATTTCGTATGCTCTAGATATGGTAGTTTTAATGAACATGTATTCACTGTTACGGGAACTGCGAATCTTAGCGTAATTAAAGTGTTAATTACTGTTTAGACTTGCCTCGAAATGCGTGAAACATCACTTGGTTTCTGTTCTAAATCAAATTAGCAAACTTTAGAAATTGACTTTGCTTAATTTGGATATAAATTGATTGAGATATGCTAATTTTAGTAAGTAGGGGTCACTGCTGAAATTACTTTCCTAATCAAGAACCATGTGATTGTCAATTAATGAAATTAATTGTTAATTTCGAGAAATAATTATGGAAAATATTTGTGAAATATTAGAGAATGATTATTTCTTTAATTGACTTGGCCCCAATCAATTGATTGATTAGATTTGATCTAAATCATAATTGGAAACACAATCATCAAACTCCTTGCTTGAATAGGATTGGGAATTTGTCTAGCAAATTTCCTTATAATCAAAATTGTTTTGATTACTATATGGTATAATTTCGGTTGAAGAACCGATGATCATCTCAAGTACAAATTAATCAATTTGGCATTATCCTTTCCCGAGGCGGATATGGTGTCTAGTCGGGGATCGCTGGGGTAGCGGGTTGCAACGTATGCGGTCCGTCCCACTCCCGCCGGTACTGGCCATGACAGCGGGTAGGGCCGGGATAATGTCTGAGGGATTAAGATGTATTTTTCTAATTATTAAAATACGAATTAATACGTACTTTGAGAATAATACCATATATATTCAAGCATAAAATTAAGTTTGATTGATTGAATTGGATTGATAATTAATTTAATATGATTAAGTTAATTATGTCCAATTAAGAATACTCTAATATGATTAGAGTTAATAATTCCCATGGAAGAATCAGTTATATGAATGTGATTCATAGTAATTAATTATAATTTGAATACGATACGGAGGATCACATAAGTGACATCCATGGTCTCCCGTCAAGGCGAAGGGTTTCGTCGCCAGATATTATATGTGGGAGACGCATGTCCGAAGTGACAGCTCCTGCATATGATTCATTTGGATCGGGCTCGTCGCTTCTCGAAAGAGTAAGGACGTATGCGTAGTGACCCCAATATCGGGTCCTCATATTATTGGGGCGATATTGGATTGCGCATAGCGAGTTGTATTCCTGTTGACGGTTGGTTCAATTAATGACGGGTCAACATCACCTTAGGGGTGGTGGGCCCGGGTGTTAAAGACCGAATTGGGAGATGCAAGTTGGACTTGCAAGGCGGAATGTGTTCCCGCTTCTTTTTATCCGAGTTGTAGGTTCTCGTATTATTGGGATGCAACAAAGATAAGGAAGGAGATCCCAGATCTTGCTTGAGATATAATGGTAAGTATATCTCTTACATAGAAAGTGATTAAGGGAATGAACTTTCATTGTTGACATGGCAAGACAACTTTGATATAAAATTCCTAATTCAAAGTAAAACATGTATATATATAAATATATACCCTTATGCTAATTTCTTATTTCAGATAATCCTTCATTAAACCCACTCAATATTATACTCAATAATAACCAGTAAAATATCATGGATTGGACCCTTTGATCCAGATATTGTATTTGCAGTTGGACACATAATGTATGTGGTGCAATGTGCAAGTTTCCTCATAATAATGAGGAATGATGATTAATAAGACAATAGGACTAAAACCCTAGGGTTTGTATGTCTCTATAAGTCTTGATCTTATCGAATGTATTTTTTTTTTGAAGTGACATGTCGATGATGATCGTAATTATCAAATTAATCCTTATAAAATCAACAAAGATATTCTGGCATACATATGTGCTCTTGACATTTAATCATGAATGACATGGTTCTCTACATCATGTAGAATGGTAGCTCTATTAGAGATAATATATTCAAATTGTTTGAGTACCTACCTGAACCTATGCTTTAAGAGTTTAGATGGATGTAGGTGATAAGTGTCATCATTCTACTATCTTTACTCTAGTCATTCATGAAGCTTCATAATATTCATATTGTATGAATTTAATGAAGCATGTATAAGTGTTGAAATACTCTTATATTAAAAATTTTTGATTTTAAGATAAGAGATCCTTTAGTCTTGAGCAATGGTTGCTTAGAGATAAAGGGAGCGCAGGGGAAGCATGGGTTGAACTCAAGTAAGAAGTATAGTCAAAGAGTTGATTGTACTTCTGTTGCTTCCATCCAAAGAGTTGGATGAATGCCAATACTGCAATAAGTTGATGTGTTGATAGTATGACTATCAAATCTATCTAGAATCCTTAGAAAAGGAATCGGATAGTACATCAGAAAAATCTACATATAATCATTGAAATTGACTTACTTATTTGATAAAGTAAAGTCTAATAATTGTATCTCAATCTTCTAATGACACTTGCAATTGATTGCATATGTATTAGAATATTAGAAATTTGATCTTAAGGTTTATTGGTCATCCATGTTGAAAGTGATGCAATTGTTGCAACAAATTCCATGAGATCAATAGACTTCATATTTTCAGTGGGAGCCCTTAGTCTTAGAGAATGTCTCTATGACCCAGATATTAGAATACACTCATTGTTTATTTCTAATTGTTGGATATAAACATGAATTATGTAATAAATCTATCATAAAGAGTTATGATGGAGATATTTCAGATAGTAATCTAAAATCTAGTGGACTCTATTAAATTAGAAAATTAATGAATGGTTCATTAAGATTTCTAATACTGAAAATTAAACCTTTAAAGATCAATAGGAGGACAAAGATCATTTGACAATGATATGGCATCATGTTTTGGACATTTGTCTGTTGATGAGATCAATGGACTAGTAAGACATGACACTTTAGATTGTCTAAAGATTCAAATCTTACATACCTATGAATATTGTATTCAAAGAAAAATGTCCAATACACCTTTCTTTGGGAAAGATGTAAGATGTCAAGGTATTCAGGATCTCATACATATTGATGTATTAGAGTCATCTATATCATAGTAACATTATGGATATGTGATATCTATTGATGATTATGTATGATATGAAATTTCTTCTCTTTACCTTAAAAAAAACTTTGAAATGTTCAAAGATTTCACAATTTTGGTTTAGAACCAAAGTTTGAAGGAAGATGAAATGAATTTGATCTAACCAAGGTAGCTTGTACCTATTAGATGAATTCAAGGAATACCTTATAGATATATGAATATCATTTCTATCTCACCCCTCCTAATGAACCTTAACTCAATAGAGTTGTAGAGAGATGCAATTAATCATGTGTGACATGATTTGATCAATGATTAATCTTAGCATAATTGTCTCTTAGTTTCCAGGTATATGTATATGTGGTAGAGACTACATCATACATATTTAATAAGATTCCAAGCTAGTAAGCTGGAATCTAGCACCAAAGAGTGCTACTTCATTAGGAAAATAAAGGATGGTATTGGATACCTACTTTATGACCTTGAGATTCTTAAAAGATCTCATCTTTGAGAATATGATTCTTATAGGATGACTCTCTTCAGAATCAAGATGAAAATGAAATAAAGGAACTCATTTAATCTTGGGAAGATAATGAGGCTCCTGAAATCGGAAACTAAAATAGATAATTAAAGATGAAACATTAATACCTCTTCAAATAAGTTTGAGGATGGATTCCATGTGTCAGTTAAATCCGAAAATGATCGGACTTCATGTGATGAAGCTCCTGAGGATCATGACATGGAAAGATGGATGTTAGCAATAAAAGTCTAATGTAGACTTCATATACAAGTGTTGTATATGGACCCTCGAGGATCCACCTATATGGGTCAGACCCATTAAGATGTAAATGGATCTTCAAGAGAAAGAGGGAACCTGATGAGAAGGTAGAGACCTTCAAAGCACGGTTCGTAGCCATGAGCTACACACCGAAGAGAAGACATCGCTTACGATGAGACTTGCTCTCCAGTGACCTTGCTTACTAACTATAGCTATACAACTTGACTATGACATCTTCATGATGTGAGTCAAGATTGCATTCCTCTATGAATACCTCTATGAGGATATTCATATGAAGTAGCCCCAAGGCTTCATGGTTGAGGAAAGCAAGGTGTGCAAGCCAAAGAACTCCATCTTTGGACTCAAATAAGCTTCATGTAGTTGGAACATAAGATTTGATGAAATTATAAATGTTATGATTTCAGATAAAATCTTGATGGACCATGTGAAGCTTAGTGGGAGTGCCATTGTGTTCATCGTGCTAAATGTAGATATTATCCTAATCATTTGAAATGATCTAAGGGTGATAATAATAAGTGTTTTGTTTTATAATTTAGTTGTTCCATACCTTGAGATACGATCTCAAGGATGCCTCTTAGATCTTAATTCTGATGTCGTTCAGAAGCAAAGAGAAGAGGGTATTGGGACTGTCACATTAGTAGTACACCCTTGGACTTATTCCATTTTTCTGGAAAATTCCAAGAAAGGCTTCTTTCCCTTAAGATATGGTACGGGCCTATCTAAAGGGATAACACCTCAAAGAGTTGAGGAAGTGAATGCTAATACTGCTTGCACTTGTGCATCAGTTACGAGAAGCTGAAGTGTATGCTAGATGTGTACAATAACCAGATGTCTACCATGCAGTGGGAGTAGTAATCTGTTACTAATCCTACTCTGGAAATAAAACACTTAGTTGCAGTAATAACAATATCTTCAAAGATGATGAAACTTAGAGATAGTGATCTCAAAGTCTTATCTTCAAAAGTTTAAAACCTTGTAGATAGTGATCTATAAGGGTCTTAACTGTAGATACCTTATGAGATAGAGATCTCCAGGAGTGAAGGTATTCTAATAAGGATTATGGGAATACTGGTTATGATAATTAATAAGATGTAGTGTCAAGGACACTATAACCAACAAAAATTGAGTATCTGTTGCATAAGATGCAACATTCGCATTGTATGCGAGCACTGTTACTAGGAGATATGCAAGTACCGTAAAAGGACTTGGCGTAGTCTCTTGGGAACGGAGTGACTGATCAACTTACCTAGCTATTTTCTAAATAGCCTATGATTGTCACATGAGTGTGGGTTTAAATGATTAGCTCATTAATGGTTCTTTGGACTAGTGGGAGATTGTTGGACATGCGAGCCCACGGCGAGCCATTATGCAATAAATGTTATTGCAATTCACTTCTTAAATCTGAAATAAAGAGTACATAATTTGCATAATAGGTCCCTTAGTACAATTAGGGTTATGTACCATGGCCATCTTAATGATCATACAGCTGTTGATTCAATTATTGAATCATAGAGGCTGGTGCTTAGATGAATATCTAATGAGATTGAGGACTCATCGAGCACCGTCAAATGATTGTTAAGAGATGATCTCCAGCCTGAGTAGGAAATGGCAATCCTATCTCATTTAGGCTGATATCTGACCGACCTCTTGATGCAGGTCCTCTGCATAGGAATAGAGATTCGGAGGTGTCAGATTAGTTAGGTCAAAGAGTTGACTTAACGAGATCGAGATAACCAAAGTCCTATATCGTATGCTGTCATGATATAGGCACACATCCTCTAACCGGAGACAGATGTGTTACTATATGTCTGCGTATGTACATTTGGCAGACCAATAGGTTGATGACCTAATCAAGGTCTATACACCGGCGCGCTGGTGTGCATATAAGGGCATATGAGTAATACGATCTCTCAAAGGGATCATACAGGTTCAGTTACTGAACCGGAAGACATGAGCTCACTCATGAGATATTGGGAAGAATCAAATTCCATGCGCATGGTCGTCTCGCTTTGGAAGCTTGACTGAATTTGTAGGTTTGATATATACTTTTGGAAAGTATATGATCAAGACCTAGGTATGATATATGCTTTTGGAAAGTATATGATCGATACCGACTCCCAATGATCGAATGAGAAACTTACTGATAAAAACCCTGAAGTAGATAGTATAAAGTTGATCTAATACTTCGGGTTTATTCTGAGTCTTCCAGTATGCAGGATGTACAGGTATTGGGAATAGCTGAGGGTGATGTGATCATAAACGATTGTATAACCATGACGCTTCCATTCCTAGGGAGTGATGAAACGGGTCTGGATTTTAGTGACTCCTCTCAGTAGAGAAGTAATCTGTTCTTAGTCCAAATGTTGGACATTGATCTGAATGTGATTCAGATTCAATGAGAAGATTAGATTTACGGTCTTGATTTAATCAAGCATCTATGGGAGGCCCGAGATCTGGATTTGAGATGTGATCTCAATATCCATGTCACTATACGTGGAACAATACAGTTGCCCTGTCCTTATCTCCAAGTATTCGCGGAGAAAGCGCATTATCCTTGAAAGAGTTCATGGATAATTCTATTGTTGATATATGTATCCGAGCATTGAGAAAATGGATAATTAAATGTGATTTAATTATCATGAATAATATGAATTTGATTCATATTATAAGGAGAGTTATCTTAGATAATTAAATGTGATTTGATTATCAAAGATGTAAATAATGTGAATGTAATTCATATTATTTGAGCACAAGAGAATAAGTTATCCAATATAATTAAATGTGATTTAATTATTATGGATAAGAATAATATAGATAGTAATATCCAATTATTCATAATATATTATAAATGTGATTTATAATATATTAGAGAGAGCTAATTATAATTTATATGTGTTAATTAATTATTATGTGTATTGGATACACATTGTGTAATTAATTGACAATGTAAATTATATGTTGTTTTGGGTTGTGAATATGATTCACAAATTTCCAATGTCAAGATTGCAATATTCTCAAATATAATTGTGAATTATTTTTGATGAATAAATAACCAACAAAAGTTGTTGGAAATAAATAATGGAGAAAATCAAGGAAGCATGCAATCTCATGGATTTCCATGAGATTGCCCCCACATGCATATTCTCTCCTTATTTGTTGGATTGATTTATATTTGATTTTGTCAATTATATTTTAATCTAAAGTTGTTGGTTTTTACCAACAACAATCTTGACCATTGGATTGATATAAATCAATCTCATCCATTGATTTTATATGTCCCATGGATTGAGATCCATGGATCCCAAAACCCTATAAATAGAGAGGCATACCATGCTCTCTATTTTACACATAATGCTTGAGAAGCATCTCTCTCTCTCTCTTTCTCTCTAGACGTCAGCCCTCTCTCTCCCTCTCATGGCCGTCCACCATGGATGCTATGGAGAGGTTCTCCATCGTCGTAGCATCGTCGTTATGCTGCCCGATTGTCTGCTCGTGGATCTCTGTCTCCTTCGGTGCGACTCGCTCGTGAAGAAGACGACGAATCTCGTGTGTCGAGATCAGGAGATCCGCCGCTTGGATCATCAACATGGATTGCGAGAAGCATGCGGTTCATCCTCGTGCTCGCAAGCGTCTCCTCCGTCGGATCGGACTTGAGACAGGAGGTCTCTTCGTTTAGAGACTCGATCGCAACCACGCTTCAAGAGGTAATCCTATTACTTGTTTGTGGTTTAGACGAAACGATCCGAGAAGCGTTCTTGGATCATGTGGTTTCATCGTATAAAAATTTTAAATTCCGCTGCATCGAGCAACTAGTGCGACTAGTCGCTCCTCGTCGTATTCGATACGACGTTCACGCTTCCGTGATGCGCTTGAGGATCTAACCATATCCTTCAGACACTCAAGTGGGGACGATCCTCACACAACCACATATACTTCGTTCATTTACAAGTGCGAGTCTTCGATTGAAGACCCTGTAAAGACGATTATTACATGCATATGAGATGAAATTAAAAATGCGAGACACATGATTTTTTTTCTCTATCGAATCTTCTCCAAAATTGCTCCGCAGCTCCTCGTAGCGAGGAAGTACATGCTCCTTGCCTCCTTGAGCATCAAGGGCCCTACCACAAAAGCAAAGGTTAGAAATTAATCGAAAAAAAATACGATGCAAGAAAAATGAACATATTGACCTACATAAATAAAACACTTAATAAAATAAATAAAAATCCAAACAAGATAAAAGATGAGCCGTGTCTCCGGCAACGGCGTCATCTGACGAGCCGCAAATTTAGCCCTTTAATAGTATAGGATTAACACTCAGTAGTCATTGCAGTCGGGCTAAATTTAGTTCGTCAAAAAACCATCTAATTGATAGGTTAATAGAATCAAATGGTTGTATTTATATTTTACTTGGGCAAGCCCAAGGTCGAACTCAGGGACACGAGCCTCTCTCGTAAATATTTGGATTTAAATCAATTTAATTAAATGTTGGATAAACGTAGGTCGATGAAGTGCATGCAAGCATTTTTTTACTCTCTTTTTATCATGCAAATGGATGCGATGAAATGCAACACAAAAATATGCCCTAATTACAAGAATACTTGAGCCATTTAATCATAAGTCAAATCAGGGTCAAATAATGAAGCTATTTTTATTTATATAAAAAAATAAGGCATGAGAAGCATTGAAATGAAGACACTGAGTAATTGAAATAATACATAGAAATTCATAGTGTCAAATCTGAAATACAAGCATGCCATCAAGAAGACAATGAAAAGAGCTTCAAAACGCCACTGAAATCGACTCAATCGGAGCTAGGATGCTCAAGATATGCACGAGGAAGCTAGGGGCATAAATGTAAGAAAACATGAAAGATAAATAGCAAACAGGTCCCTGGGAGGGACTAAAATGCAAATAAAATAAAGTTCGGGACCTTCCCTGTAAATAACCCACACACGCGGGGTATTTTTGCAATTATTAAAACCCGTGAGGGTATAAATGCAAAATACCCCAGGTGCACATGGTATGCACGTGGTCTCTTTACCTATCTGCAAATTTGAAGAATCTGGTGAGCCTCCCTGCAATTTGTCCTGGTCGCACGTGACCTGCACGTGCTCTCCAGGCTCGGTGAAGGTCTAGGCTCGGAGGAGGCTTGGGGCATCTTCGGCTAGGCTTGGAAGGTACGAGCCTTCATGTTTGGACTCGGATGAGGCTCGGCAATCCCGAGCCTAAGGTTTGGGCGTTGAGGCTCGGACTTTCTTCTGGTGAAGACACGTGGACGATCATGAACCGCCCGATCCTGAGATCGGACAGTAACTGTAGAAATACCAAAGACGTCTTCGTGTCCTCTTATGGACCATTGGATTGGCGCTGAGATGAGGCCATCCAACGGTTACTGGGCTTCCTCCCTTGTCTCCGGCTGGCAGAGGATTCAGACCTCCGGCGAAGCAGCTGCAGCTCCGCCTCCATCTTCCTCATGATCTGCTATGCTGTAGGGCCATCTGATGGTGCAGCAGTCGTCGTTGATGCTCGGGGAGGACGCCGGAGCTTCTGAAGAAGGCCATCGGAGCTCATATGCCAGAGATGAGGCTTGCGAAGTCAGCTCTGATGGAGCTCCGGCCATTGAAGGGCATTCACCTGCAGATTAGTTTCAAATAGCCTAGGCATGCAGGTGAGTAGTGCGCGTGAGTGTGAGTGGGATGGAGGCCATTTGTGGTGGAGAAATCCGTGTAAGAGTTAAGCATTATTCGAGGTTCTTGTGTAATTCGCAACTACGCTGGGTTATAATTGTAATTACGAAATTACTTAGGGTTATGGGTGTAAATATACCAAAAATTAAAAAGTAATGGAAATTTGAAAAAAGTTTTAATTTTTGGATTTTTTATTAATTATAAAGAGGTGTCCTAGAATTAGTTTTCTTTACAATAAGGTTCCTGAACTTTTTGGAAATCACATTTAAATCCCTGAAATTTAATAAAACCGTCAAAAATAATAGTTAGTTTCAAGCAATTCTCAAAAAATCATGTAGATTCCTGATCACATCTAGAATTTAGTGATATAAATTTCACCATGTTTCGAGGTACTGCATACAAAAAAGAAAAGTAGATCTTAATTGAGACTAATATGATCAAAGATGCAATAAAAATCTGCACAACATCTAAGATTCCCAGTGTTTAACCCTCAAACTTACTACTTTCCATCATAGATCTAGTTGTATTTATATCTGAAATTCGTTGAGGATCGTGTGTTCGCAGGACACTCAAAAATACATTTTTAAGCACATGAATTTCGTATTTTCAAAGATAATGGTGCACACATGATACAAATTATTTGCTTCTTGGAAAGTTTGAGCGATGTTACACAACATATTTGGAGCGTTTCCCACATCATCGATAAGGAAAAATTTGTTGGATGGGTTCCCATCTATGTGTGACCTCGACATGACTAATCCTAGTCAAGGTTTTAAAAACCGAACCGAACCAGTTGGTTCAATCGGGAAAACTAAGAATCGAAAGAATAGTTTCCCAACCACCGAAATTTTTTACTCGGACAATAAAAACCAATCAAAACCTGGCTGGATCGATTGACCCTGTTGAGCTTATTGGACTAATCTACCTGTACAACAATATATTTTTTTTGGCAAAAATAATAATTTCCAATTATTTAATAAAAATTATTTTTTAAAAAAACTATCCATAATCTAGTTTCATTTAACCCATAGACTAATATCATTTATCTCTTCTCCTTCTATATGTGAATCAATAGACTAATAACCCATAGATCGGAGGTCCGTTTTGGGAGCGATAGGGTTTCCTAAGAGAGGAGCAAAAAAGTAGAAGCATGTGAGGATCCAGAAGTTGCATAGGCTAATGATGAGTAAGAGACAAACATAATTTGTAGATAGAACAACCAATGTAAATCAATATGGAGAACTACACACTGTTAGTATTTCACACCACATCTGCCTATGGTTGATCGGATTTATTTATGATTATATGTTCTATATAATTTGCCTCCTTTGATCTTCACTATGTGCCACCTTGCTCCTCAACATCTTGCATATTTATCGACAAACTTCTCTAAAAAATATATATGTCGACAGACCAAGGGACTTCACAATCTTCTCCATATGTTCAGATCTGTGAACACCATTCTTAACACAATTTGCTATAACCGTGTTTGTAATATCTGAAGTCTCTATGTATCACTTGAGGTGAATTCTCATTATGCATTGCTAAAGATACATGTGCCACAAAATTACAAGAGAGTATGCTTATGTGGTCAAGCTGGAAAGACCAAGACAATTACGAAGAAAGATACGACCTCAACATGTTCAACAGATAACGATTCATGCGATTGAGACGGATGCCTGAATTGTCTACAAATCTGGAGAAAAGAAGCCTGAATTTTTATCATAATCGGTTCAATTTCCAAAAGCCTGATAAATTAAATATTTTTATCATATTTTAGCATTTATCATGATGCCATGATAAGGGAAGGGGGTGATTGATATTGTGTGCTCATCAAGATCCTTTTACAAAATTCAAAATAATGCACATGTGCTCATCAAGATCATTTTACAAATAATACATAGCTGCACTATTTAGTCTTGACTGGATTTCCATGTATTCAGAATCTTGGATATGCTCAAACACGCATGAGTGATGTTCAAGAATAAACATATGTACATACATGCAAGGATTGAAGAAAGCATTGACGGGGGACGCAATGCCATTTGGTTTTTGAGATGGATACCCTTTCACATGCAATTGATACATAAACAACCATATGCAACTTCATCATGAAGGTCTGGCAAAATTAATGATTTAAATTGTAAAATTCTTCTATTAAGTTGATTTCTTGATATTTCAGTCGTGTGATCTGAAGAGAAACGATGACTTTACGCGTAAGCTCTATTAGTTATGACATCTTTTTGGTTTATATTGGGTATGTTTGATCCAATCTACATTTTGTTTGTATCACTAATAAATTGTAAGAGTTTGGACTTCCGCTGCTATACCAAGCTTTTGCGGTCGCTATCCCTCATTCTACTCGTCCAGCCCTCTTCATGAACTTGTACAATCGATGCCACATATACCGCCAACTCGATGATCGAAGATCTTTGTCGGAGCAATTCTCATACAGATGAAGAGAACTTCACTGATCGTCTGTCGACCTCTACCTCTGATGTACCCGGTCTCCCCTTCGGCCCCAGATTCTAATATCAGGAAATTGGGGGGGGGGTGGCTTTGTTTGGAAAGGGGAGCTCATTGGTCTATCGTCCTCCTCGTTATAGTCCTCCTAGAATCCAACGCATTTCGTCGGAATACATCCTGCCTTTTCATTATAATATTAAGCGACTCATGGTCGTGCGGTCACTACAACAAAATGGGTCTACACTTGAACTCAGCAATGTCATATCCATTATTATATTGTTAACAACGATGTATATAGAAATGCTTATCAGATGTTATTTTCTTGTGGATAAGATTGTTCATATTAGTTTTTCCTTCTGATACGAATGCATATGATACATTTTCTTGTGTATATGAATATTGATAGATATCCATATTTTAAGCTAGACGTGAGTTCATTGTAGGAATGCAATTAGATACATATCACTTATTTTCATATACCAATATGGATATGAATACATTTGTTGTGTCTTAAACTCCCGGGCCTAGACCTGAGCTGTGACACATTTCACATCTTTCCCCTCAATAGAGATGCATGTAATTCAATATTCCCTTACGGATATTGATATAGTTATGGATATGTGTTTGGGTTTCGAAAGGGACATGGAATCTCTATGGATACATTCAGATACATATGCATTTGTATTTATCAGCTATTGTATATCCATCTTCAAGCAAAATATGAATATGTAACTTTGTTACACAACAAGAACATGGATAAATATATTTATTCGTATTTTTTTCCCAAAAACTAATGCATTTTCACTCTTTTTTTTCAACTATCAATATCGACATCATTTTCCTAGAACATGAACAAGAATATGATTGTAAAATTCTGTAACACTTATATATTGCCTTTAGATTTGTTCATCAGTAGATTTAAAAGTTAATTTCCCATGCTTTAGCACGGGTGCCTACTAGTATAATATAAGCATAAGCTATTCAAAATGTACGCAAAATTTTCCACACGTGAATTGGAGAGACAGAATATGTAATACGATTGTACAGAATGATATGCGACGTGCAGAGATTACTGAAGGTTGATATAGGTTAAATGTTTAAATCTTTTTCGTTTGTAATTTCTGTTTATTGGAGATACAACAATGTAATTGACTCTCAATAAATGAAGGGAGAGAGGAAAATCTTGCTGGATTATACATGTAGATCGACCGTTTATAGATATCAATTGGGTTTTAATAGATTGACGAAAATGCAATACACGTATCTATAATAATATATTTATATATATAGGGTTTAATGTAGCTGCCTTCCAGGGGCAGTCCATGGGCTGCTCACGCACAATTTCGGCGAAATATGTTTTTTTTTAAATATCATGTATTTTCATCGTTGTATCCTCTAATATGTCATTCCAATTTTGTCAGAAACAGATACTCATATGCCTTACATTTAAAACATGTCGATTACAGAAATTCTAAGGCCGTTAAATTACATGTTCTAAATGGAAAACATAAGAGTCCCTATTTCTGATAAAATTTGAATGGCATATTAGAGGGATATAGTGATGTACATGACGGTATTTTTGAAAACAAAAAAAGGAAAAAATCACTGGAAAATAGGGCGGGCCAACCAACAGATAGCCCCGTATATATATGGAAAAAATGGGGTTGCGCCCACTCCATTTTCCACAATTTTTTTTATTTTTTTCGAAAAATATCATCATATATATTCATCCTATATCCCTCCTATTGTCATTCGAATTTCGTCAGAAACAGAAACTCCTATACCCTCCATCTAGAATAGGTAATTTTAACGGTCTTAGAACTATTGTAATCATATCTGTTCTAGATGGAGGGCATAGGAGTCTATATTTCTAACAAAATTCAAATGATATATAGGAAGGATATAGGGATGAATATACATGGTGATATTTTTCAAAAAAAAATAAAAAATTGGGTGGGGGCAGCCATGTTGGTTGTCCCCAGAAGACAGCCCAATATAATCCTATAAATATATATATATATATGAGGCCTTTCAAATAGGATATGGACCTTCCATGTGTAAGGAAGGCCAACGATCTAGGCCATCAGATTCAAATCCAACGGCACCTTCAATTTTATTGTCCAGAAGGGTATTTTGGTCATCCTCTTTTGTATTAATTACGTATACCATTTAATATTTCAAAATACTAAATTTAACTAAATCTAATTTTGGTATTTTTTTCGCAATACCATATTTAAATGATATCCAATTTTATACTGGACGATATTACGTGAGGCAGATATTTGTATCATCGCGTGATTTTTTGTAGAATACGTGGTTCCTTTTGTAATGATTGTATGTTTTTTGTAGAATCCGTAATTGATTCAAAATTCATAAGTTATTTGTAAAGTTTATATGGTTCTTTGTAGAATACAATTCATATTAGCAATTAATGCATGCTTCTTTGTAATGATTATATGGTTTTTTTTATAGACTATATTTTATATTGTTCTTTGTAAAAATGCAGTAGACATTCACACTAAATCGATAAGTAAAATACAAATCATATAAATAATACTCATCCACAATGTATAATGTGCATTCAAAATGTGTAGTACATATCAAATATACAAGATATATAAAAAAATTATATTTGTCATTCGCACCAAATTGTTATGTAAAAATACATATCATATATGTATAATACGCATCAATATTGTATAATACAAAGTGGCAAATGTATTTTTACAAAATAATTATGTGTCGCCCACTTTTGACTTGTCGATGACATCGCGAATGACGTCATGAACCGCTCCATATCGATGTTGAAGACGGAGATGAAGGGGCGAAGAACTTCATGTCAGCCATGCGTATTTGTCCACATCAGGACGGAGATAAAACCGAGAACTATCCATGTCGACATTGAAGATGTAGATGAAGGGGGCGAAGAACCTCATGCCAGCCATGTCGACGATGAAGACGAAGACGAAGGTGGCGAAAAGGATGACAAGGCATGTGAAGACGATGGAGATGAGGCATGTGGTGAGCGCACGACGGAGACGAGCGATGAGCGACGACGGAGATGGAGATGAGTGATGGTTGACATCCTCCTCTTCCTCACGTTTTCTGTGCACGCGAGATAATGAAATGAATGGAAAGATTAGATAGATTATTGAGATATTTTAGATGTGCATGTGAGTTTTTTTTGGAAGATTAGGAGAGAGGTTAATGAGGAGATAAATTATATTATTACATACTATATTTAGATAATGAACAATGATCAAAATGGGTTTTTGGTTAATTAAATAATCTTTATAACATGCATTTGATTACAACCGACGGATTAAGTATGGACGTATGGGATCGTTGACCTTCCTTAAGGATGGAAGGACCATGTCTCATTTGAAAGATATCATATATATAGGGTAAAATGGGGCTGCCCCTATGGGGGAGCTAACTTAGCTCCCCTCGCCCTCATTCGGCCCGATTTTTTTTATTTTTTTTTGAAATTTTCTTCTGTGGATTTTCATTAATATATCCCTATATTGTGTCATTAAAATTTCGTACGAAACAGAGACTCCTACGGCCTCAATCCAGACGGGGTCATTTTTAGGAATTCTATTACCATTAAAAATGAATGTCTGGATGGAGGTCGTAGGAGTCTCTGTTTCGCACGAAATTTTAATGACATAAAATAGAGATATGTGATGAAATTCTACGGAGGAAATTTTCAAAAAAAAATTAAAAAAAACTGGGCGAAATGAGGCGGGGGGAGCCAAGTTAGCTCCCCCAGGGGTAGCCCCATTTAACCCATATATATAGTGCACTTGAATTGAGGTGGCACCTTTCCTTGATTATGGAAAGGTGTCATCTTAGACCATTCGATGATGAGTGTACGGGTGAGATTGAAACCACTAGGTAGTTTTCATGCCAACTAATATTCCTAAATTGTTAGTGGATTAAATTAGTATTAATTTAGTAAAATACACGTCATTGATCTTTCTATATTTAGGTATATACCGAGTGATGTATGGAATTTTCCAGAAATATCTTACGTAACAAATGTTCGCGTTTTGAATAACTGTTATCAATTTACAAACGCTTGAGATATTTTACAATTTCATGTTATAAATTACAAAAGTATAACCACTGATATTCCGCAAAAAAAGCCCAAATCCGACGAAAATTTGATTTTTTTATAGACATGTTTCCTAAAATATAGGGTGCTTTGATCATGTGCTAATTAATTGATGAACACATAGAAAATATTTCTAAAATAATAGGATTTTATTACAACTATATTTCCTAATATATTAGATGGGGTAAATTGCAAACACGTTAAATATGTTACGTCGTATGCATATTAATTTTAGGAGGTATTAAATCTTTGGTATAATAAATGAATCCATATTGAACAAATAGTCCATATTTCACACTCATCGGGTTTATTTTACATTCCATATACAAAGTTTACGCCCATCCAATGTCATGTCAAACATTCTAACAAAATAAAGACTTGTAATAAATGAATCCATCATTTTATTAACACATGTTACAATTGTAATTCGTATTTTATATTTCTCTCATTCTTTTTACATTGGTCTCCTATTTTCTGCAGCCAATTCCAAATTGATAACATTCGCAAGATACGGTTGTCTCGATCTTTACCCGTCTTCCTCTCATTGAAAGTTTTTCAAGCGACCTGCATAATGTAAAAATAGAATGAGATATTGTCAAAAGATCATGGAAGAGTAAAATGACTGTAGGTAATATAAAAATAACTAAATTGTATTTGTGCAAATAGTGCAGCAGTCCTTTGAATATAAAATAAATTATGACGTTTGTAAAAATGAGAAAGAAAAATATAAAATGATCAAATGTATTCTAATTTGGTGTAATGCATTGTAAAATGATGTAATCAAAATCACTAAACTTAAAACATGATGCATTTATACGGATCATGCAATCAAAAGCACTGAACTTGACATATAAAAGAAGTACATGAAAATGTAATAGAACAAGAGTGCACGAAAATAAAATAAAATAGAATTTTACAAATTGAAAAACTGGAGGGGAAGCGCCATATCTCCCACGCACATCCACCGCCTCTACGTCGAGGGAGGACGAAGAACTGGAGGGGAAGCGAACCCCCGTCGATTTTTTAATCGAAAATTCGAGTAATGATTGTACATTGAAAAACATTTTAAAAACTACAACTATTTGAAGATAAATCAGATACATTGCAGTAATGAAAATATATATTTGAAAAACGGTAATAAAAATATAAAACGTATCAGAAGGATGGTTTCTGGTATATCTAATAATTATAAAATTAGAAACATGGATTCCTAAATATCAAAATAAAAATTTATAATTGATGTTACCTGAACCATGTTGATATGACGGAGAAATCTGCAATTGATATCTAGAAGGAAGATCGTCGACACGGCTCCCGTGGACCCTATTGCAATCATACAGAGAGGAATGGAATAAACATGTAATCAGATGATGAAGACGCAATAACTATTAAGCGAGCATTACGGGATTGAAATGGAAGATAGAGGTTCATTACTAAAAATGGCAAACCATTTCTTTCATGTCGAAGTAGTTTTCATGCCAACGGGTGGATTTGACAAGAACCGTGGATTATTATCCTACGGTTGCTAATAGGTGTCGTTCCGTAAATGCGGAAAGGAGCCACCTTAATTCAAATTTTTCCTATTATATATATATATATATATATATATATATATTCGAGTTTAGGACATGTTCAAATTCGGATACCCACAAGGTAATCTCAACCCCATTCCTGCATTCGTAGTACATCTAAAATCCAAACCCATCTAAAAATAACGAGATAGATCCGAAATTGACATCCCTACTAATACCTACATATTCCATGCGTGCATATAACAAGGCATTGAAATGAGACATATGGGCACATGTGATTCTCAAGAAGAGATAAAAAACCACAAGGTTAATGTTTTGATTCATGAACCATCCCATCCTCTATGCGCTTTTCTTATAAAAAGATATACAAATGCAAAAGCTTATCTAAGATGTGGATGGAGAACAAGTTGTATAATTTGCTCTCCTTTTATTATATTGGGTGTGATGATAGGTAAGGCATATCCATGGAATCATATGGCATGGGATGCAAAGGGGATGGATGAGATGAGGGTCATATGAGGGAGGACTCGCGGACTCTCCTCACCCACTCAACTTCCATAGGCTCTCATTGCTCCAACCATATCCCCAATCACATACATAGATTGATTGATAGATAGATAGGTTGCATTAATCCTACTGTGTCTCTTCTTCTTCTTTTTGTATGTCACAATCATTTGACTATTCAAATGTGGTCAATCCTCAACACAACACCAAATCATACTTAAGAGGGAAAAAAACATTTGAATGTATATATGCTTGATGCTTAATTGATGAGAGGTGATAGTAAACTTGATCTATATGGTGGAAAGGGGTGAAGTGTAAATACCAAATCTTGAGGTAAAAATACTATCTACTCTTGTGAATCTCTTTTGAATTTTAGGGATTGTTTTCGATGAGCATCTGGACGTCGATGAATAAGGAGGGTTGTGTAATGTCTTCTCTCTGTACGTGTGTGTGCACATACATGCGTATGAGTGTGAAGATGTCTCGAACAATGTACATGTAAATGGTTACGTGAATAATCTACTTTGGTGATTGAGCAGTGTATCTACTATACAAAAGATTGTGATGATTTCCGTCTCACAATTGTTGTTTTTGCCCAAGAAAAAGTATGCCAAGAGATGACATCGATTTGGTTGGATAAAAATGGAATACGGAGGAGTTATTCTTATTCTTTGTTTGTTTGTTGTTCTTGAGAATGTAAAATAAAAGGTAATTATTGCGCAATAAGTTATTGTTATGGTGAAAGAGTCCATGTAAAAGAGAGACAAATATTAATAATTATTGAATGTGAGGGATGAGTTATCGCATGATAAGTGATCACATCATCATTACATCATTTTTCTAACTCTACCTACAGTAGTTATCCGTTCGTTATCCCTCAAATCAATTAAACACAAACGATATACAAACATTGCTTATCATGTCTTGTTTCTTATTTCTCGTATCATTTTATCTCTTATGCCTTAATTGTAAACGCTATATTTTCATTAAACAAACAGTGTTGGTAACTCGTCTCAATTATTGGATTTGGGAGTTTGGTTGCGGCTTGACAAAACTCTAAACATACAATGTGAGGGCAAAGATATAAAATCTCCATAAAACTGAACCGTCCAAAGAAACAAGTCATCATAAGGAGAGGACTTGATATGATTTTGGTTTTTTTTAATAAATTAAAAACATATATGCTTCTCATGCAGTCGTCAAAGGACGCATTTATGAACATAGCATTAAATATTACATAAACATATATGCAGTGTCCGAGGACTATTCTGCAAATCCTGATACTGAGAGTACCCTGCTGCAAAAATTCCTACCATAATATAAGGAAGGGGATCCTACAAAATTGGGACAAAGCGCTCGCTCGCTCGCTCGCCATTCCACCACTGGTCATCACTCCTGCTCATCCTCCCTCTGTTCGCCCTCTGCCACCCTCTAACGACTCCTCCCCTTTCGGTCCGAGGTAAAAGACGCCACCTTTGCTATGTTCTCATCTGTTCCCGATCCCCTTTGACGTTTTTCAAATCCGTGGTTTGGCCGAAAATAGATGTTTTTTTGCGAATTTCTCGAGGTATCTGACTTGAAGTTGGGATCTTTTTAGGTTTTTTGAGATTGGTTATTCCAGAATTAGAATTTCCAGATGTTTTTGAGAACTGGGTAATCTCCCTTCTGTGTTATTTTGCTTCGCTTATCTGGCTTGGTAGATTAGGGATGTCTGTGCTGATAGTAATGTTTTTTTTGAACTGTGATGTAATCCTTTTTTCCACAGATATTCCGTGGACTAAAATCGTGGCCTTTTTTCTCACTTTTGTGTTACGTCAGATGTTAAAGTATGGATTCCTACGATTGAAGTGTGTGTCTCGCCTTAGTATAACCTGTGGCACTGGTTTTGCCATATAAGCATTTCATAAGCCATGGCCTTTGTCTGCATATGATTTTTTTTTTAATTTCTACCTTTTTCCATGTGTTATATATTTTGCTCTGTTGGATTTTGTGGCATCAGTTGTGGAGCATTTTTTTCATATTTACCATTTTTTGGAGAAAGGGTAAGTCGATTGTCATACGGTTGGATAGTATGGTGTTGAAGATTTTTTTTTCTTGGACCTTTAGATACATGAAGCTATGAAGTCGGGTAGCGTGTAACTCTCGATTCTTTTATTTTATGGATTTTTTCCTATTTTCTGCATAATAATTTGTTGTTTTTGGGTATTTTAATAAACAATTTAGACCAGACATGACTCATGATAAAGCTGTTTGGCAGCAATGGATTTTTTTTCTGAGAGAAATTTGTCAGATAAATCACAGAAAAAAACACATGGTCAAATAAAATATCAATTCATGGATATCTGCACAGATAATATCTGAATGATACATTTTTAAGGATTATGTGTGCTATTCTTGGAGCATCTAATTGGTTTTCCATTTTGAAAGGATATATACAACAAGAAGATTTTCCATAACCTTCAATTGGTCACCCTACTTCGATGGAGGATCTTTCTTTTAATGTCTGTTTTTGCTGTTTGGTGTAGGATGGGAAGCACACATGATGATGGAACCTCTTTTGGGGCGTACACTTACGAAAATTTAGAGAGGGAGCCATATTGGCCTTCGGAGAAGCTCAGAATCTCCATTACAGGTGCTGGAGGCTTCATTGCCTCGCACATTGCTAGGCGTCTAAAGAGTGAAGGCCACTATATTATTGCATCGGATTGGAAGAAGAACGAGCATATGACAGAGGACATGTTCTGCCATGAGTTTGTTCTTGCTGATCTAAGGGTCATGGACAACTGCCTGAAAGTTACAAAGGGAGTAGACCATGTATTTAATCTTGCTGCTGACATGGGCGGAATGGGCTTCATTCAATCCAATCATTCTGTAATTATGTATAATAACACAATGATTAGTTTCAACATGCTTGAAGCAGCAAGAATCAATGCTGTCAAGAGGTTTGTCTGCATCTAGCAATCATCTTATGTTCCTGAATTTATCTCCATGTGATTTATAGAGCTTTCGACAAATTTATCCCTCTTTTTACTGTTATTATTCTAGCCGCTGCTTTGATTACATACATGGTTAATTGTGTCTTTTTTACATATTACTTTCTGAACGATGGTGGGTGCAGGTTCTTCTATGCATCTAGTGCTTGCATCTATCCAGAGTTCAAGCAGTTGGAGACGAATGTCAGCTTAAAAGAGTCTGATGCTTGGCCTGCAGAGGTCTGTAGTAGAATATTATTAGTCATCTAATCAATTTACAAGTTACTTCCCTTTGAAATGCCCTTTAATATATTCTCTGTGTTTGTTGTGCAGCCTCAAGATGCTTATGGTCTGGAGAAGCTCGCTACAGAAGAATTGTGTAAGCATTACACCAAAGATTTTGGAATTGAATGCCGTGTTGGACGGTTCCACAACATTTATGGTCCATTTGGAACTTGGAAAGGTTAGCTTGGGTTTGGATGTGGGAGCTGCATATCTTTATCTCCTTGTAACCAAATTGGTTATTAATGACCAGCCTTTTCTGATTTCTTCTTTCATTTAGGTGGGAGAGAGAAGGCACCTGCTGCATTCTGTAGGAAGGTGTTAACATCGACTGACAAGTTTGAGATGTGGGGAGATGGCCTTCAGACTCGATCATTTACCTTCATTGATGAATGTGTGGAGGGTGTCCTCAGGTAACTATTACCGCCCTACAGCCTGTTAATAAAACCATGTTTTTTTGTAGCCAAACTAGAATGTAAATGAAGTGCATGCTTCATTTTATTCTCCCCTTGTAAAATCTAGGAATGCAAGTAAAAGTAAGCATTATCAAAGCACACATTCTTTTGGAATAGACTCGAGCCCTTCCATTTCCTTGCCAAGAGTTTTTGTTGGATAATTGTTTTCAAGTGGTGAAGTCCTTGGATGAAGATATCATTCTAGATAAAACTTGGGATGACTTAAAGTTGAATTCTTTTGGTTCTCATGTTGCTAACTAATATATGCATTGTTTTTTCATCCCAGATTGACTAAGTCGGATTTCCGGGAACCAGTCAACATTGGAAGCGATGAAATGGTAAGCATGAATGAGATGGCTGAGATAATACTGAGCTTTGAAGACAAGAAGCTCCCCATTCATCATATCCCTGGTCCAGAGGGTGTCCGAGGCCGGAATTCCGACAATACATTAATAAAAGAGAAGCTTGGATGGGCCCCAACTATGAGACTCAAGGTCCTAATCCTATCCTCGTCACTAAAGAAACAACTCGTGATATTTTGCTCTACATTAATCTCTATGAACCTCTCTTGTAATCTATAATCCTTGATCGTCAACAGGATGGACTGAGAATAACATACTTCTGGATCAAAGAGCAGATCGAGAAAGAAAAGGCTGAAGGTTTGGATATCTCAGTCTACGGCTCTTCTAAAGTTGTGAGCACTCAAGCGCCCGTGCAGCTGGGCTCCCTTCGAGCAGCTGATGGGAAAGAATGAGGCTTTTGATTACCAAAGGATGTGTATTCAATCAAGGAGTTATAGACCAGTCATTCATCTCTCTGCAGCTTAGTAACTACAGTTCACAATATATTGTTGTTTTAGCATGCATGGCTGCATGAATGTATCACTTGCTACCTTTCTTTACAGTTGATATAGTTTACCATGTGTTGTTTTGATATTCATGGTAGCTTGATCAGATCACTTGCTGCTTTTTTTAAACGGATTGCATAGGGCAACCTGGTGCAGGTGCTTCAGTTTTGAAGCTGCGGAAACCTTTTTGTTTGAATGTCCGATAAAACTGCAATAATTTTATAGTAGAAAGGTTTCAAGCTTGTGCATTTGGTTGTTTGCTCTCTATATTGGGATGACCATTGTATTTTTCCGTCTCTTTTTCCCTGAATCTATAAGATGAGATTGAAGCCAAAAAAATTAGGCATCCATAATCTTATTATCCTTGATAGTTGTTTCTATGAACTGCTTAGCGAGTTTCGCAAAAAAAATCAGAAACTGCGCAGAGGGCAGATGTCTTTATTTCACATGCTTTTATGAGCATGGTTCGAAAAAACTAGCCTCGAGGCGGTCGAGGCGTACGCCTCGAGGCGAGGCGGTCCAATTTAGCCTCGAGGCGTGCGCCTCGGTCCAGCCCAGTGAGGCGCGCGCCTCAGGTAGCCGAGGCGTAGCCTCGAGGCGGTCGAGGCGTTTGCCGAGGCGTTTTGACTTTTTGAAGCAATTTTTTTATGATTTTAATGGTTTAATTGTTAGTTTGAGAAGCTTATAAATATCTATTTGTTTAGGATAATTCTTATACAAGATAAATGCCTAAATCTGATGTTTCTTTCGTGTCCATAACTTCATATTTACTATTAGTTGTGTCTAACTATTTCTGCAAACTCTTACTATTTCACTCTTAGTGAATGAACCCATAAATATCAAATCCAACAATGCTCGTAAAATTAACGAGCTTTGCAATATATCAAGCAAAACGAAATGGATATGATTCATGATTTCTCATAATGCCATATATTATACATTAGACACGTAACATAAATTTCTTCAACTATATTTAATCGTACTTTTAATCAGAACAATATTTCAAATATTTGCTAGATATAGATACGATTCACAACAGTTTCTCGTGCGGCTATATATTATATGGTAGACACAACATAAATTTCTTCAACGTATATTTAATCATACTTTTAATTACAACAATATTTCAAAGATAGATATGCATTGTTTAATGCTTTCGCAACATTCAAATACAATGAATTCCATATTGATTAGATGAAAATGTATAGAAAGGGATATGATGTTGTTATATCTTCTATTTTAGGGTTCTTATCTATATTATTTCATCAACTCTTATAGTGTTAAGTATTATATGTTGGGCAGATGACATATAATTACACTGAAATATATATAATTATATTTTTTGCATTTTTTCTCTATAAACTGAGGCTTACGCCTCGACCGCCTCGAGGCTACGCCTCGCCTCGATTCCGATGGAAACGCCTCGTTCCGCCTTTCGTTTTTTCAAACCTTGTTTATGAGTTCTCTGGATCACCGATCTATCAGGACATGGGGTGAAAATATCACATTTTTTCAAAAAAAAACTTCTTGAGACGATCATGTTTTTGGCGCATTGGAAGCTCCGACATGAATAGGAGTTCAATGGTTCTCAATTATTAGGGAACTGTCATGTTTATGTCAGTTCAAGCATTATTTTAGTTCATAGTATCGGAAAGTACGAGGATTTTTTTTCTGAAATGATGTATACAAAATCGGTTGATGGTATGCATCTGAGGCTGGATTTAGATGTAGACACTGAAGATGTAAAGTTTACCGAGAGAATCAGTTGATACGTGTATTGGATTCAACTCGCTTACAGTTGTTTCCAAGGATGAATAGGTGAAGAAAACAGGAAGTTGGATTCAACTCGCTTAAAGTTGTTTGCAAGGATGAATATGTGAAGAAACAGGAAGTTATTTCAAAACAGAAAGGAAACATATGACTGCGAACCAGCTAAATCTGACTACCTGCAAGCCTGGCCAAATTATGACACACATGCAAGCATAGAAATTTTTGTGTTTGGGGTTGCACTAATGCCTCACCTACCCCTTTACCCATCAACATCGCCACTACCACCTCCCCTTCTTATGCGTAGTTGCTTGCCTCTGCTATGCTCACCATTGTCGTTGCCATGTAGTTTCTTACTGCCTCTGTGCTTCCCCTCATGCTGTAGTTGTTTTGACTGACTCCATGTGAAGAGATCTCCCTTTCTCTTTACGGAGCTCTAGCCATTCTCATTTTCGGATGCAACTCCAAGTTACAAGTTTCATTCTGCGGATCTTTCCGTATCAACTTCAATTGTGGAAGTGAGTTTCTCGCGAACGTGATTACATATCACATATGATCTTGGAGGTTTTTTTTAAGATAGGGTGAAACACCCATGTAGCTCTTCACCCAATAAAATACAATCTAACCAATTTTAGAGTACACTAGAATGTTCCAAGTTTCGACAAAAACACCCACGAGTCAACATATTTATAACATAATGCTTCTCCTCACGAAAAAACAAGGATGTTTCTTTCTAGCCAAATGACTCGTAAAATCAAAAGATTTGGCCCTATAAAGTCTAGAACAACGCATATTCGCTCCAAATCTTTTCCAAAATTACTCGATACCCCCCAACCAATCCCACACTGCCTTCTCCAGACCGGTGCAATGACGGAACAAATTAGTCGAGGTCTTCGTCTGCCATGCCCTAGGATCTGAACACTCTTGTCATCAGTCCCCTCCCGAAGAGCCACATGAAAATATTCACCCTTAACAGTATTCGAGACATCGTAAACTCCACTATTCGCTAATCTAAGAATCATGAAAAAGAATGTCATAATCTCCATTTGCTTCTCATTGTTTCTTTGTACTGCAAAAAGTAATCCACTGTTTGCTGAGGTGTTTCCATCCAGCATTCGACAAACAATACTATAATCCTTTTTTCTATTCATTTTATTTTGCCAAGCCCTACCATCCATTTCCTAGATGTAAGAGAATTTTTATTTTGACATGAATGAATGATCGAAGAAAAAGACCGTGGCAAGGATAATTATGTCCCAAATAGTGACGACCTAGAAGGCTCTGAAGCGCCGTCTTTATCTTAGATGTAAGAGAGAGATCAGGATTGAAATGGCTGCAAGAGTTGAAGATATGGTCAACAGATTCTTGTCATTTTTGCAAAGGACAACATGTATTAACTGGATGCCAAGCCACTTCTTTTGCCGACTAACCAAGGTAAGAATATCATTTTGAAAATCCATTCAGCAAACAGGTATCCATTGTGCACCAAGCTCCAATCGAGATCTTGAAGATGTGTTTTACGCTTAGGATCATAATCGACATATCATATCGATTGAAGTTGAAACTGATATCCAAATTCAATTGTGGTGTATCATGTTGGCGCTGATTGTAGTTGTTAGGTTAAATCCATCCATCCCACAAACTCTTTCTCCCCAATGCACAAATACAAACACAAGCCAAAAAAAGTGGACATGAAAGAAGAGAAGCATAGCTTTCTGAAGAAGCCACACAAGGTACCCCCGCAATATTCTGCAGAGAAAGATGATGAGAAAATTATTCCCAACGACAGATAACAAGGAAGAAGAGCTTTCCTTTAAAGCAAAGCTAACACGCCTTGCATGCCGTTCCACGGTTTTGGCATAACTTAAAGCCCGAAAAGCCGTCTCAAGGAAGAGCACGTACTAAAACAACCAAGGATAAGAGGAGATGCCCCTTGAGAAACAGGATACTGATTAGTCGGGAGTTGGGGCCCCTTGGTTGAGCTCTGCAAATCTCATACCAACCCTCATGGAGTGCTTCAGGAACTTCTCAGCACATCTGCGAACACAGGTCTCCTCTTGTTTATCAAGTGTCTTTCTTCGGAATGAATCAACACAGTCAGAAAAACAGTTCTCCACGACTGAGTTGTACATTCTCAAACTGCAGCAATTCAAAATAATTGTGTATCAGAAAAGGGTTCATGCCCAAAATTTCCCAACTCTATTAGGATTTTATTCATCAACCAAATAAATACCATGCGAATACACCAATCTGGAGAATCCACTTGATATCGAAACATTACTGATCAAAATTATAGTAAAAATGAGACGTAATCACCCAGCAACAACTAGTTCAATTTTATCCCCACTAAGTGCTCACAGACTTATGTTTGTTAGACCTGCTTAACACCGATTTCATGTACTGTTAAAAAATCATGGCACAAAACAAAGATTAGTCATCGATGAAAATGATGGAAGTAATAGGATAATCATACAGATGCCAGACTCGCTAAGGCAATGTAAGAGTAACAAAGAAGCCCATCCACGGACAACCATTATCATAGACTCTGGTTGATGAGCATGAAACTCCCTTGAATTGTTCACAATCACTTAAAAGAATGAAACCCTACTTCTCTAAACATAATAACAACCAATAAATTTAATACTCCTATGTAATTATATGATGCAAGAAAGCTCTTACCACAAATTGCACCAATACTTGGGAAATGGTATTGTTGCCTATGACTTTGCTTAACTCCTATACTCTAGGATGTAGATGCGCAAAACTCCAAACATGCAAGTGTAGTTAGAATAGCCTTCACCACTCTCATGCTTGTCCATCAAAAGCCACGGCAACAAAAAAACTACCATCCAGTCCATCGTCAAATACTGCAGCAAATGATGCTTACTTGATTACTTTGTAGAGCCACCATTCCCTAGCAAATCGTCAAATACCATACTGACCAACTAGATATTTATCTTTTTCATTGAACCATGACATTGTCGGACAAGTATCGGAACTGTGAAAGTTATCCTATATCAAACAATAGAGTGGTCCGACGAATGACTGAGAGAACTGATAAAACATCATTTCGATCCATGTCTATAGAAGAGACTATTACATAACCAGAAAATTTGGACTACAATATGATCAAAATGGGACAACCTCAAACTGAGTCTACACATAAAAAGAAAGATAAAATAAAATAAAAATAACGTCAAGAATGGCTCTGTTGCAAATATATAATTAACAGAAAAGAAGGATAGGTACATTTCGTCTTTTTTTAAAGGAATCAACAGGAATGCCATGACTCGAGGTGATTCATTAGTAGACTACATGACTCAAGTCACTTGTCATGAATCAAGATCTTTCAATTCCAGTCCCGCGAACAATACGAAGATATGCTTGTGAGAATTTTAAAGCCGGAAAAAGAAACCGCTACAAAACTTAAAAAAATGTCATATGTCAAAGAAATAAGTAGGAAGAGACTTCAGTCAAGGAAAGTTTACAAATAGGGGAATTGTGGGCACATCTCATCTCTCAATGAAAAGAAAGTTCATCATGAGTAGGAAGAGACTTCAGGTTCTGCAGGTTGACCCCAATCCTAGAATGAGATCCCAATTTATCTTCCCTTAGCTATGTAGAAATCTTGGCACCAGAATACAATGGGCTAACAAAGGATTGAGACTTCTTACCTCGCACAGAAGGAATTGGCACCAAGTCTTATTTAGTAAGACAGTAAATGCAAATATATTACATCAGCCAAATATTGTTGATAGTAGAACAAGAGAGCCATCTATTCAGTTTTTTGGAAACAAAAAAGATCTTACTGAATTCTCCTATCATGAATTCCTTATTTTGGTGTATTTTTCTTCACGTGGCATAATTTTTTCTTGAAAGTTCATATTTCTCTAATTACACATAAGCGACACCAAGCAATTTTATTTAAGCAATTAAGGCAACAACCCAGGAAATCCAATCCTACTTCAGCAGCTCAATATACATTCAGTGTTCCGTCTCCTTCATATGCTTTCTTTCAACCAGGGTGCTACTTCTGTTACAGGGTGGGGTCTGAAATATCGATATCATATCGGCAGGTATGGAAATGGATATATCAGCAATATACCGCGCATATCGGTGGAAATCTCACAAATGGGTAAACAAAAGCAACTCTATACAACAACAACAAAGCCTTTTCCCTTATTAAATAGGGTCGGGTAAAAAAAGCAACTCTATCACGAATTAAAAAAGCAAAACATGTTTGGTCTCTTCTTTCCTGATCAACTCAGCCTCAGATGATAGAGTGGACTTCAAATTCATCAATATCACCAATTTGAGAAGACATGGTTGATATATCACTCAATATTGATCAATATCCAAGAAAAGGATATCCATGGAAAAGTCGGTATTGCTAACTTGTCGGTATGGATAAATCGGCGTATAATGTTAACTTGTCGGTATGGATAAATTGGTGTATATGGAGATACTACGATCCCTCTTTTGTAGTTAGGAAATACAAAAAAAAAATATTAATGTACTCCCCAAATCAGTGTCTGCCAAGTTAACGAGATTTCGCTATGTCCAAATGGAGTCGACTAATAGAACTGTTTTTCCTTAATATATTGCAAGTGAAACCAAGTCCAACGCAACCTAGAAAACCAGTTCCGTGATTACAAACCGGGGCCCTGATTGGATTGTCATCGTTTTTCCCCGTTTGAATAGGTTTGGATTGCCGTATAATGTAATCAAATTCGAATGAACACCTTTCGTATAGTGTGAACGAAACTGCAGGTTTCTCATAATGCAACCACAATTACTCGCTTCTGCCAAAAATTTCGAAAAAGCCATTCTATTAATCTAATATACTTCTCTACCCGTGGGGTAACCTAATTGCAATTCAAGCAGGACACTTCCTACTCTGAGCAAATTCTACGTAGAACCGCTATGAAATCTAGAAAAGTTCGGTTTTTTCCGTTAGTTTGACCTAATTTTGATCACATTATAGCATTACCAATAACATCAAACAACAGATTATGCCGACACGAAAAAAAAAGGCAATAAAAATTAACAAAGAGTACGTATGGAGGATGGAACCTGTCGCGTATCTGGAGTTGGTCGATCATATGAGCCATCCTGAGCTTGTCCTCTTCGGGTAGGGAATCGAGGTCGCCGAGCATGCTCTTGTCCATCTTTCCCTTTGAGATCAAGGTTCGGATCTCCTGCGCCGATCTTTCGTTCCAATCTGGCGACCGAAGTTGAAGTGGAAATGCGAGTGAAGCAGAACCTTTGAAAATTTAGGGTTTGGAGCGGCGGATCACGTGAGGGCTGATGAAGTAGGGATTGCTTTTTTTACTATTAAAAATGTAAGAAAATTGCATTATTTTTAAAAGAATAAAAATAGGATATAAAAAAAGAAAAGTAAATTACACAAAAGTTTCTGAACAATAATAGTGAGATACATCATCCTTAAGATTTGTCCTAATGTAATCCTTAATCATTGATATTTAGTTTATCATTTTATCTTTATAACCTTAAATCACAACAATCAAAAATCACATTGAGACAAATATTAAAGACCGGATACTACATTGTTACTTTTTAAAGTTTAGGTATGATATTTAAATAGGTATAGATCAAGGATTTTTGTATAATTGACTAAAAAAGAGCATGTGGCAACGAATGCAAACAAAGGACACCTCCCTATGAATGCTGATAAGATAATGTAAATTTCTTTTAGGTGTAACGAAATAAACATGTCAAGAAGCAATATCAACACTTACAAAGAAGAAGAGAATTTATTATCTTTATCATCGGCTATACCACCTTCTTAATATATTCTTTTGTAATCTATTTGCGACTTCACTCGAACCTTAGCTCGTTTGGTTGCCATGTTACCTTGGCTAAACAAGTTACCCCTAGCTATACCCATGCATTCTTAGGTTGGAATTAGTTGTATAGATCCTATATTTTCTTTCTTATAATATTTTTTAACCACATCAAATAAAAAAGTTAACATCAAAAACATATTATAAATCATAAAAGCAGTTAATACAGCACATAAACATGTTACATCACATTTACCATTCCAATCCTCCGAACCATCCAAACAACCACTATTCACAGAAGGTTACTCCAGCCTAGCCCAATCCGGTTACCAAACAGGTTAGGATAGAGGGAAATCCTTATGCCCATACCCAATTTTTTAATTGGGAGTATGTTCTTTTCATTTTGTTTAGGTGGTTGGTATGTTACCCCACCAAGAGAACTTTGAGCAGTTTTTGAGAATTGTAAGTCAATATAAATAATGTAATATTCCGGCTAATAGTATAGCTAAACTCGGAAAATCTTTCCTAATTTTATAGAAATTTTTTTTTATGGTTTATGAATGAACCATACTATTTATTTATATTTATTTACTCCATTTTAGTGGAATTTTTTATATTTAGAATTTCTATTATTTACATTATTATTTATATTATATATATATATAATTTTGGATATAGAATTTTTTATGTTATATATTTTATATATAATTCTTGTATAGCATTCCTTCGGTTCAAAAAATTATCGGTCCAAAATTTTATTTCTCAAGTCATACCCTATAATATTTGAAACTCTTGGGAGCCCTCGAGTTCACCCTCTAATGAATGATATTGATCGTTTTCTAAAAAAAGAGATGGAGATCGATTTTGAAGGAGGAATGGTATAGTGTGAAGGAGGAATGGTATCTGGCTCGAGTCTGTGGAGATCGATTTTGATGAGTTGATATCTCCAGCAATCTAAGGAATTGTGTGATTATTGATTGTGTTGTGCATAAATTGTAGTTTATGTTTTTGAATGGTTTCTGTAAGAGTGAATCGTTAAAATGTCAATCAGTTGATCCGTACTTGATATAAATTTGACAATGATGTATTTTATTTGCTACTTGATCTCTAACAAAATGATATCGGCATCAATGTGTTTTGTTTGTGCATGAAGTACGAGATTTTCATTGAGACAAGTTCTCCAATATTGTCACGCTAAAGTGTAGATGCAAGTAGTAATCATTGTAATTTATGTAGACAACTTTGTAACCGGATTAACTCAATGGCAGCATCAGCAACTACTTTGTATCTTGATTTTGTTGAAGATCTACAAACCCTCTTTTTGCTTCTTTGTGGGCCATGAAATGAGATTGCTTCCCAAGTATATGAGGTAGCATTCTTAGAATTTTCGATATTCGGTGCATCCTGCCCAGTTAGCATCTGAGTATCAGTAAACTTTAAGTTTCGAGCTTGAGTTTTTGCTTTTGTGACCATGACACGAGGTTCCTTTTAAGTATTGTAGAATGCTTTACATGTTCATGATGGCTATTATTGGGACTAGCCATGTAAAAACAAGCGAGATTAACTACATAAGCAATGTCTGATCTTGTTAGAAGGTATTAGTGTGCTCCATCCCTCTTTCTTGAAACGTTTGTCTAAGGCATGAAACTCCTCACCATGAATGTGAGGATGGTTAAAACATTGACGCAGAGTAGAGACGACTGTCAAACCGAGAGGAAAACCTTAGATTTTAAAGATAAAATGAGAGTTCAGAAAAATGTATGGGAAATGATGGTGTATGGGTGTGTACTCTGACAAAGGAGATGAATTCATATTCGATTTCCAAGAGCAAATCCATATATTACCATGTACGATCTATGCGAGCTTCATAATGATCAGATATGATGACTATCTAACAAATTGGATGTTGGTTATCAGAAAAGTAAGCATTCATGTAAATTTGAGCTCAAGGAATACGATACCGCGACATTTGTTAGGGAAAAAAAAGGATGAAACGATTCCGAAAATCTGGATAAATACAAGTATATATATAAGCGTGCATATGCATCTGAAATAATATAGATACATCATTCATTCAAGGCATTTTTGAGAGCAAAAATCCACTAGTATCATCATATCAAGTTATAAGAAAAAGCTGTTATGTAATAAAACAAAGTCGTAGGCATGGTTGGAAATAATTTATAAATTGCATTAGAGAAACCAAGGCTGAAACAAAGGAACCTAATTTCGAATCCGAGAATAACTTAAAACAAAAAAATTATTGACAAGCAACTTCACCTCGCACTTGTACCCACTTCAATGGTTTAATAGTAAAGCAGTATGCTTACCACCCAAAAGACCATGATTTTCGTTTTTGAACTTTTTTGAACTTTAACCTCACACTTGTTTGCTTTTCTTTTCTTCACTACCAGGCATCACACTTTTCCTTGCATTTTCTTAAATTCACATAGGGCCCGTTCGGTAGGAGAATAAGCAGGAATAAGTATGGGGAATAAGGGGAATAAGGGTCTATTCTCCGTTCGGCCGGAGGATAAGAATAAGGAGAATAAGGTGAAATAAAGGTAGATAGGGTGGGATAAAGATAGGAATAAGAGTGAAATAAGATGAAATAATGGGGAATAGTCGTACCACGGGGAAGCGTGTTGGGGGCTTATTCCCCTTATTCCATTCCTCCTTATGACTAGGGATGGGCATTGGGCTGGGCTGGCCCGGCCCAAAAAGCCCGACCCGATCCAAGCCCAAATGAATAATGGGCCGGGCTTGGGCCGAACTTTTAGGCCCGAATTTATTTTGGGCCGGGCTCGGGCTTTGTTCGGCCCAGCCCGAACCGGCCCGAGGGCCCGGCCCGAATGCAAGCCCGATTGTAGGCCCGAAAGGAAGCCCGCGTCCCCCTTGGGCCTTAGATAGGGAGTGGGCCGAGAGGCTTAGCCGCTCAGCGGTATTCTACAAAACAATGACCGTGGCCTCTCCCCTTTCCTTTCCCATATTTTGAAACCCTTCATCCTTTCCCACACACGCCCCGTCCCCCTCCCTTTCCTAATCGTGCCTCCTTGGGTGATAGCCCTAGTACGCCATTGCCCTTCTCCTTGGCTCGAGAGGGCTGAGCTGCCGCTCCTCCTCGACTCCTTCACAACCTACACACCCCTGCACAACCGCACCTCCTTCGTATTGTGCAAGCCACACCTAGGGTTGGAGCCGCAGCCTTGCCGGCTTCCAGCCTTCCACTGCTCCGCATCGTGCCAACTCAGACTCTCAACCGTCGCCCAAGGTGAGCCGTGTGCTATTAGGTTTCTATTCCACATGCCACTACATGATCTGGATCTTCATTTAAGATCCGTTCACCAGCACATTTTTTTATAACAATTTACGCATAAATGGTTTTAATAGATTGCCAAAGTCTGAAATCATTTGAATTGAAATCACGATACTTTTTCCAGTTAATTTTCTATCCCGTGACACTTTTTCCGGTTAATTTTCTATCATCTCTTATCCCACGATACTTATATGTAAAGAAAAACTAAACTAATACTAAAGCTGTTTGCCACATTTGAGATCAGCTACATGGTTCTTATCATCCAGATTTGAAATCCTTATGTAGTCATGCCCAGGCTTAAAAACAGTAGGATTTATCTATATTGCGGAATACTATCAGCCTATTCAGTCATTTTAGGAGCACTAATATTTTTTTCTCTGAAACATGATAAATTATTGCCAGTTCCCCACTTCCCTTACTCTCTTATAGGTCTAACAGAAACTTGTTTTGACACATTGGTTTCTCTACCAAATGAACTATCAATGCTGGAAACAGTAGGCATATCTGACAGATGGAAGACCTTATTTTCTGGATATTACAAAAGGGAAGATCTCACTGAAGAAGTCTTGATTGATGGATGGTTTCGTACATGTATGTCATTCACATTTCTCTAAAAAATACCAATAACTTTTTAAGATAGGTAAAAGTTGAAACTTGGTTGTTTGAATTCTAAGACTTTCTGTATTTAGCAACTTTTACTTGTTTAATTCATGAGAATCTTGGAGATGGGCTGGCCCGGCCCAAGCCCGGCCCAAAGAAATTGGGCCGGGCCTGGGCTTGGGCCGAAGGACAAACAAAATTGCGGGCCAAGGCCCGGCCCAAGGCCCGAATTTTTAAGATGGGCTTGGGCATGGGCCCTTCAGGGCCCGGCCCAGCCCGGCCCATGCCCATCCCTACTTATGACCCAAACGAACAGGGCCATAGAAACACAATAATCTTCAGGTAAGAGAGATGTACTTTGTATACACTAGTAGCTTCCTGAATCTTCAGGTAAGAGAGATGTACTGTACGAGATGTTCACTAACTTTGTATCAGCTATTCATTCTTGTCATATGTATGATATTACACATGCACAATGTACATTTGTATAAACTACCAACAGAAACACAATAATCTTCCCCGGGGGAGCTTCCAAATTTTATTTGAAGGTGCCAGATGCACACATCCAGTAAACCAAGCTTATATCTACCATTTCTAACCATGTCTAGCGCGTAAAAATGAGTATTTGACATGGATAAAGAAGATCAACAACAAAAGACGGCAACAACAATAGCAAAAGATTACATGTTAATGGTAAATTTTAGTGTACAGTTTATTTCAAATGTAAAAAAATGGCAGCAGCTAGGTCAGTCCATAAACGCCAGACAGTCTACAGCTGACTGCCATCCATAAGCCATCGAAAAACCTTCCAGTGGAAAGATTTTTTATGTGGCTGATATGCTCATAGTGTGCATCGATGACAGGTTACCGAGCATTGTTCTTGCGGGCAATTTCACGAGCCATTTCACGGAGCTCCTCAGGAGGGGGAGGCCTGGGGCAATCTGGAGGGTAGACCACATAAGGACGCTGCAGAGGAATAAGATTCCAGTGAGAGACGCAATATCCTCTCCGGCCAGAACAAATCCAATTTTATACACCATTCCCCCTTTTCCCAGTGTTAAACATCCCTTTCGAACATGGGTTTCCAGGAGACCATTCTCACAAACAAGGTTAAAAGGTTCAACGGGACAACAGGAGTAACTGGCGGCATAAAATGTTGAGGTATGCTAGAGAATGCAGACTGATATGTTCCTCCTCCAGCTTATAGGGCACGGCAGATAGAAAAGTAACTATTATCTCAGCCCAAGAGGCAACCAAAGATGTAATAGCATAGGAAACAATCAAAAAAAATCAAGAACAAAAAGAAACGCATATTTTGTTTATAAGAGCCAAATAACGTGCCTCTCTTTTTCTACAAGAGAGTGTTCGTTGGGTTGTTAGAAAGGGGAAAACACTACACCGACCAGCACACTAGTACAACTACCATGCGATGGGTACCTGCCCCATTCGCATCCAACCCGACCCAAAACCATACTAATAGGTCAACGGATCAATCCGCTCTGATTAGAATGGTAGTTCGTCGAATCAGGTATCCGTGTATGGAATGTATTATAGGTTATCCATGGGAACCGGGGAATAAAGAATGGTGGCCTAGGCATTAGTATATAAGTATTTTAAAAACATAATAAGTTAACTATAAGGATAATTAACTTCTGTGAATGTAAACCTATTTTATTTGACGTATTCTCTCAACAATGATAAATATCACAATTTCAGGATTATTTCCACGTAAAATTATGAACCAAAATAGAAAGATCTTACGCATGAAATATACTTGAAACCTTTGATATAGTAGTAGTTGATTACTGGCTGAATCGTTGCCGCATCATTCTCGTAAAATGTAAAACCATCACCTTCATCATTAATTGCGTAATCGGATAAAAATATGATTTTGTAATTACAGAATTCTTAGAGGGTGTTGTAGTTTAGAAGGAGAAAATACATCGGAGGAGGCGCTCAAGGTGTTAGCACAACTTCCCGATAGTTTGCAGTATCGGATGAAGGGTTCAAGGCATTGGAACAGTCATGTGAGAATTTACAAAATCGGAGGAAAAGCTCAAGGCATTGGCACAATCACACGATAGTTTGCAACCCCGGAGGAGGAGCTCGAGGTGTTGGCATAATCATCCGATAGTTCACGACATCATAGGGGCTTAACATGTTGACATTGTTAGTAATATATTCTTACGGTTTCTATCCTATTCATTGTAATTCCTTCAGGGATACTTATGTATTTTCCTCAGTATTGAGCTCTCTAGGGTTCCATCCTATATAAGAACCCCTAGATCTCCGAAATTAAGCATGCAATTCTATTGTTTCATTGTTTTCCAAATGGTATCAAAGCAACGATCCTAGACCGATGTTCTGACATAAAACCCTCCGCCACCACAAACCTTAAACATGTGCGCCGCCGCCAAGGAGGAACCCTCGGCTACCAGCCCATGCCGTATGAGCACCTCAGCTCCCCGCGCCACTGGCTGCAGCGTCGCTAGGTCCTGCGTTGCTGTCAGCGGTGCCGCTACAGCCTCGTGCTCCTGCAGATGTGCCTCCTTGGCCCCGCAAGTCCCTCTAGACCTCGGCTAGGTCGAAGGTTCAGGAAAGCGGTATGCGTATGCGTTCGGACAGGTCACTGAATAGCGCTTAAGCGATATGCGGGGGCATATGCGGGGTATATGCGGTTCTACGCGGTTTCCTAATTTTTTATTTATAAATAAATAAATATATACAAAAGTGACTACAATAGAACTAAAATTATGTATAATTGTGGTCCAACAGAAAATCTAAGAAAAATAACTTTCATATAGAGTTCAAAACAATCTCTATCAATCAAATATCAATACTTCAATAGAACGATTAGCACACAAAATAATTGACAACAATCAACAAAATAGAAAAGTTAGCACACAAAATGCCTCTATTGTTGAATATAATGTCATTTATCTCTGTCATTATATTTATAACTAATCATCCATCAAAAGTACCAAACTTTACATATAATATATTGCATTCATAATAACTATTAGTTGACTAAATTAGTTTGCTAAATTATTGGTACATTATTCTTTTTCTTCCTCACGTGTTTACTCCAATATTGCAGTACAACTACTTTGACGATGGATTTAAATGGTCATGGATGCTTGGTTGGCACACATGCAAAAGCAAGGAAAACGTGGCACAAATAACACAAACAAAAGGTGGAAAAAAATAAAAAATGTGTGTGTGGCCCGCATAAGCGCACAAGGCACATAATGGGGGGCTTCATGAAAGCGGTACGCTGAAGGCACCGCATACGCATATGTGTGGCTAGGTCCTGCCTCGGCCCCGAGCGCATGCAGTTGTACCTCCTCTTGGCCTCGCCTAGGTCCTAAAAGTACGGCTGCGATGCTGCATGTAGTTCTTGCATCGCCAGGGCATCGTAGGGTTGTCGCCTGAACCTCCCAAGTGGTCCTGATCCATCATGTAAGGGTTGTTGAACCTCCCAAGCGACCCCTGCTTCACCGCTTGGGCACCATCAGCTACTCTAGGCACTGAGGGGCTTCACCTGCTACCCCAAGCAACCTTGCACCGTCGCCCTAGCCTCCGTGCGAGGTCTGTTACCTCGCTCAGCAAGCCCTCGCGCCATCGCCTGGGATTTCTCCGTTGTATTTCACTGCCCAACGGCGCTTCCTGACTGCTGCGTATTTTTCTAAAGCCATTGCTACCGTTACATACTACCAAAATCTCTCGATTATGACCTGTTAGGTCACCTGGGTGCTTGACTAAAACAAAGATTTACTGGTTAGGTCATTTTTTCTTGACCTAGGGGATCACCATGGCATCTGCAAAGCCCAAGCCCCTGTACCCGACTTCTTATATGATGATACAAGGTACTACTATCAAACTGAAGGGCCTAAAGAATTATGTCCTTTAGTTTCATTCGTTCAAGGTGTTTATTGGTGGTCAGCGCAAGCACTATGTCCTGACAAAAGATCCGCCCAAGGAGATGGACAAGGACTATGATACATGGTATGTGGACAATTGCCAGGTCATTACTTGGATGACCAACAGTGTGATTCAAAAAATTTGATGATGACGGACCGCAATACATGATTCATGGTACGCATGAAAGTGCTTGGTGCATTAGACAGGTCGAAGGGTATGAATGTCCACTCATAAAGACCCTCTTTGGTCTTGAAAGTTGTCTTCCACTCATCTCTAGGACGGATGCGAATTCGATGGTACCAGCTCCGAAGATCCATCTTGGAAAATAATTTGGCACCCAATAGCATGCCAAGCATATCATCAAGGGGTGGAATCAAAAAGTGATACTTGACAGTTATCTTGTTGATAGCACGGCTATCCACACATCCTCCATGTGCTATCTTTTTTGGTAGTACGTAGAACAAGAACAACCACATGACTCATGCCCTCACGAACATAACCACATCGCAAAAGATCGGTGACATGATTGCTCATCTCTTCGTGTTCACTCATGCTCATCCGATAATGTAGTAAATGTGGTAAGCTCGCTCCAGGGACTAGATCAATGTGGTGTTGAATGTCACACAATAGGGGTAAACCTTTAGGTAATTCTTCAGGCATGATGTGCAAATGCATGATCGGTTGTACCTCAGGGGGAACTTCGATTAGGTTGCCTCTTATTCGTCCATTTCACATCCCACTAATGCGTAAATAGTGGAGCTCTCTTGAACTTCCCATTGGAATGTTTGAGCTTCCATTAACAATAAGGGAGCGGAGGTCGAAGGCTTTGACGTGGAGTAGTTTTAGCAGACTATGTGGCCACAGATCGAAGAGAAGCCACTTGTCGAGGACTAAGGGCCTCGCGTTGCGGCTTGAAGGTCACACGTTCCTTGTTTACAAGAAATGAGTACGTGTTCACTTTTCCCTTGTGCTCGGTATCCTTATCAAACTGCCAAGGTCTCACAAGTAGCATATGACAGACATCTATATGAACCACATAGCACCAAACCTCGTCTTTATAAGATGGGTCAATCAAGAAGTTAATGAGGCACTGACGATGGATCGGAAGTTGAGCGTCACCTCAAAACCATGCCATACTGTACGATTTATCGAGTGGATGAGTTGGCAATTCCAACTTATAGACTTTTTCTTGAGACAAAAAATTCTGTCAATAATCAACGAGCAACAACAACCTCCAGAGGTGCATGTAGTTCTGAATATGTTGTGTCACAGCTGTCAGCGTTATCGAATAGATGAGTAAAATGCTCGTTGGTACGTTGCCGGGAGCGATTAAGCCATCATGTTCAATCACTAGAAAAGGACTGGATATGTCTCCATCAACTCCAAGAAGTCCGTACTCATCAACTTCATAGGTGACGGTAGCTAATGCGGCTTGATCATCTTCAAACGCTTCCTGATCATCTGGAGCAGGATCTTCAAGATCCTCGGTAGCGCATAGATGAGCAGCAATTGCCCTAGGGTTTGGGCACTCGGTCGCTCGGTGTCCCTTTTGATAGTACTTGAAACAAGTATCAGGTCCCATGACAAGTCGACTTCCCAAAATACCTGGTCCAGGATTTCCAGTAGCAGGGCGAGCCAAAGCCTTAAATATCGGATTTCGGTTTCGTTTCGGTAAGCCTGGTAAGAGAAATTCTACATGTCGCTCATCACTCCGCCATTCGAATTCTTCTTTCATTTGTGGTGAGAGACCGAAAGCTTTCTCAACTTGATGTCAAGAATGCCTTTCTGTATGGAGACCAACATGAGGAAGTCTATAGCACCAGCCACTTGGGTTCACTGCTAAGAGGTTGTGCTAGAAAATATGCAGGTTCCATAAAGCTATTTATGATCTTAAGCAAAGCTCGAGAGCATAGTTGCAAAGGCTTTCAGACTTGATAGAATAGCAGGGCTTCAAAAGATCGACTATAAGTTACTCACTCTTCAAGATAGGACACCACGAGGTACTATCGTTATTTTACTATATGTTGACGACATCATCATTACTAGAGATTATCAGTAGGGATTAGAAAGGCGAAAGCATTCCTTGGACAACAGTTCATCACCAAGGACCTTGGAGAACTGCGATACTTTATTTAACTTGAATTTTCTTCGAACCGAAGAGGGCTAGTGATGAGTCAAAGAAAGTATGTTACTGATCTTATTTTGAAGACAAGAATGACATAATGTAGACCCGTTGCTACTCCTATGGATCCTAGTATGAAAATCTGATGATAACACATATGAGGTAGACAAGAGGAGATACAAGAAGCTCGTGGGGAAGCTTATGTATGTGATCATCACCCGACTAGGCATCTCCTTTGTTCTAAGCCGGTCTGCTTATGGAATAACCACGACATGCACATATGGACGTTGTTACCGTAACCTAAGGTACCTGAGGTCTTAATACGGTCCTATTTTTATTGGTTAATTTGTCAATTTTAAATTTCTTTCTTTATTTTTATAAATCCAAAGATGTAGCCTTTGAAAGCATTTTTTAGAAAGAAAAGGGTGGTATCCCAAGTTGGGATCCATAAAACGTATATTAATAAACTTAAAAGAAAAAAGGTAGTACACCATGCTCTTATAACATCAGCTAATAGTTTCCATGATAAAGAAAGTGCCCTGTAATGCTCCAGCGTGTTCTCGAAGTAGAACAGTTGCCCTCGGATGATGACTTCATTTCTACCACACCAAATTGCCCACAAGATTGCAATGGATATGAGATGTCATCATGACCATTGTCTTGCGCAATCTGATGCACCTCAGGAAGGTTAAACTATCATCCGTGCAAAGCCAAGGAATGTCGGCCCTACTCCACACCTGCGTGGACTCGAGTGAGGATAGAATAAAAGCAGATGGTCCACATCTTCCGTTGATATTCCACATATGTCGCACATATAATCCTCAGTACGCAATAATTGACAGCGGCGACTCTTGCTAAGAATCCTACCAAGCCTGAGCAACCATAAAAAGACCTTGACTCTATTCGACGCTCTGCTTCTCCAGATAATTCCCATATCAACTATCATTTCCTTATGCACCACTTCCACATCCCCTATGAAGAAGAGGTAAGCCTTCTTCATTGTGAATCTCCCATCGCCCCATAAGAAGTGGTCTCTGCCAGCTGATGGTCCCTCCACCTGCGCCAACTCGCTATGTAATCTAAGAAGTTCTTCCAACCTCTGATCAGACAAATCCGATGCGAATAGAGAAGACCATGTTCCTTGCTCCCACACATGGCGGACCAAAGCATCTCTGTTGCGAGCTAGTCCCAAGAGGCACAAGAAATGCTCCCCCATAACCCTGTCTCTCATCTAATCATCGAGCAAAAATGAAACCTCTCCCCATCCCCAAGAACAAGTCGCAGCTTGATCGCCATCTTTTAGGGAAGGGTTGCATCTTTTGTGAAGAGGTACGTCTTTAATGGTATTGGCTTTGTATATAAGGCCACTATTATGTGTAATGGAGAAGGAAATTAATGAATGTAATGAATTTTGATCCCTTTGAATTTGGTATCTCTCATCTCTTTGAATTCTTTCTCTTCGTTAACCCTCTTTCTAATCCCCTCATCCTTCCCCTACCTTATTTCATCCTTCTCACCTCTAATCCCCTTCCAAAACCCTCTCAATCCCTCTAGTCCATCCTTCTTAATCCACCTCACACAACTTGACATGCTCTACCACCCCTTCATCCCATTTCTTACTTTCTCGCATCCAATCTTTCCCTTTTAACATTCCAATCTACATTATTCGGTATGAGAGCAAGTTCGCATGTCGTTTCCACGATATGGCGGCCCCTCTCTGCCTTCCCTGTCAATCCTCCATCCACTCAATGAAGGACAATTCTTAGAGCTTGTATTATCTTATGAAAACCTTCTCCACCCACTTACCGCTATCTGATGACCCCTCCCACTCCCATGCCCCCACCCCTTCTTCATGAATCATCACCAACTCAACCACCACAGTCTGTTCGCACACAATCCTATTTTTACCTGTGCATGTCCTCTCACCTTGTCGTCACCATCCATCGCTCAATATATATATACACCTATAATCCCTCTCATCTGCTCATATACTCTATTGAGTTTTCATCGAACCTATATCATTACTGGACTTTTCTCCTCAATCTAATCAACACTTGCACCCATTGTTACCACCAACTCCAGCTTTTGCTAGTCGGCACCTACCGCATCATCCCTTTATAAGGTCCAATAAACCCTGACCACCACCAAAACATCTACCTAAGTTGTTGTCCACGCCTCCTAGTGCTCTAACTTCATCTCGACTAGCCCCCCCACCCTCATTGAAGAACTTTAATGGATTTCATTTAACATCCCAAGAATTTCTTTATGAAAAAATATTGAAAGAAAATTTGCAGCACTACTCTCAAAAGGCTTTTTCTTGGAGGTTGGTTCACAATGATATCGAAATTTATAAAGAAATTCCTCCAACAAGTTACAAAAAATCAGCTACTCCTAATACTTATCGGATGTCCCTTGGAATAAAGACAACTCATCGAAGATGAGTTTTTCAAGATGAGGAGAACTGATGCAATCTGATTTTCATTAGTTAATTTGTCAATTTTATATTCCTTTTTTTATGAATCCAAATGAAGTAACCTTTGGAAGGTCTTTTAGGTGTTGTGTCTTTAGTGAAGAGGTGTGTCTTTTAATGGTATTGGCTCTCTATATAAGGTCACTATCATATGTAATGAAAGAGACGTGAATCGATGAAATGAATTTTAGCTCCCTCTGAATTTAGTATCTCTCTTCTCCTTTGAATTATTTCTCCTCTTTAACCTTCTACTCCGATCCTCACATCTTTTCTTCTTCTCCCTCGCGTAGCTTGGCATGCTCCACCCCCTACCTTATTTCATCCTTCTGACCTCTGATCCCCTTTTAAAACCCTCTCAATCCCTCCCATCCCTCCTTTCTTAATCTGTCTCACACAACTTGATGTGATCTACCTCCCTTTCATCCCATATTACATTCTCACATCCAAACTATCCCCTTTAACACTCCAATATACATTACGTTATTCACACGAACGAGGCTCGGATACCAAATATTGGAACATGTTAATCTACAAACACAACAAGATCAAACAGAACAAAACAGTATGTAGTACTTTTACTCACAAGATAACAAACAAGCAATCAAACCACAAGTGACACGATGACTTAACGTGAAAACCCTCTCGAGTAAAACCACGACCAATGTCTCCCGACTCGAGCTTTCAATCTAACCCAACCTGAGTCTTGCCGCTAACAAATCGTAGTACAATGAGTTGATTACAAAGTCAACTCTAACCGTATGTACAATTGTACAAACGTCTACAACCTCAAATATAAATAAAGTATGCAATATGAAATGAGGTGAAAAAAATGAACGATCTCACAGAGCTAGGAGATTGTTCATAAGACGGATGAAACGACTAAACTCTAGGCATGCAGTCCATAGAGGAATTTAGCTCCAATAAAAATGCTATTACAATGATGAGAATGAAGAATAGAGTAGATAGTGTTTTCTTCTCTTGTTGTATGAGTAAGAGTAAGGTCCTATTTATAGGCCTTATGATATTTAGAAATGTTGGGACACAATAGAGCTGTTAAGGTCCAAATCATGAATAAGATTGACTTTCAAAACATTCCTGGAAGATATAATTGATCAATCGGTCAAACAGTTGATTGATCAGAATTCAGAAAGTGTTTGATCAGTCGGAAATAGTTGATCAATTAATTTCATAAACAGCGATAAAAGTTTATTGATCGATCAAAAAAGTTGATAAGTTAGAATTCAAAAGGTGATCGATCAATTACCAGTGGTCAAAATGATCAATCAATCACCAGTGACCAAAATGATCGGTCATGTCACGAAAGGTGATCGATCAATTTAGGTCTTTTAAGTGAGATGCAGGATATGCATGATGCAAGGTATTCTTTGAGGTTCTTTACAACCTGGGAAAGTTAGAAGATGCAACACTCAATAAAAGAAAGTCTTCAATTTGTCGTGAGCTTGAGTTCCTTTCTTAAGATTGAGAGAGTTCCTTATCCTTATACTCATAAGAGCTCTGCTTCTTCCTTTAAGCTTAAGTACCTAATTCTTGAGCTTCTTCATGGTTCTTTAGCTTCATTGATTTTAACCTAGCTTCAAGCTAAATACACTAGTTTTGTTATCATCATAACATACATGTTTATGTAGGACCAAACTTAGGATACAAATTTCTAACAACACCATGAATCTATAGTGCTTCTTTACTTGAAACAAATGCATGCTTTTTACTACACAAGGTAACTAGATTCAACCAACAAACATAGCAAAATCAGTGGTGAAGCATATGTCTTCAGGAGAACCGGCGTAATCTGTGCGTATGTATAGGATGTAACGTTTATATGACAATTAGAAGCATTGAGGAGTCTTTTGCCTAGTGAATTCTTCATATACCTAAGAATGAGAAGAACATCATGTTAATGAATATACCTTAACTTCTCCACAGACTAATTGAATATACTCACAACATATGAGATATCTGACCTAGTAACTATAAGATACAAAAGTTTATCCACTAGGCTTTTATATCGTGTAGTAGCCTCAAATAAGGGATCCGCAAAGGAGACATGGCTCTGAGATTCAGCTAGAATAGAAAATGATTACAAAATTAAGTAAATTGATATCTAAACAAGAAAGTTCTCTGGGATGGATGTAGTCATCCAGAGGCACGAATAACCTTAATCATAAGAAAGTATTGCAGTTGACCAAGATCCTGAGTGACAAACACCTTCTGTAAAAAGGCCTTGATCTCAAAAATTAATGCATCCAGCAATAATCATATCATTAACATACACATCAAGGATAACAATGCCCGAAGCATATCTTCGAATATAATCAAATGTTATCTTATAATAACTAAAAGGAGTTGATCCGAGGGGAGTTTGTCATACCACGCTCATGAGCTCTGCTTTAGGACACATATAGCCTTACGCAGATGAAAGGCATACTTCCTCGTAACAATGTAGTTGGGTGGTTGTATTGTGCTATATATACCTCCTCCTTATGATCACCCTTTTTGAAATCTAATTGGAAAATAGGCCAACTTCTGTTGGCAACAACAGAGATAATTGCACGGACAGATCACATCCTAGCCCTCGAAGAGAAAAATTCAAAATAATAAACACAATAAGTCAAGGTGAAGCCTTCAACCACTAATAGGACCTTCAATCTATCCACTGACCCATTTGTAGCATGTCTAGCTGTAATATGAGCAGCACATGTAGGATACAGCACAAGGTCCAAAATACCCCTTGAAACAAGGGCATCCATCTCCTCATCCAAGCCTTCTTCCACCCTGGATCTTGAAGAGTTGTATGATGATCATGTAGAAGTGGTATTACTATAAAAGCATCTGTAAAAGCCCTATCATTGCTAGATAATCCATCATTATAGGGGAATATAACATAGGATGCATATTCTATTGCCACTTGGTATTTCCTAGGAGCAACAGGATGTTCTGTAGAGGAGGTGGGATCATCTGATTTTGCAGTAAGGGGGCAATTTACAGAAGGCTCGTCAACGTGCGTAGTAGGAACAGGTAAAAGGACATGCTCAGACTATTTAAGGTGCGTGATATGGTGGACCTGGAGCAAAATAGGGAACTCCAAAGGAATATCACTGACATTTATAGAGAAAAAACTAATTCGTTCAAAGAACATGACATCTGCAAAAACATATTACTGGCACATATTTAGGTCATAACACCTATGCCCTTTTGGTTTGAGAGTACCCAAATCACTTGGTTGTACATGCATATAATTTATCTCTAATGTGAGAAACATGGACAAAGGCAGTGCAACAAAAAAAGATAATGGAAAGGTTCTTCTCCTTCAAAAAGAATAGAAAGTGTGACCGTACCAAGGATAGATAATGATACTATGTAAATCATGTATATTCCAATAAGAATGGCATCTCCCTGAAAGGTTTTATGGACCTTCATTTGAATAAGAAGTATGACCTATGTCCAAAAGATGACGAAGTTTCCTTTCCACCACCTTGTTTTACTATGAGGTGTACAATCAAAAGATCTGATGTAAGGTATCGTGAGTAGCAAAAAAATAGCTAAGTCCTAGTGATAAACTCAAGAGCATTTTGATCAGAAAATTTTAATGCTCTTGTAAAAGGAGGTTTCTATAAACTCAAAAAACGACTCGAACATATTATTCATCTCTGACAATTCCTTTATTAAATAAACCTAAGAGGATATGCTACATGTATCAATAAAAATGGCAAAATACTTATGATCACCCAAACTACGAACGGGACAAGGTCCCCAAATATCATAATGGACTAAAAAACATAAGAAGTAAAGCGACAAGGCTCAGACTTGTGAGGAAATGACATTCTATGATTTTTTTTCCATAGGCCTCACACTTAAAGGCTTCAGCAAGGTCAATTCAGGTAACATTGAAGAAGAGCTCCGACAAATGGGTGGCCAAGACAAAGGTACCAAAGGAAGATGTCAAAAAAGATCGAAGTAGCTCCAAAAAAACAAGAATCTACAAGAATATCAAGGCAATATATGCCATTCTTCTCATGGTCCCCACTAAAGATCTGTGTATTCTCGATTCACTGAAAATAGCAAAAACGCTCATATAATTACTCTGCAACTGAGCTCAAAACATGATCTATGCATAAATAATAAACTCAAAGAGAAGTCAAGTGCAAAAAAATCTAAGAAAACTTAACCATATTGACTAAGAGTGGAGCTAAGCTGTTGTAGTCATTTAGATGTGAACTGAAGTGATGGAACAGCGTAAGAGGTAAGGAACCGGTATCTGATATTGAGGACTCAAACATGCTGAACCTAGAGGCTCAGATCGCTATGTAATATGCTTGGAATAATAAGCATGCTAAAAAACACCAAGATCCACATAAAGCACTTGTGATCTGTTGATTCAAGTGGATTAGGGAGGAGTCCCCGAGAGATGGATCAAATACACATGTAAATGTCAGCGAGGAGGGATTTACTTGTCTGCAAAGTATACATCTGAGATAGTTCCTCCCGCATCTCATTGGTTGTCTCCTTGTATAGGAGATAGGTTGAGATGGTATGATACTTGCTACCGGCCAATCAGTTCATGAACTAATAATTATCATGTAGTCATGGTCCATATTCCTTGCATTTTTCCTTGAAAGGATCTCTTGGAGGACATAAAGCTTTCTCTCATCACCAATGAACACCTTAAAAGCTCAAGACCGGAGTATATAATTCTCTGCACCCTTGAGTTTAATAGAAGTCACTCAATCACGATGGTCAGCAAAGTTGGCACACATGAAGCGCATGGTAGCGGTCGCATCGGGTTGTGATACTTGTGGCAATTCTAGAATCCCCCCTCGTGATTAGCCATGGATATCCATTGATTCCATTCTAAAGATCAACTACGTCGAGTAAGGAACTTGGCACGACAAGGATATGTATGGTTAGGTTGTGTGCAGCAACGAACTGCACATAATGTTGGGGGATCTAGAGAACTCGGCGCAGCAAAACACTGTGCATGGTGAGGTTATGCACAATGAGGTTCTATGTAGCAGGGAACTGTGCACAATGTTGGAAGATCTTAAATAGGGGAGCAGCATTTCTTGGATGCGTTGGAGTCTTGGAGATCAGTTCGGTGTTGGAGAAGTTGTTGTGGAGCGACGCTTGGAGATGTGCTAGTGCATCACTGAGCTTCAGGGTTTCTTGCCGGCACGCATGCAGAGAGTTTTAAGTTAGCATAACGATGGGCTTCGGTATTGCTTGGCAACACATAGAGAGAGGGAGAAGGGGTTAGTGGTGTTGACTAAGCATCTAGGCAAGAGAGGTTAAAGCTCATGTCTAGGTGACACTCTAATACCATGTAGAAGAACAATGGGGTTCGTGAGATAATTTTATTAAAGGAGGGTAGGATTTCTTATATATAATGAAATCCTAAACCCAAGAAATGGAAAGTACAAAGGAGTCTTTAACGGGACTTCTAAATATAGAAGATGCTGAAAACAGAAAACATCAATTACATTAATAAACTCAATAATGACAAACCTAGGTAGACCAATGACTAATGCAAGTGCTCAGTATTTAGCACCCCATCACACCCTTCCACCTCCTCGAATCCCCGTGTTAAAATCAACAGAAGAGATTTTATTATTATTACCCGTCAGGTCAAAAGCTTCGCAACAACTAGGACTAGGGGCATCGCATAACATGCATGTTGGATTAAATCATAGATGTACAAACTGTGTGGTATCATCTGCATGCTAAAGAATTGACACGTGCAAATGACCCATCCCCTCTTCAAAGAAACTAGATACAACCCACTTTCGCAAACACGGAAAACACATGTAGCTAGGATGTTTACAGCCAAGACTAGTAATAAAAGCACCAATGGGTAGCCCTATCTCCCTCTCCACTTTGGATCTAATCTCCCTTCACTTTGTCATTTCACAATCATGGAAAATGACACCATTGGGATACATCTCTTTATCCATACCATCTAAAGTACCAGGAGACCACACTTCCTCAATGCATTCCAAACTAACACCTATCCCTGAGTATCATAAGCCCTTGCAAAATCCATATATAAGAAACCTTTCATATTATTTCTCTGCTAGTAAGATGTGATTTCACTTGACTCTACGGAGGGGCAGAAGGATATATTCAAATTGGCCAAAGCAAGAGAAAGAAAGACCAAAGATTTTTTCTCATATGCATTAAGGATGAGGAAGGATGTGTGCTTGTCACTTAAAAGGATATAAAGACTAGATGAAAGCAATAATTCTATAAGTTTTTCATTGGGCAAGGAAATAAAGAAATCATTTTGGGAGATCTAGTTAACTAGTAATATTTGGAGAAGCAAGAAAATGCATGAAGAATGGAGGAGAAATGGAGAAGTAATGTGGTGCTTCTTTATAAATAAGTGAGACATTCAAAATTATTCGAAATACATAGGCATTAAGCTGATGAGTCATAGTATGAAAATTTAGGAACATGTGATCGAAAGAAGGTTGAGACAAGTTTCCAAAGTAAAAGAAAATCAATTCGGACGCATGCATGTTTGCCCAACTATTGAAGCCATCCACTTGTTGAGGAGAACAATGGAGTTTTATAGAGCTAAAAGGAAGAACCTCCATATGATTTTTACTAATTTAGAGAAGGCTTATGATTCTGTCCCATGGGAGATTTTGTGGAGAGTTTTAGAGAAGAGACAAGCACATGTCTTATGCATTAACCTTACAAAAGATATGTATGATGGGATTTCTTCCTATCTAAGAATTCAATCCGGGAAGACTGATTATTTTGACATCAGGCATCAGCATTGGTCTGCATCAAAGTTCAACTTTGAGTCCATTCCTTTTTTATTTGATTACGGATGAGTTGACTAGTCACATTCATGATGAGATACCTTGATGTATGTCATTCATTGATGATATTGTGTAGATTGATGTGACCAGAGATAGAGTAAATGAGAAGCTTGAGGTTTGGTGACATGAATTAGAGACTAAAAAATTTTGTATAAGTATGACTGAGATTGAATATAGAAGTGTACATTTAAAGGAAGTAGTGGTGAAAGAATCGATGTGAAGATAGGTGACAATAGCATTCACAAGAAAGATTCTTTTAGATATTTGGGATCTATTTTACAACATGATGGGGAAATCGATGGAGATGTTACTCATAGAATAAATGCATGTTGGTTAAAGTGGAGACGAGCCTCTACCGTTCTATGTGATAAGAAACTTCTTTTAAAAATCAAAGGAAAGTTTTACATAGCAGTCATGAGACCTACTACGCTCTATAGATCTAAATGTTGGCATGTGAACCATAGACATATGCAGAGAATGACAGTAGAAGAAAGGATAATGCTAAAGTGGATGTGTGGTCATACACGTAAAGATCGAAATCGGAATGATGTGGTCGGAAGGAAAATTGGTGTAGCTCTGATAGGGGATAAGATGAGAGAAAAGTGCTTAAGATTGTTTGACCATTTGCAAAAGAGGTCGGCTGATTCACCAATTAGGAGATGTGAGTTTTGTGATGTTGAGGCGGTTGTGAGGTCGGGGAAGGCCCAAGAAGTGTCGGAATGAGACTATCCGAGGGGATCTTAGTTTTTTTGGATCTAACCCCGAGAATGACTCAAGATAGATCTGAATGGAGGCAAAGAATCCAAGTAGTCGGCCCTACTAAATGTGGGAAAAGGCTTTGTTATTATTGTTCTAGCTAGTAGTAAAAGTTACCAGAATCGTGCAAGTTATAAACAAATATAAAGGAAGTAGAGGATGCTTTGGAGGCTATGAAACTAGAGAAACGTGTACGACCTGACAACATTCCTCTAGAAGTATAGAGAGTTCTAGGTGAACATGACTTAACTTGGCTCACAAATTATGCAATGTTAATTGGTGAAGCAAGGAAAAACCTGAAGAATGGAGGAAAAGCATCGCAATGCCTCTTTACAATAATAAAGGAGATATTCAAAATTGTTCAAGTTATGGAGGTATCAAATTGATGAATCATACTATGAAAATTCAGGAATGTGTAATCAAAAGAAGACTGAAGCAAGTTTCTAAAGTAACAGAACTCAATTCAGATTCATGCCAGGTTGCTCAACCATTGAAGCTATCCACCTGTTGAGGAGAATAATGGAGATTTATTGAGCTAAAAAGAAGAACCTCCATATGATTTTTATGGATTTGGAGAAGGCTCATGACTCAGTTCCACGGGAGAACTTGTCGAGAGTTTTGGAGAAGAGACAAGTACTTGTCATGTATATTAACCTTACAAATGATATGTACGATGGGGTTTCAGCTTGTATAAAAATCCGATCTGGGAAGACCAACTATTTTGGCATCTACATCGATCTACATTAAGGTTCAGCTTTACGTTCATTTTTTATTATGGACGAGTTGACTTTTTTTTGACGCTCATGGACGAGTTGACTAGTCACGTTTAGGATGAGATACCTTGGTGTATGTTGTTTCTCGATGATATTGTGACGGTTGATGAGACTAGAGATTGAGTAAATGAGAAGCTTGAGGTTTGAAGAGATGCCTTAGGGTGCATTTGGTTGGCAGGTTAAGGTGGGTTAAACTGACAGAGGGTAACCCGTTTTTGGATTTTGGTGTTTGGATAGATTAAACCGGGGGTGGGTTAGAAGTGGATTTGGGGTGATATGATTGTATTGAAGTTTGAAAAAGTGAGTAGTTATTGTGATGTGATTGTATTGAAGTTTGGAAAAGTGAGTAGAAGTGGAGTAGTTTATAATTTTTATATGATATGATGGTATAATATATTATTTTTTTTGATAGGATTGATGATGTAAAATTGATTTATTTAACTTTTTAAAAAAGGAATAAAGTGGGGCCCACGTGGAGAGAGGGGGATGTGGGTTAAGGGGGGTAAACTCCCCTAACCCGCAGGTAACCCGTCATCCAAACGGTACCTTAGAGACTAAAGTATGGCAAAGATTGGATATATGAAGTGCACATTTGATGGAAGCAGTGATGAAGGCATCGAGGTGAAGATTGGAGAAAATAATGTTCAGAAAAAAGATTATTTTAGATACTTGGGATCTATTTTGCATCATGATGGGGAAATAAATGGAGATGTTACTCACAAAATAATGCAGGTTGTTTAAAGTGGATCGAAGCGTCTACTATTCTATGTGATAAGAAAATTCCTTTGAAAATCAAAGGAAAGTATGGCAAACAGTAGTCATCAGACCTATTATGCTCTATGGGTCTAAAATAAATGTTGGTATGTGAAGCATAGACATGTGTAGAGAATGACAGCAGCAGAAATATAAAAAGGTACGATGGATGTGTGATCGTACATGAAAAAATCGAATTCAGAATGATGTAATCAGAAGGAAAGTTGGTGTAGCTCCAAAAGAAGATAAGATGAGAGAGCACCGCTTAAGGTGATTTGACCATTTGAAAAGGAGGTCGGATGATACATCAGTTAGAAGATGCGAGATTTGGGATGTCGAGCCGACTAAGAGAGATCGATGAAGTCCCAAGAAGTGTTGAAAGGAGACTATCCAAAGGGATCTAGGTTATTTGGATCTAAGTCCAAGAATGACACAAAGTAGATTTGAATGGAGACAAAGAATCCATGCAGCCAGTCCTACTTAATCTGGGAGAAGGATTTATTGTTGTTGCCGTTGTAAGATATGATTTTTGAAGCAACTACATAGGTTTATAATATATAACAACTAATAGTAAATGCCACATTGGTTAGGTTAACCAAACAATCCAGAACCTCCCAAAGCATCAAAGCAAGGATCCTAATCACAGTCAAATCTGTGGAGTTTGAGAGCATAGTAGACCCAAAATAATCTATATATTCTATTATGACATACTTTGGTAAGAGGAACAATAAGAACTTTTTCAATTCTTAAAATCCAAAGTTTTTTGAAAGACTTAAAATCCAAAGTTCCCATCTAAAGAACTCAATAACCATTTGCATCACATTAACACCAGCCACCTTCCAGAATTCCTTGTAAAAAAAATGCAAAGCCAATCAAGTGTGTTGTGATGAAGCCTTCATCTTTTCTGCCATCATTGATCTAAGCAGCATGCTTGATGCTCCTTGATTAACATGGTAATTATCATATCACACCACTTTCGCACCGTACTTGGTTATCTTGTCGTGAAATATTGAAGCGGTTTGCAAAAAAAATCATCAATCTCTATCCTATTCCTACCCATCGATCCCACCTCGTACCTCCTCCACATGCACATGTAGTTTATCGATGTTATTCTTCATTTTTCCTTTACGATGGTACTATATAGGAAAAATAAGTACTGGGGCCTCCCCGTGAAGCTAAATGTAACTAGATCCCGACCTCCATCGACCTCCCTCTTTGAATCCTCCAGTTGGCCCCCTTCTCATCTCCACCTCATAGGGTCAAGACTGCACATCTTCTACCCTCTCTAACTACTCAATTTGTTGCAAGGCCACTAGCCACCGCAACTCCGTATCTTTCTCAACCTCCTCAATTCTTGATCAAGATAACTAAGGGAGTGCAACCTGGTTGCAAAACTCCTTATTATCAAACCTACCTCTATATACTCCTACAATGATCCTCCCCGCAAAGAAGGAAACTCGATTTTAACAGTCGTGCCCCTCTCAAACTTGAAGTGTGCACCTTATTGCTTGTCTTCGTTGAATGTGTAACCAAAGGCATAGAACCTGAGAATGGTATGTGTAGAGATATATGTCTTTTTCTATATTTCAGTACCCCTTTCTCTATTTTCTTTTCTTTTTGTCTACCGTATGCAATTTACCCGTAGGTCTCTCTTCTATATAAGAGAGCCTAGGGCTTATGGAATAAACAATTCTCTCTATTTTTCCCAACATTGTATCAGAACGGCAATCCTACATCGGAGCTCTTGTACCGAAACCCTAACCCTAGTCCCCTCCACCTCGAGCCTCCTAAAGCGCCTCATAGTGCGCTGCCCCCGACAGCCCTTCCACCTCGCCTCTTCGCCGCCTCCCCGATGGCCCTTCGCCGCTCCAAGCCTCGGACCTCGCCACCTTGCCGCCTCCCAGGTGGCCCTTCGCCGCTCCCATCGCCTTGCGGCTCACCGAGGCCCTTAGGCCCCCATCACCTCGCTGCTAACCAGATGCATCTGCGGACTCAATCGCATCCCATAGCCCCCACGGTATCTGCGGGCCCCTTGCATATGCGGGCCCCAACATCTGTGGCCTCCCGCCACTGCCTCACAGCACCGCGTTTTTTTTTCTTGAAGGAGTTGGATGCACTTTAAGTCTACCGATGTAGTCAACTTTCTGTATATTCGTGTAGATGTTTCTTTGGTCAAAGTCTACGACCCTCGTCTCCTTTGATCGACAAGATGTCAGAAACTAAGGTTGATATCCCCACCATGGGCACCTTCAGAGGTCCAGCGCCCATAGTCAAGATGGGTCGGTTTTCTCCCTCGATCGAGAAGAGCTTCTTTCTGTGTGGCATGAAGAGGTTGGGTCGAATTACGAGTTGTGGGCCATGCAATTCATGAGCCTAATGAAGTCAATGGGTAAGAAACATATTCTTACCGAAGAAGAGCTGACGGAGAAGACAGGAGTGCATGCCTCTTGAGAGGCTGATGATGCCTATGCATGAGTCTGGTTGTCTGGTACCTTGATACCAGATATAGCGAATGATGTCATGCACCAGCCCACAGCAAAAGCCATATGGGATATTCTTGATGCCACATATTCACTGGCCAAGAATGAGACGAAGATTCTACAGCTATAGCATGACATCTTTACCATTAAGCAAAATGGTCGACCACTACATGCACACTATACAACCCTGTATGGGATGTTTGAGAAGCTTCATAGCTTTGTGCCTCTCACGGCGACTCCAGAACAGATGAAGACATTTCGGAATGCTACAATGGTCGGAGTATTCATGGCCTCCCTTGACTCTCAGTATGAGGCAACATCTTCCCATATATTGGCTGATGTTACCATTCCTCCCATGGAGGAGGCCTTTTGAAGATTAAGCAGGATCAATGTTACAACTCCAATGCCAAATTCTCCTGCTATAGCGGCCTCTCGTAGAAGAGGCGGTGCATCTCACTTTCGTGGACGAACATCACGAGGTAGAGGTGGACATAGTCGTGGACCGTCGTAATTATTGTCTCTGATCTGGACATACGGAAGACACATGCTACTCTAAGCATGGTTTTCCAGCATCAGCACGTATAGCAGAGCATGCCCATCATCAGCAAGCTGCGCCAACCACATCAGATCAGAGATATGATGACCTTGTGTCTCGACTGAGAGACATTATGCCACTATCTAGTACACCAGCACCTACTTCAGAGAACAGCTCGGATTTTGCCGCTACTGCAGGAGCCAGTACCTCAGGTAGTGTTTATACATCTACATTTTATGTTGGCTTAGATATATCAGAGTGGATTATTGATTCTAGAGCCACACATCACTTGTGTGGAGATAGAGATCAGCTCGTAGCCTTCGGCAGGTTTCTCCAGGAAGGACTGTGGTCATAGCTGATGGGACCCATTCTCCTATCACGGGATAGGGAGAGATCACCTTGACCCATCTATGCGCTTACAGAATGTGTTGCATGCTCCTGATTTTTCAATGAATTTACTATCTATGAGACAGATTACTAAGGATTTAAATTGTCGAGTAATATTTGACCCACCATCTCTTGTGTTTCAAGACATTCTTACGGGCAAGATGATTGGTCGTGGCCGTGAGCAGGGCGGACTCTATCGACTGGTTCAAATACCATATGATGGTCTATCATCCCAGTCCACTGGTCCAGTTTCTCCCTTACTTTGGCACATGCGCTTCGGCCATCTCCCACTTCAGAAGATGCGTCGAGTTCTTCCCCAGATCTCACTCGTTCATCATTCAACTGTGAAGCGTGTCAGTTAGGGAAGCACCATCGGTTGGTCTTCCCTAGTCGTCAGAGTCGGAGTAGTAGCTCCCCTTTTGAGTTTTTCCATGTTGACAGGGGTCCAAGTCGTGTTCCCGATCATCGGGGATAGATTTTATTTAGTTGTTGTGGATGATTTTAGTCGTCTATCTTGGGTCTTCTTGTTGAAGAATAAATCTGAAGCTGGGAATTCAATAATAAAAGTACAGAATGTGTTTTCTACCTCTGTCAAAATTGTAAGAACAGATAATGCGCTTGAATTATGCACTCGTGTGCTTTCTCATTTCTTTCAGTCTCATGGTATCCTTCATTAAACATCGCGTGCTTATACATCTCAACAAAATGATGTTGTTGAAAGAAAGCATAGTCACCTTCTTGATGTCACTCGTACTCTCCTGATCCAGAGTTGTGCCCCTCGTTCATTCTGGGGTGATGCAGTTCTTACGGGTTACGGCATGCTATCTCATCAACTGTATGCCCCCGTCGGTACTAGGACGGAAAATGTCTTTTCACTTGTCTTTCCTGACAAGGAGTTGTTCTCTCTTAACCCTCGTGTTTTTGGATACGCTGCGTTTGTCCATCGATTGTCTCCAGGGATTGACACGCTCTCTCCTAGGGCTGTCAAATGTGTCTTTGTTGGGTACTCCAGAACTCAGAAGGGCTATCGTTGCTATGATCCGTTACATAGGAGATATTATGTTAGCGTAGATGTGATATTTTTTGAGTCAGTTGTGTATTTTTCTCCTACTGGTGACAGGTTAAAACCTTCATATTCGGACAGTGAGGTCTATATTCCGTCTCCACCCATGCATCAATCATCTTCCTCACCACCTCCAATACCGCCTCCTCCATTATCATTGTCAACCCCACCACCTCCCATTACTCTAGTTCCACCACTATCAAATCACTACATTCGACGATCTGTTCCTGCTCCTGCTCATGGCTCGTCACCTAGCGAGCTCCAGGTGTTCTGATAGCATTACTTCTAATGATGGGATTAATATTGTCTCTCAACAGGGTTTATCTCAGGAGGTTGATGATCAGGTTGGTGGCAGAAATGATGATGATGACATGGATTTACCAATTGCTATTAGGAAGCAGAAGCGTTCATGTGCCTCCTATCCACTTGCCTCTCATGTCACCTTTGAGCGTCTAAAGGGTGATTTTGGGAAGTTTGTAGCGACGTTGAACACCGTGGTCATACCACGAACTTACCAGGAGGCATTGACAGATAGCAGATGGCGTGTAGCTATGGAGGAGGAGATGGCGGCGCTCCAGTCTAGAGGCACTTGGAGTTTGGTCTCGCCCCATGCTGGGGCATCTATAGTGAGTTGTAAATGGATCTTTACAGTGAAGCAGAATGCAGATGGCAGTATTGATCGTTACAAGGCTCGACTAGTAGCACGTGGTTTTACTCAGACATATGAGGTGGATTATCTTGACACCTTCTCTCCTGTTGCTCGACATTCTACCCTAAGAATTCTTTTATCTGTTGTTGTTGTCCGAGATTGGCCCTTGTTCTAGCTTGATGTCAAGAACGCATTCCTATATGGTGATCTTCATGAGGAAGTCTACATGCAACAGCCACCTGGGTTTGTTGTCGAGGGGGAGTGTTCACAAGTGTGTAGACTTCATAAGGCAATCTATGGCCTTAAGCAGAGCCCACGAACTTAGTTCCATAAGCTCTCAGATTTGTTTGAGAAGCAGGGATTCAAACGGTTGAATGCAGACCATTCACTTTTCATACAGAGAGCCTTCAGAGGTATGATTGCTATCATAGTATATGTTGATGATATACTTATTACAGGAGATGATAGACAAGGAATAAAGAAGGCAAAGGAATTTCATGGCCGTGAATTTGTTACTGTTGGAGTATTTGGTCGTGCGCCTATTGAGTTATAGATGGGTAAATAGATACCTCCAGGATCCATTTACCTCATCCCAGTGTTTAATCCCACATCTACCAGTGGTGGGACTTGGAGGCTCTGTGGAGGCTATATAAGGAGCCCCAGACCTCCTGTATCAGATGAGAAAAAGCAATGCAAGATATGCCCCTTTGAGGGCTTCTCCTGCGGTTTCATCCCGCTTCTTACGGAGTAGGGTTCCACGTAAAATCTCACGTTCAATGATGTTTATTATTTATTTCTGATATTTTCTTCCGTATGTTTATTTTCTAACATGGTATCAGAGCGGATCGATTCTCGAGGACTTTTATGTTCATTATTTTTCCGAGATTCAAGAGTTTTTTTTGTTTAGGTTTTCTGCAATCCTAGATTGTTCGAGAGTTTTATTCCGTGAAGATCTATGTAGAGCAAGTTTCTTTGATTCGTGCAACGCCTCTTCCAGGCAGGGTTTTCTAGAACCCTATTCCAGGCCGCATGTCGTACCTTCATCGACACCCAGGCAACGGCGCAACCTCCTTCGTGCTCAGCATCATGTGCGTGCCTTAGTCCTTGCGCAGTTCATCTTCCTCCAGGCGAAGGACATCCAGCCCTAAATACCCCAAAGCGGCGGTGGCCGCACCTGTAATCTAGACCCTGTTCTCCAAAGTTTGCATCCCAGGCGCGAAACCTCTAGGCGTTCTTCCAAGTCAGCCCGACTCCATCAGGCGACAACTCCTTCGGCGGCCCTCCAGCCGCTTATGGCGGCGATTCGCGCAGGCGGTGCCCTTGAGCGCTCCAGGCGCATCTGCGCCGCTCCAACTCCTCCTGGCGCGACCCCTCGCGGTTCTTGATTCCTCGGCGGCAATCCCCATCTCACGCAACCTCCCACAGCGGAGCATCAGGCTCTTTGCGTGCCTCAGGCGAGCTCCAGGAACCCCAGCACAAACCCCCAAAGTGGCGCCCCGCCTTAAGCTCCAGCGACAGCGTGCAGGAACCCTACCATGATCCCCGCCCCCTGCTCCAGACGACATCCCGGTGGGCGCGTGCCCTCTCCCATCGCAAGCAGAGGCGTAGCCCCCGATCACCTCCCTCAGATGCCCTCATCAAGGCGGTGGCGCCCTCCTGAAGCCGTTGATGGCGCTCCATCTCCAACCTTCAAACCCCAAGGGGGCGGCAGCATTCCAAGGGGTTCCACGATGGGAAACCCTAAGGGCGCACGTCTTCTTCAAGGAGCCCTAGGGGGCCGGCAGCCTGTTAAATAAAAAATTGAAGGGATATTTGAGCCCAAGAGAAAAAAAGGGAGTTTGCGTATTTTTTTAAAAAAAGAGAGAGGGGCTCTTTCGAAAAAAAGAAGGGGAGAGGCCATGAGTTATGTAAAAAAAATGAGGGGAGCCTGCGATATTAGGCCTGCTTTGGGCCGAGATTCAAGTTAAAAATTTCAAAAAAAGGCACGTAAAAGAAAAAACCGTACGCAAATTAAAAAAAAGAAGGGAAAGAAAATGAAAAGCCGTAAAAAAATGAAACAGCTTAAAAAAATGGCGGGTTATTAAAAAAAATGAAAAGCCGCAAGAAATTTGTGTTCATGTTGTTTTCCCCATATTTATGTATCATTGTTGTCTTCTCCCAACTTTGTCAATGCTCATTTTTCGACAAGTATGGGAGAAATGGGGAGTATATGTAGGGTCACATGTCTTCTCCAGATTGCAGATTCCTCGGCCCAGTCAGATATTGTTCAGACTCTACAATTATATTCAGACTCGACGTCAAATATTTTCCGAGTCTGCGGTTCAAGACGCACATGTATGCGATCTTCGATTTCGTGGTCCCCATCATTCTTCTTGTCTTGTCGGCCAGAGTTTTCATGTGGTATCATAGGTACTCCAGAGAAGAGCACCATTCTCTGAGCCAGATGGGAGAGACCCAGTTCTCCGACGAGGAGACTCCAGGCACAGTTTCAGACTCGATGGTCAGATTCTGAGTCTTCATTTGACTCACACTCCAGCCCGTTCGTCCTCCTCACCTGCACGACATGAGAAGCAACGTCCTTGACAGCAGCAGTTGTGCGCATTGGGTTGATATTGTCCGTAGTGTCCTGTAGCGTTGAGTTGAGTCTCTTTCTGTTTGTCCAAGCTGAGAATTGCATGCTCCAGCTTGAGGGGGAATGTTGGAGTATTTGGTTGTGCGCCTATTGAGTTGTAGATGGGTAAATGGATATCTCCAGGATCCATTTACCCCATCCCAGTGTTTAGTTCCACATCTACCAGTGGTGGGACTTGAAGGCTCTGTGGAGACTATATAAGGAGCCCCAGACCTCCTGTATCAAATGAGAAAAAGCAATGCAAGATATGCCCCTTTAAGGGCTTCTCCCGTGGATTCATCCCGCTCCTTACGGAGTAGGATTCCACGTAAAATCTCGTATTCAATGATGTTTATTCTTTATTTCTGATACTTGTTTCCGCATGTTTATTTTCTAACAATTACCAAGGATCATGAATTTCTTAGATACTTTCTAGGACTGGAGTTTGCCAGAAATCAGCATGGGCTAGTGATGATTCAAAGAAAATATGTCACTGATTTGCTGAGTGACATGGGTATGCTTGGATGTCGACCTGCTATCACGCCAATGGATCCAAGCATGAAGTAGTATGAAGATGATGCTGATGAGGTTGACAAGAGGAGATACAGAGAACTAGTGGGAAAGCTTCTTTATGTTACCATTACCAGACCCGATACTTCATTTGTTGTCAATCGAGTGATTCGGTTCACAGAACAACCTCGTCAGGTACACATGGATGCAATACAAATGATACTAAGGTATCTTAAATCATCTCCAGGTACATAGCTGCTATTTAAAAGAGGTGGCACCATTACTATCTCAGCATGTGCAGATGCAGATTATGCAGGATGCCCCAAGGATAGGAAGTCCACAACAGGATTCGCTATATTTGTTGGGGATTCACTTGTCTTGTGGAAAAGCAAGAAGCAAACTGTAGTTGCGAGATCTAATGCTGAGTCAGAATATACGGCTATGGCACAAGCATGTACAGAGATGATGTGGGTTCGAGCAGTCCTTACATATTTACATATAGATGTACCACTTCCCATGTCACTACAATGTGATAGTCCAGCTGCCATGTTCAGCTAATAATCCCGCCTTTCATGAAAGGACGAAGCATAGGTCGATTGTCACAATATATGTGACATGATTCAGAAGGGATTCATCTCAACATCTCATGTCAGCTCAGGGACCAGACAACCGACATTTTCACCAAGGCTTTACTCGAGGATCATTTCAAAAGTATTCGTTCAAGCAAAGCATGATAGATATCTATGCTCCATCTTTAGGGGGAGTGTAGAGATATATGTCTTTTTTCTATATTTCAGTACCCCTTTCTCTATTTTCTTTTCTTCTTGTCTACCATATGTAATTTACCCATAGGTCTCTCTTCTGTATAAGAGAGTCTAGGCTTATGGAATAAACAACTCACTCTATTTTTCCCAAGAATATTGGCTTTGCTAAGACAAAGGCCATTAGCAACATCTATATAAATTCAAACAAGGCAAGGAACATGTTAGTCCTCAAACAAATATATTCAACATATAACCCTACAACCCTATATCTGATGATCCACCAATGGAACTCATCGACCACCTCCTCATTGACCACGTCCCCAAAGCCATCAACCTAGTCTACAACTCTCCTTCAATCCTCCCACAACTCTTCCCGACAACTACTGACAATCAATGATACATACACCCCTACCACCCACAACGAGGTTACATAGGAGACATGCACAGGATGTCGATGGTTTTGATAGAGGGGAAAGACACCCAAGCTTTTACTGGAGAAGAGGCGGGTGTATGAGAAAAATAGATGATGGAGGAAGAAAAGAAGCAAGAGGTGGAGTGGAGACATTAACCCAAGCAGATGTGGCTGAAAGAAGGTGGTGTGAATATGGTATTCTTTCACTGTGGCTAATGGTAGGCAAAGGGAAAAATTTTATTCATTCCACTGAGGTGACAGTTATGGCTATTCAAGGGCACATGCGAGTGAAGAAAGCAGTGACTACTTCAAGATCTTCATTGGTAGGATAGAGACAGTTGTTGGTGTTGATCCAATCACAGAGCTAGCAGGTTACGAGAGTTGGCTGACTAGTTGTTTTGTGGCTTACTAAGTAGGAGGTCTGAGAGGCAAGTGATGACTTAAATGTTGATGGATCCCTAGTCCCTACACGCCAATTGTCTCCAGAGTTCCTTTTCAAAGAATTGTGGAAGTGCTTAAGAATGATGTGGAAGTTGATGAACGAGTTAAAGGTGGCAAACTCGTGTTTCAACATGCTGAACAGAACCACGATCTTATGCCTAAGAAGGAAGTCGTCATGAGGAGAGAACCTCGATATGTTGCCTTATCTATTGTCACTTATTTAAAATTTATTTAAAGCTCGTGATGAATAGGCTTCGAAATATTTCAGGAGATCTTATCATCTCCTAACAGACAATATACATGATGATAATGAACAATGTTGTTATGGCATCATAGATGGTGGCCCACTGGAGAAGATAAATGTAGGGTTTGCTTTGGATGGTGAATTCTCCAAAGCGTATGATAGCATGAACTCCAATTTTTTTAAAGTTCGCTTCACATGAGGGGGTTCCTAGATAAATAGGTCGCTTGGATGAAAAGATATCTGACTAAGGCATTGTACTTGGTTCTAGTGAATGTCATCTAGAGATAGGTTTTTTCAGCCTCATGGAGGAGTCGGTAACAGGTGCCTTCTTCCACCTTTGCCTTTTGTGTGAGCAACAAACACACTGGTAATGACCGTAAGACATGTGGTTTTAGGAAGGAAATTTACAGGATATATGGTGCATAGATTATCGCTTCTGATTCAGCAATAAGCAAATGATACCATATTCATCTTGGAAGGTGCGGAGGTGGAGGATAAGCACCTCTCAATGATTATTAAGATATTTGATCATTTCTCTACCATGCTAGTAGAGAGAGATACATGATCATGCCTTTTGGCATGTTAGAGGTCACTTTCGAAATTAGGTAGTCGGATTGGGGTCTTTTTTTTGCAAAAATGGAGCACAAGTTAGCGGAGTGGAAGACAAGGTGCTTCTCATGCACAATGGAGACAATTTAGTGCTTCTAAAGTCAGTTTTATCGACAATGCATGTGATATGTTAATCCTTAGACAGACTTCCAATTGGTGTACAGCAATGACTTAAAAGTCTGATGAGAAGATTTTTCTATCAAGTTCCGGTCAAGATAGATCGAGGTTGTACCGTCTGACGGTGGTTCGCAGAGGTGGTGATTTGAATGTATCGAAGAAGAAACTGAACAAAGCTTTGCTCGTGTGGGTGGAAAGGCTATAAGCAATTATGATGACTTGCTTTGCAGATTTCTAACGAGTGTGTACAGCTTTTCATCATCACCTAATACATCATTTAAAATTGTGAGATCGGCATCCACATCAGAGATTTAAATTTCGCGAAATTTCGCCGAAATTTCGGTTTCGACAGGGAGGGTCTTTCGAAACACATATATATATCGATTTCCCGGATTTCGACCAAAATGGGTCGAAATATCGGTGATATTTCGACATTTCGACCCATATCGGTCGAAATTCATGTTTTCAGTTCAAAATTTCTCGGATTTCAACTGATATGGACGAAATTTCGTTGATACCTATGTAAATCAACGATATTAACCATGTGATCTTAATTTTAGTCATTTTACTAACTATTTACCAATTCTCTATATCAAAACACATCATGATTTATATATTTTGTTTCGGGTCGGGGGTGCTGCCCCCACACCCCCGCAAGGGGGGGCCAACCTGGGCCCCCCCAGGCTCGCTGACCGGGCAGCGAGACCCCCATTCTGGTAGGGTATGATGCAACAGGGGGGTACATACAATGTTTCTTCAACGTAGGGAGCTGCTTCACCTCCCCTTGTTTTGGCAATGGAGATGAAACAACTCTATAGATTCTAGAGATCCGCTATAGCTTCTTTGCTTCATTCCTTTTGTCATTTATCTTTGTAAAATATATCATCTTTTATGTAAGTATGTAATTAATTATGTAATTCCTAGAACTGTATGATATCTATCAGTCAGCTCAACGATATGCCCCGATATGTGCGATATAAGGCATATGGATGAGAGATAGGTGTGATATAAGTGTGCATTTGTTAGCTATTATTGTTTTAAGAACTGGATTTAATGGTATCCATTTCCAATATGTATCAAACGATAATTAGCCTTTACAGTGAAATGATCGATATGACCGATATGTGTGATATAAGGCATATGGATGAGAGATGTGTACGCATTTGTTAGCTATTGTTGTTTTAAGCACTTGGATTTAATGATATCCATTTCCAATATGTACCAATCAATAATCACCTTTAACAACGAAATGATCGATATGACCGATATGTGCAATATAAGGGGCATATGGATAAGAGATATGTGTGATATAAGTACGCATTTGTTAGCTATTATTGTTTTAAGAACTTGGATTTAATGATATCCATTTCCAATATGTATCAATCAATAATCAACCTTAACAACGAAATGATCGATATGATCGATATGACCGATATGTGCGATATAAGGGGCATATATGAGTAATATGTATGATAAAACCGTATATTTGTTAGCTATTTATTGTTGTAAATAACTTGAAATATCTTAATTTGCAAAAAATGGTCGAAAAATGACTTTTTGAGTCATTTTTGACATTTCCACCGAAATGGTCGAAATTTCCCGAAATGTGAAATTTCGGTATTAAGGGTGACCGAAACGAAATCGAAATCTCGAACCTTGATCCACATTCCGCAAAGGTATTTGCTCAATCACCACGGATGCAACTCATTTCTTGCAACCGACATGGGATAATGGAACAACATTTAAACTCTACAATAATGATTGGGATACAGAAAGGGGCCTGCTATGATCGTTGCTTGAGGCTCCTGGAGGTGGGTGCAGAGTCTGATCCTCCCCTCTTCAATCTTTGAACAAAGTTTATAGAAAATGGTTGGTGGAACTTTTGGACAATATGGGACGGTCGATGATGGAAGGAAATCATTGGATTTTGCGTAATGGAGACATTTCTGTTAAAAAGGCTTACAAGGCACTTTTATGTACCATGTGCCCATGGTGATGTTACTCTAATCAAAGATTGTAGACATGTTTAAAATCGCACGTCCATATTAAGTGTCAAGATCTTCAAGTGCCTTCATGCAGGTTAACGGTGATGAGTCTGATGAGAAAGGTGTCCATGCGCACCTCCTTTTCATCACGAAGTTACCATTCGCCCACTTTGTCAAGGAATTCCAAAAGTCATAGAACATCTTTTCTTCTTATTTGAATACAGGCATGATGCGACTCTCAATTGGATGGGCACCGTCTCTATGGCTAATTTCTAAAATATTTTTTTGAGGCTCAAAGAAAAGGGGGACGCACTCGTTGGTGCTCGCCCCAATTATGTATTAACTATAACGGGAAGGGAGAGATATACTTACAGTGGGTAGAAGGGTGAGAAAGACGCAGAAGGAGATTAATATACAAGAGAGGAGTTCGACCAACAACTGCCGAGACATAATTAAGTACACCAGTCGGATGTAAGTCTATTAGCCAAAATGGTAACGTTCTCCCTATAGAAGCGCATGCCCGAAAAGGTAGCCTCATTCCTAGCACGTCAGATGGACCAAAGCCGCGCAATGGGACCCAAAACATGAGCTCTGTCCCTCGTCCTGTTCGACCAAAGGATGTCGCAGAAGTCCTCAATATTGTCCGCACGAGCCCAAGCAATGTCGTCCCAGATCCCCGCAACCAAACTGCATCGAAAGAAAAGGTGATCGGCAGTTTCATCGACATCACCGCATAGCTGGCAAGTGGCGTTAGTCTGGGGAAAAAACCTGGCGCACCGATCCCGGGTCAACAAATGTCGTTGACGAAGTAACCATAAGAAGAAGGCGATACGCTCCGATAAACGTAGCCCCCAGAAGAAGGCACAGTCGCACACAAGGGGGGCAGGCAAGGCAGGCGTGGGAGAGAGCAAAGCCCTGTAAGCCTTGCGAGTGGAAAAAACCCCTCCTTCCAACGCCAATGGTCCCGCTGCAGAGAGGGGGAGGCCGCAGAGTTAAGAGCCTCCATCATCGAGGCTAATTTTTAAAATATGTTGGATCAGGGTGCATTTCCCTGAGCGAAAGCATGTCAAACTTCTAACCTTTATTTAGGCCATATGCTAGTCATGAATGCATTGATGGTTTTTTTTTTGGGGGGGGGGCGCTTACGGAGAAAATATGTTACTCATATACTTATAAGTTATAACATGTGATTAATATTAGTAATGAGAACTCACACATCATCTTAGTCATTAGCATCCATCCCCACTCTCAAAACCCATGGAGCTCCTAAGAATCATCCCTCTAACCCAAAATATGGCTCTTAAACCTCCAACAATGAGGCATTATGAAGCTACCAAATACTGCTCCTCCCACATGTCCCTACAGCATTGCATCACAAAACACAAGATGTGTCTCCTAGTACAAGACATCTGCGAACCACTCAAACAAACATCTTCCCAAAGATCACAAAACACAAGATGTGTCTCCTAGTACAAGACATCTGCGAACCACTCAAACAAACATCTTCCCAAAGATCGTTGTCCATCCTCGCAAAGCTGCCAAGAACTCCATTCTCTAGGCATGTCATGTTGTGTATTTTTTAAATATGCCCATAAGCTGAAGGAAGCAGTTTCTCACAAGTGACTTCTATAGCAAGCCATGTCATTTGCTCGTTGAGTTAGTAAATAAATCTAAATGACAAATAAGAAAAGTTAACTAGAATAGTCACCTAAGCAAGAAGAGCGGAGACATGGATATGAATGAGCTCATTGAGATCAAAAACATAGCATATGACAATAGAATGGTTTACAAGGATAAAGTTAAGAAATGATATGATCAGCACATCAAGTGCAAGAACTTTAGCCATGAACAGAAGGTTTGGTTGTTCAATACAAAGTTGAAGATCTTTCATGCCAAACTAAAGTCTAAAAGGACGTGGGTCCCTATGTTGTTAGAGAAGTGTACGGTAATGGCACTGTAGATATATCTAATCTCATAGACGGTGTATGATTTTTCTTAGTGAACGGACGACTGCTTAAGCATTTGGTTGAATCTAATGAACAGATGCTCCGTATTGAGGAAATTTCTTTCATGCAAAGTGACATTTATGAGGACATCCCAAACCACCCAGCATGATCAGCATCAGTACATATTCATCATTACCAGAGATTCAGATTTATGTAGATTCAGCAGCTCACAGATTCAACCGTACTATTTTGTATATACAACGTATTGTCGGCCTTCCACTTGACGATTATTCTTTTTTTTAGGCTCAAAAAAAGGGGGAGACACTCTACGGTGTTCGCCCCTATATGTTAAAAGGAAAAGAAACAAAGAATGTTACAAGAAGGGTACAAAAAACAAACAAACAAGACCCAAAGGGGGAGACCAAGAAAGCAACAAGCACAGATCACCCCCAAAAAGCCGCGAAAGGGTCACCCAGTACACCAGTCATCCAGAAGACGTGAGGAAAGGAAAATAACATTCTCCCGGTAGAACCGTTGCCCCACGAAGAGGGCCTCATTCCTCCCCAGCCAAATACTCCACAACCTCGCTAGCGGAACCAAGAACTCCTTCCTTTCCCTGCTCTTGTTGCAAAACAAGCTCTCGCAAAAGGCAATCAGGCCCTCAGAGTTGACCCATTCGAGATCAGCCCAAAGGCCCCGAACCAAGTTGCAGCCAAAGAACAAGTGGTTGATGGTTTCCGCCTCCTCATCACAAAGCCCGCAATTAGGCCCAACGTTAGCAAAGAAGCGGGCGCAACGGTCACGCGTTAAGAGCCTCCCCCTGCGAATAAGCCAAAGGAATACACCAATGCGCTCAGGAAGCTTCAACCCCAGAGGAACCAGCAGTCACGCAAAAGATCATCCCCCATGTGAGGACGGGGAGCTAGAGCCAGATACGCCTTACGCGTGGAAAAAAGATCGTCTTTCCATGTCCAATGGTCCCGGCCTTCATTAGGTTGAGCAGCGTCAGCAAGCAAGTTCAGTAATGAGAGAAAATCATCCAAACACTGATCCGAAAAATTGGCAATAAAGCGAGGACACCAGCATCCATCCACTCAGCACGAGGCCACCGAGGCCTCCTTATCATCCGCCAAAGCAAACAAGCGGGGAAAGCGATCCTTTAGAGTACCCATTCCCGACCAATCGTCGAACCAAAATCGAAAAGAATCCCCCTTTCCCAGGACCGGCTTAAAGAGGGAGAGGTTACGAATAAAAACTTCCAAAACACCACGCCAAAACGAAGTAAGGTGCCCGTAAGCATCCCCCCGCGTGAAGCCCATCAACGCCTCCCCCAGAAACTCCCGCATAACATTAATAAAGAAGTTATCCTCCTGGCCTCAAACCCTACTCACACATTTTAGCAAGAGAGCCTCGTTAACAACCTCCAACCTCCGCAACCCCAAGCCACCAGCCCGCTTGGGCCGAGTAACCTCATCCCAAGCCACCAAATGAACCCCCCTTCCCCCCTCCCCATTCTTACCCCACAAGAAGCCCCGCATACAACGCTCAAGACACAGACGAATCCCCTTAGGCATACGTCGAGCTGAGAGGAAGAAAATAGGAATAGAGGAAAGCACCGCCTTAAGAAGAACAAGACGCCCCCCCCTGATAACAACGCTGCGCGCCACCCAGCAAGGCGAGCCTCCATCTTCTCCACAACCAAACGCCAATCCCGGAGCCTGACACGACCCACGACCAAAGGCAAGCCAAGGTAATCAAAAGGGAGCCCACTCGGAGTAGACCCCAACAATCGGCCACACTCCAGCGCCTCCTCCGGAGACCTCAAAAGTGCCACCCTCGATGAAGCATATAGTGTCGTCCGCAAACTGAATTAAGGGCACCTGGAGGGTCCCCACAGTGAAGCTCCTGGTCAGCTCCGCCTCGATCACGCAGTCCAGCATACGAGCCAACACGTCCGACGCCAGGACAAAGAGGAGGGGTGCAAGTGGACACCCCTGCCGCAACCCCCTACACGGCTGGAAGAAGCCCCCAACCGGGCGTCCATTAAACAAGACCGAGAGGGAGGTCGTGGTCACACAACGACGCACCCAAGAAATCCAAACCTCAGGGAAGCCCCTCCTTCTCAAAACAGACCACAAGAACCGCCAATCAAGACAATCATAAGCCTTGGCGAAATCAATCTTCCACAGAACCCCCATCTTGTTGGAGTTCTTCCAATCCGCAACCAACTCGGAAGCCACCGCGATGCAATCCGAGATCTGCCTTCCCCGAATGAAGGCGGCCTGGGCCGGCGAAACCAGCGAGTCAAGAACGGCAGCCAGCCTCCTCGCCAATACCTTTGCAATGATAAGATAGATCCCATCCGATTATTCTTTATCATACGTAGACTGACCAAATCAACTTTGCAAGCATGATCTTAGAGATGAGGCAGAGGCTAGGGGTATGCGAAAAAGGATGACCCATAGAAAAACCAATCAAGAAGAGGAGAGATCAACTTCAAGGAGTGAGGGATGTCTTTGGTATTTTCCTTTTCTGGTCAAAAAATGCTAACTCTAGAGAAATTGTCCATCAAGTACCATCTTTCTTGGCATCCAACTCATGTCTAACTGCATCCATGCCCAAGTCCCCCTCAAATCAGCCTCCCATCTAAACCTCATTGCAGAAAGCCGCTTCCAAGCCTTCCATAGCAACCACATCCTACATGCATTCTCCACCCAATTTAGGGATGAGGAGCTCACAATACTAACCTCAGGTTCACTCCCAATAGAGCTCATGAATTTGATGCAATCAGAAAATGGAAACGGGAGAATAATAGAAAAAGAAGACAAGATTAGCCTCGCGTATGGATAAAGGAACCGTGACGACATGTCAGATTTCATGGGAATCAAACGAGAGAGGAGGCATGTGAGTCGAACTCCAGTTTTCACTCCATACAACGTTGTGAGGTCAACTATCCACGGGGACCAGCAACTGATGTATACATATAATACCAACTTTTAGATGGTCGTTACAACTTACCAGCATAAACACAAGAGCTACAACATTTCAAAAAAAGAAATTGATTTCTTCACGCACCATATCCACCATTATTTATTTGACTAAATGGTTCGGAGGTATGATTCGTGAGTAAAATAATAGCTTAAATTTTACACAAGAAAAAACATCAAAGCTAGAGGTGTTGCAACCGCAACAAAATTAGAACAAGCGTACAGGGGTAAGTAATCAGAACATCGAGATAAAACAGAATCGGAACTAGGGTTCACTTCAGCATCCAACAAACACCAAAATCTGGAATTCGAGAATAAAAAGAAAAAAAAGAAAGGGGAGTTGGGGATCCCTTACGAAGGCCATGAGTTTTTGAAGGGATTGGGAATCGGTGGCGGCGAGGTAGGTGAGGACGATGGGAACGGTGACATAGACTCCGAACTTGGCAATCTCCAGCACTCCCTTGGACGTCCCCAGGGACGACATCTCCGGCAGCAGAAATCTCGAGGGGTCGTCGACGAGGATGGGATCACGGGGGGAACGAGGGAATGCCCAAACACGAATCGACTCACACTCACTTTGGCATTCAATCAATGCTTATTAGGGATAAAATGGGACGGATACTATAGATACTAAAGTATTTTTATTCATTTTTGATACGAATACGGATGCTAACGCCGATAAGGATGAATATTACAATTATCTTATCATATCTTTGAAAAATATATACGAATGTAAAATAGATAGTGATTGCATACGAGTAATATTAAAAATACTCTATACAATTGGCTTAAATATATACGAATTGAATGGAAAATATATGATATAAATTTACTAAATGTGCTCGTATCATAAAAAGTATACCAATATAGTAAAAGAAGATATAGAATTATGTTATAAATGGTTAAAAATAAATCTATGACTATATTTACATACGAAAATAAACATATGGATACGGATACGGATGTTTGCGGATATCAAAACAATATCAATATCCGTATCCATTTTAAAACGGATATGGATACGGATGTCAAAATCTATATAAAATAGATACGGTGGCGGATCGGATATATCCGTAACCGTTTACATCCTTACTAGTTATGGTGCAATTGTTTCGCACATAACCACAAAAATAAGTGTGATATTCCCAACCCCTCTCATTTTCTTCCTCATAAGGTTATTTTCCTTTGCATATTTCTCTCGACTCTTATTCTATTTTATTTTACTCTTATTTTTATCTTTGTTCAATTGTACTTATTATTATTCTACGTCACTTCTATCCATTCAGCCGAACAAAAATAGTACCTTATTCCAGTCTACTCGGCACCCTTATTCCTCTTTATTCTCGAACCGTATGCACCATCTAAGTCTCAGTAAATTACTGAAAAAAAATCCCTTCATTGCACAGGAATTTAGCATAGTCCATGGAAGTTTAAAAGTTACAATGTAATACTCATATTTTATGAATGGTTTCGATTTTAATTCTCCCATTCTAATATTTGTGGATTATTGTATTTTATAGATTTCTCAAAAATTAACATCCCCCCACATCCCCAACCTCCTTTCCCAGGGTCCCACCTCCAATGTGATGAGGTTGGCGGGGCTTGAAATTAACGACACGAGCGACATCCGAGAACGAGCATAAGACTTGCACGACCGGGCCAAGTGAGGCTACAGAGGGTTGTGTGGTGGTGCGCGGGAGGGATGCGAGGAAGAAGACTGAGTGCATGTGGAGTGTGTGTGCATGTCAGGTGTGCAATGGAAATGTTATTTGTAAGGGGATATCTAAGATCAACCTGGAGTTCAAGCGTGCCCCTTGGAGGAGCATAGATTCCTGTTTGGTTGCTGGGTTGGACTGGGTTGGGTTGGGCTGGATTGGGGTGGGTGAATAGTAATCTGTGAGGAGGAAGTACCCTTGTGAATAGTAACCAGGGTTGGGCCAACCCTGCCCAACCCTGCAACCAAACAGGCCCTAGAGGGATGGGGTTGGGGACCTATCCCGACAGTGAAGGTTGGGTTGATGCACAACTGATTGTGCGGTGAGCAGATCGGTCAAGCATCGATTGGGTCTCTTGCATAGGTGTAGAGGAGAGAAGGATGGGCTTGAAGTGTCGAATGCATGGCCACAAGGGATTCATGTGGCATGCCCAATTTCTCTACTGTTTAGTATGGTGGTTGTGTGTTGGAGGAAAAAATGCACGAGGATTGACCTCTAATACCCATTGCAATTGAAGGATAAAATGTTGGAGAAAAAGGTATTGTGGGAGATCATCCATAAGGGACGAGAGTGTTTGAGGTCTTCCGAATTACCATGGAAGATATGCTCAGCCTATTGCGACGGACCCTTTACTCTTTATGCAAGAGGTGTCAATTAAAGAAACACTAGGTGGGAGGAGATAAATAGTGTCTATGTGGAATAATGACCAATTTTAAAATATATAAGCTTAATAAGCAAATTACAACAATCAAACAACAGCACAAAAGGATTTAAATATATTCACCTTTACTCAGGGTTACTTCTTGTGCCTGAACTTGGCCTTGTCATGACTTACAAACACTCCACTATACGAACTATTTCCAATGTAGTCCAAGTCGTTTACATATACACAACTTGCCAGTATTTATCTTATAAAAAGAAAAGAAATGCTTTCACAAAGAATGTCTCAAGGTAGACGACATTTATCGGATTTATCTTCTGCGCGATAAGAATAAGTTTTGCATAGAGTTCCTGAAGTTAAACCTTGCCAAAGTTTTATCTTCCATTTAAGAAAAATAATATTTAAGCAAAATGCATCTTAGCCTACAATAAAACTGAATTAATCCTTTTCATAATTCAAACCCCTCCTTTCTTGTGCCAGTTAATCCTTTTCACACGCTATATTGCATGCTCGTGATAGTTGTTTAATAACCTTCTTCTTCAATGCTTTATTGCTTAGAACTGCACGTCGTGGTTATTGCAACTTAATATGTAATTTCATGCTTAATGTGATGCCATGAATTGTGATTCTATTAGACTTTGATGTGAATAAGATTAAGTTACACGCATTGTCTTTAGAAGACTGATATTTCGCTCATCCTGGTGTTATATTGTTGAAACAATCATACCCTACGCTTACGGTTTAGGTTAGGTGATAATGTACGACTTGTTATTATATGCCTTAATTTGTAGCACAAGTATAGATTGTTGCTTTGTTACTATTTTCTATAAACCGGTACATATGTATGCATGTTGAGCTTTTTATGCACTACATCATCTTCTTTATATCCTTTTTGCTCGATTGGTATAGTAGGCCCATGCTATGTATGTATGTATGTATGTATGTATGCATGTATATATGCATGTATGTGTGTGTGTATGTATGTATGTATATAGAGGACGTATCTGATGGGTCATGTGCCCATTAGAGATGAGATGAGCCCCTAATTCCAGCCGTTTGATCTTAATCCGACGATCAGTAACTCCAGTAGCTTTTGTATTACCATTAGTAACCGATTTCAGTAATAATAAACGCACCAGTAACTTTCCTATTGTCATCAGTAACTTTGAATCAAATGTAAGTAAATGAAGTAATTTAATCAGTAACTTTGGTTCACAGTAGGCAAAGATGTACATAAGTTTCTTTCTCCCCCAATCGGAGAGAGTGAACCGCATCACGGAGAGAGAGAAAGTTCTCTCTCAAAATTGGCATTTTGGGGATTGTTCTCTTACACTCTTGGAAGACAATAGTCGAAGCAATGAGGCTTTGGAATCGTGAGTTAATATATGCTTTTGTACATCATATAGTATTATCGGTATTATGGCATAAATATCATAATATGATCAATCTGTTAAGTGGTATCAGAGTCATCATTGACGTCGATTTACTAGTATTTTATGATTAATCATAAAATACTATTATGCTTTTGACAAACTATTTTGTTAGAGGTTTTGGTTAGGTTGTTTTATCCCTCCTCCTCGATAGAAAAATTCAAATTCTTGTCGATGTGAATGAATTCATGTGAGTTTTAAAAAATAAAAAAATGTTGATTGCTTTTGGTTGGTTACGATTTTTTTATTGATCTTGGTACATTTTATTTATATTAAAATAAAATAAAGGATGGTATTGATATTTGTTGGTTAAGGTTTCGTTTGCTTTTTAAAAGGATGCTTGCAATGTTTTGGTTAGAGATGAATACATATTGTTGGTTGTTAAATTTAAATAGTAATTCTGTTAGATAGCAGTGGGAGAATTAGTATTCGATTGTTTTTGTATGAACACATTCTTTTTTAGAGTATTCTTTTGGCTTATACATAATCAATTAGTTTGATTCATGCCATTCACAACCAACTTTAATCCTCACTATGTATATTCTTATGTTAGGTTATAATCATTTAGAATTAATTAATTTCGTCAAACTTGTTAACATTCACAACATGCCCGGTGTTACTAAGAAGGTTGTGTGAACACAAGTCTGTGTATACATTCATTTATCTAAAAGGATGACAAATGTTTGATTGGATTAGTTCACATGTGTAGTGATAAATATGTATTAATTATTTGATTATTCACTGTGGTTAGTAATAAAATCCAAAGATTATCTTATTATGTTATTATTTATCATCACTACAAGGATCACAAATAATAAGGTAATCTTTTAGTCCAAAGACTAAGTATTCATGTTATAAATGGCTTTCTTTCGATGGACAATCATGTTGATGCATTTCATGGAAATGCATATTAATTTTCATTTGTTCTTTATTTAATTTCAACATATGCTTTTTCAATATCGGCCAATGTTAATTATATGTATTTTTAGACGTGTTCCCCCTGCGAGTTTCTGAAAATGCATTTATGTCCCTCTACCCTTTTTGCAATAACATGTGTGCCCACGTATTCTTACAAAATTCACCTCATTGCCCTTTCGTTAATAGAGCACGGGGGCATAAGTATAATACTCAAAGGACATTATCGTGAATTTTGTAATAATACATGGGTAAAATTGTTGTTACAAAGAAGGCATGGGCATACATGTTTTTGCAGAATCTCGAAGGGGTGTAAGTGTAAAAATTCCTTAATTCCATCTCTATGATGAATAGAACTAATTTTACGGATTGGGATAAAAATATTATGATATTTCTTGGTTGCCTTGTCCAGGAGCTTGCAATAAGAAAAGAATGTCCTATCACTATGGATTCAAGTTCCAATGATGATAAAGGAAATGTGAACGATGGGATCGTTCTAATTGCATGTGTCTATTGAACATAAAGTCAGACATTCAAGAGGTTTTTGCGTGCATTGTACCCTATGAAGTGACTATAGCTAAGGGTTGCATTGAGGCAATTGAGATTTTTTTGCAAAGGGTGATAATGCCAGATACAAGCAATTAGGTGTTTTTGTCTTTTTAGGTATGGTTCTAGATACAAGCAATTAGGTGTTTCGACCTAAGCAAGCACCAAGCTACGGTTGCGCAAAGAAGGGAAAAACCGAGAAATCCTAACAAGCACCTATCCTCGAAAAGCCATGGAAAAATGTCGATAAAATCACGATGCGAAAAAGCTGCGACACCCTGGTGAAACGGACCCTGAGAAGAAGAGAGGAAGAGGTACAAGTCGGGATACCCTGAAGGGCCCCTTCCTACGAACAACTATTTTTTTTATTACAAAGAATTATAAGAAAACCAGCTTTGCGGTTCTCAGCTGTGCAGCACAACATGTGCTGCACAAATCAGAAACAAAAAGCCGTGAGGTTAGAAAATAAAATGGTGAAAAGAGAAACCCTAAACCTAGGTCTGTGGCTACCCTAGCGTTGCCTCCCCGACAACAGCACCATCTGAAAATCCACCCGATCAGCTTCTTTATTCCTACAAAGGAGAAAGAAATTCTATTTCATATATGTTATATTGACCGGTGAGTTTTAGCATAAAAGATTAAGGTTTAGTTAATATTTTTATTTGTTTTATTTATACTCCTAAACTTAAGTATATAACGGTTAAGCGCGGGAGTGTCGAACTCAGGGAGGCAAATTGTTTTAAACTAGGAAAAATTGGTAGACAATTAAGGTAAATGATTTCCGAATTTTTTATTTTATTTTTAGGTATTTTTCTGGATTTTTATTTGTTTTTTAAGAATTTATATTGTTTTGATATTCTTCATTATTTTATGATTTTTTTATTATTTTATAAAATGTTTTGTAATTTTTATTTACTTTTTATTTTTTATATTTTTTATATTTTAATTAGTTTTTCTATTTTTATGGATTTTTAAAAGGTACTTATTATTTTTATGGTTTTTGGTTATTTTTAAAGATGAAAAATTGAGTTTTTATTGAAATCTGTGATGTATTTTTTATTTTGAATATGGAAAGCAGTAGCAAAATATTTTTATTTCAGTTTTATTGTAGAAGAGATGAAATTATCTTTAAAACGATATATTATGTGTTTTTAGGGGATTTTATTTATTTAGTTATGAATTTTATAACTTTTAATGACTTGTGTATTTTTTATTGATTTTATTATTTGATTTTTATTTTTTTGGCTTATTATGTAAAATATAGTGAAATATATTGTAGGTAATTTTTATAGGATTTTTAAAGTTGTTTTTATATTTTTATGAATTTTGTTTAATATGTAATGTAGGGTATGTATAAAGATTAATATATACTGTATAGGGGTGTTTGTATAATGTTCTGGAAAATATAAGGGTATGCGTGGATATATAGCAGAATCCAGATGGAAATGTGCAAAAGTCCCAAATGTCACATGGTCGGCCACGTGACTTAAGTTGTAGTAGGACTAGAGGGATACACTTGTTCTTTGTTAAAATCTAGGGATTCTTTGTGTAAATCGTAAATCTTCCAAATAAACATGCTATGCATGCGTGGAACACGTGCACCGATCACTGGTTGAGCGGTGGGTCGGTGCTACCTCTGGTGATGACTTCTGGCTTGATGAAGACTGTAAATCAGCGGGGTATTAAATCCTAAGGCGGTTATGAAAGCTCCAACTTTGCGTGAGGAATCTCCGTCAAAATTCCAATGAGCTCAATCTCGTGCTGACGAGTGCACAAATCCAGGGAATGATCCATGTCTCATCTATTGAAAATCTGATCTACAACATTTTGATCTTCTTCACATTCCAAGCTTTTCGATAATTCTCCAGTGCACGTACTTTTGTGTGAATCTCCAAGTTGCAACCGGTTTTGACAATGCTTCACTCGGCTTTTTGGATTTTGTCATATAATATTGATGTGGAGTTCATCATGCGATCAACTCCATGTGAAGGAGTTATTCGTCGAGCATGGATGCTATTCTAGATCGGGTCGTGGATTAGTAAGGGTTCTCGGACGTGAAACGGAAAGATCTAAGTAAATGACTCCAATCGGGAATGGCTATCCTACGGCTAAGTAATTTGACGACGCTTGTTCGAAGCTTCAGAACCTGCGAGAGGATTAATCGACTCGAGCACAGGGGCTTGGTCCAGATGCAAATGGAAGGAGTGAGAGACGGTCCCGACGATGGTGAAGGATCGTTCTTTGAGACCAAAACTATGCAATAGAAGACGAAATGAAGGGAGGTTGAATATGAGATGGATTGGAGTTGATTTTTTTGTATCAAAATAGAGAGAAACATAGATAAATAGAGGGGTTGGGAAGAGAAATTGAAGGAACTAAAATCTATAAAACTAACCTGAAATTGAAGTAGAATGGAGGAAAGGGACTTAAATGGAGGAGGTGCCTGGGATATCGGAAGCTCAAATGAATCTGATGGTCATGGCCTCGACGCGTGGCGACGAGGGGGCTCGGGCACAACAGAGAAGCTCCTCGATGCTGGCCGCGATCACGTCGGACCTCTCTTCTCCATCTCACTATGACGGATAGTAGAGTAGCTCTTGTCACGAACATTCTCTCACTGAAGCTCAGTGGAAGGAATGAGGACACAAATGGTGGATGGCCTTGAAATTTGGGGGTGGTTAGTTATATATAGAGAAGGAAGTTGGAGGAATGGCCGACCGTTGGGTTGTTGGGTCGTCAGCGGAAGTTGGATGGTGGAAGGAGGAAGAAAGCGGAGGAGGGAGAAGGTGTCAAGAGGGAGAAGGGGATGGAATTGGGAAAGGTAGAGAGAGAAAAGGAGGAGAGAGAGAAAAGTAAATTAAATTAATTAACTTAGTTAAATTAAATTAATAATTAATTAAACAAATAAAATTAGTAATAGATAATTAAATATGTATTAATTAATTAACTTAATATATATAACTAAATAGATAATTAAGTGCTTAATTAAGGGATTAAATAAATAAATAATTTATTTAATAATTAAGTATATAATTAGATAATAACTTAAATAAATAAATAATAATAAACAATTAAGTTAGTAAAAAAATAAATAAATAAACTTAAATCAATTAATTAGTTACTTAAATTTAATATTAAATTAATACGATAAATTACGGTACATTGTACAATATACGGTCTCGAAACCTACATTTTTCATATTAACTTTGATTTTAGTGAAATCAGTGTCATTTTGTAGATAATTAAATAATACGAATTTTAAGACTAAATTTGCCTAATTCGGAATCAATACGACCGAGTTATGAGGCCCAGAAAATTTAGGTAGCGGCTTCGAGCCTTAGGATTTATTGGTATTTTGACTTAAATTATAATTTTATATTTGTATATACATTTCAAAAGATTTCTAGAATATAAATTAGGTTATCGGATTTATGGTTATTTAATTAAAAATTCAGGAAGATTCTACATATTGTACAAATAGACAACATGTCTAAAATGCCAAGACTCACTCGATTTATTGTAATATTTTTAAATATTTTTAATAAAATAGTATTAAGTATAAAACGAAGTTTAAAATGAGTTTGGTCCGTTTGGAGTTTTCTATAAATAGTTATGAACCTTAAAAGTCGGCTTTTGCGGCTTTTATGGTTCATTGCTGTTAATTATTTTTATGTCAAAATATTTTTCTGATATTTTTTTAAAATAATATATATTTTGTGAACTACGTTTACAAAAGAAGTGTTTTCATTTGAGATTGTCTTAATGATAAATAAAATAGGTGAAATATTTACATTGTGATAAATGTGTAAATTATATTTTCGTATTGGTTTTCTGGATATTTTTATAGTTTAGGATCCTTATCTCCCCCTACTTATTTATTTTGTCGATCATGTCAATATTGACCTGATCTCGGGTTGGGATCAGTCTGTATATATTACATATCTCTAGCCTTCTTTTCTTTTATTTTTATTTTCATCTTTATTCTTTTATTTTGGTTGAAATAAGTATTAAATATATAATATTAATATTTGTAGTTAGAATGATAATTAGTAAGAATTAGTGATTATTTACATGTATTATACCAAGGATATTAACCAAAATGAAAGAATAAAGGTGATGAATCACAGATTCATCAATGATATGCTTGAAAGTCTGTAAATTGGCTCCTCAGAAGGATTCCTAAATTGCTACTATATAAAGACCCAACAAATATGTAACTTGATTCCTTCAAAGGCATACTGAAACGTCACGTCTTAAGCATTTTAATTTTCTTAGCATTTGAATTTCTTATCATTTGAAAGAGCTCAGTTGTTAGGAAAATGTAATCATTGTCTCTTAAAGAATACATAAAAATTTTAGAAAATTATAATGAACTTAAATTTGTATGGAATAAATTTAGCATAAATAAATATAGTCAATTTAAATCTACATGTTTCTTAAAGTACAACTCAATTTCAGAATTGTATGAAAGTAATTCCTAGTAAGTTGTGAATTTAATAAAAAAACAATTGCTTGCACATGAGCATACCCGTTAAATTGGAATAACATGAGATTGAAAATGGAGAATTACAGTTAGTACATTAACTAAATTCCAAATGAATGTCCACTAAAATAGAGATAAGCGGGTATGTGGTAAATGGAATTCAGAAAATATAATTTTAGTAGAGGCTCATATACACAAAATCCAAATATGAGATCATGATGATATGTATCGAACTCTGCAAATTGGTTCCTCGAAGGATTCATAAAATACCAGTATATAAATACCCAATAAACGTGTAACCTGATTCCTTCCGAGGTATCCTAAATTGCCACAACATCTCTAACATTTTATTTTCTTAACATTTTAAAGTAATCAATTATTATGAAGTATAATCATTGTTTCTTATAAATAATAAATACACGAGATTAAAAATTCACAAGCAACGTAAATTTGCAAGGAGTATAGTTGGAAAATAACATAAATAAAGGTTGCAGTTTAAACCTCCATGTTTTTTCAAGAAAAACTGAGTTGTACCAATATATAGAAGTAAATGCTAGTATGTTGCAAACTTAGTCAATAAAATTACCATTGATTTCCCATGAGCATACACACTAAATTGGAATAACATCTATTAACTTATCTAAAGCTGAGTTTTCTGCCTGGTTGCTGCCACGTGGACAACCCCATCTTCAAGCGTTGCTTCCCTCATTCAGATTTTAATATGGTCATGTCTGATTTCTTTCCCACGTGACCACCCATTGATTTTCGACAGATGGCTGCCATGCTATGTATCAGAGGGCGTGGATCGTCTGCTACAAGTGATTTGCAGCAGACTCTGCTGCAACGCACGGATAGACGCCACGTGTCCCTCAATGGATCCAACGGCTGCCTCCACTCCTCCTTCCTTCCCCTCTCTCCTGACCCTTTCTCCTTCCCCGACCCAAGCCATCTCGCCACCAGCCGTGACGATGCCGCCGGTGATGAGGGTGGGGGTCGACGCCCACCTTGGTGTGGTTCATCCATCCGCCGAGGGGGCACAGCCAACTGTTGGGGCGTCGCGTCAGCATCGACGTTGGGATCCATCACGCGGGCGATGGGGTGGAGAAAGAGAGATCATGATGGTTGGGGTTTCTGGGGAGGTGGGAGGTCAGGTTTGGGTTTGTGGGTAGTGCGGAAGGAGGTGAGGGAGGGGAGGCGGTGGGGCTTCTTGGATTGGGGCTGCAGGGTGGAGAAGAAGAGGGGATGGTCGTGTGGCAGCGGTGATGGTGGGAGAGATAGGGGGAGACAGAGCGGGGGAAGGGGTTGGGGGAGGGCGGGGATGGGAGGGTGTATGCAAGGAGCGAGAGGAGGCGGAGGCAGGAGGGGCAGATGCCGGATCCGACCTCGGAGGCGGCGATAGGGACGCGGGCGAGAGGCGGGTCGGGGAAGGAGAAAGGGTCGAGCGAGAGGGGAAGGAAGGAGGAGTGGAGGCAGCCGTTGGATCCATTGAGGGACACGTGGCGTCCATCCGTGCGTTGTAGCAGAGTCTGCTGCAAATCACTTGCAGCAGACGATCCGCGCCCTGTATCAGATTCATCCTTTGAAAAATCGTGGGTTTATTGGCCTCAGCAGCAGTCCTTTTGGTGTGCAATCTGGAGCTTTTCTCTCTTCCTATGATGGCATCATCATCAATATGTGATGGTCGAACCTTCTTTTTATTTTTATCAATATTCAGTGATATACTTTCCTCTTTCTTTGGGGCTTCCCAATGATTCTTGCGATGAATATGGTATGGTCTATTGAGAGTTGATGTTTGTTTTGTTGATTGAATTGATTTTATTCTATTCTAACCCTAAAATAATACGTGTTTTTCCATAGATTTTCGCTGATGGAGGTTGCTTTTTTTATACTTAATCATCCTATGTTTTTTCTCAAGTTAATTTGTGACTATTAGTCCGTATTCTTTTAACTTGGTTGGTATCGTATATGAGATTACGAGATTGTCATGTACAATATGATGGGTGGTTCTTTTTTTCTTTTATGCATATGTGATTTTGATGTTTATACGAGGGAAAAATACATTGTTAGTGTCATTAATACATCAAATATTGATGTACTTTAGGTATGTAGGACTTTATATGTTTTGGATTTATAATAAAGAGTAAGACGGTTATACTGGAAGAGATTATTCTTTTTTAAAAAAAATTAAGATGTATCTTTCATTGATATTACTGTTAGCTTCATCGTTTCTTATGTTTTGTAACAATTGCTTTCTATCTACCGTGGGAGAAAAAGAAACGTTGTCGTTTAACGTTTGATTTTATTCCGCTTTTAGTGATGTTTGTTGTTTAAACATTTTGTTTGCTAATGTAGAACTTTGTATGCTGAGTTCTCTAAAGTACTTATGTTTTTTGCTCAAATGTCATGTCGAAGGTTGTGATAATAATTCTTTTAATTACTCCATATTTTCTAAAATTATAGTTATGTTAAAATATTGTGTGAAAATGAATAATTGCTAACTAATTAAACGTAATTTACTAATGTTACATAATTTTGTACATGAATCTGTACAGATTTGCTATTGTGTTTTGTTTGAATGGTATTGGTGTTGCTGAATCTATTGTTTTCCCCTCTAATTAATTGTATGTCAAAATGAGGTTGTATTCGATTGGTTTTTCAAAATTATGTTTTCTCCTATGTGTTTGTGACGATGATGTTGTGTTTTGCTTTTGAATATGGTATTCTAAATTTTATTTCACTTGGTTGAAACATATGAGGCGGTAGATGCTCAAAAATAATTACGTACTGCATTGTGACATATTTTTGTGGAATTCTTTATAAAACCTATGCATTGTTTGTGATATTGTTGTTGTTTTGCATTGTGAAAATGATTTTTATATTTTATTTGGCGTAAATGAAAGAAATTCCTGTTAATTGTTTTACTATATGATTCCTTCGATGATCTTTTTGTTTGGTATTTCAAATTACATATAAATTCGGATTTCACATATCAACTACTGTATGTAGATGTTCCACATTTGTTTCGAGTAATTATTCATTCCAAATTTAAAATGGTTAGTTCATATTTCTTTCAGGTAGTTATTCATTGTCGATGCCCATCGAATGACCCTCGAGGAGTTTGGGGATGTCTAGTGCATATCCCAATAGGCATCAAATGGCTCCCATGCGTTACAGCAAGCACTGTAACATTAGGGGATCCACTCTGTCCTACATGACCAGTCTTCATACGAAGTCACGTCAATCTGAACTTTTAGCAACTTTTAGCACCATCACCCTTCGTGTTTCCCTATATAAAGTAATATTTATTAATGTTTACTAATATAATTTATTAAATATACGTAAAATTGTTGATAAGCTTAACAAAATTCTGATATATTTCTTTAATACTAATTTTATAGTATATTTTATATTTTTATCATGGATGCACTAACATAATACTTAAAACGATACGAACCATAACATAATATATAGAAGATTTATATGTACATAGATGAAATAATACTTATTGGATTTAATATTTATAAACAAATATTAGATAATCCCTATATATAATATATGATATAATATCATATCATAAAAAATTGATTATATTATGTATGATATAATTTCCAGTATAATATATGGGATATTATGGTTCGTAACATTCGATACATATTCATATAATATCACATATTCACTTCGACATATGTGTTATGATTCTTGCAAATAAACCACATATAATATTAAGTGAATTCTGAGATTGTTATTAGCCATAAAATAATCTTATGATATACATATAAATTATTATATCATAAAATTTTTGATAAATTTTAAATTAATAGTTTTATTATATATTATAAAATTTCCACATATTTAAGTTTGATGTAGCAAGTTGTAAATATAAGTATGATTATATGATCTTCATACTAGATTCTTTTATTAATTCTCGTGTGAATTCAATTCTATGCATAGAAGAAGTTGTGGGTGTGTGTGTATATATTAGTATTGTTAAAAGAGAAAATGAAAAGAGAAGTTCTATATGTAGATGATATTATTACTGATCATTTTTTACATTAACAAATAGTGTTTGAAAAGGGTATATTTACTGATGTTATATGGCACAGTATGATATTAAAAAGTATAGTAGATGTAAACTTTATAAATAAGTAAAAATCTACAGCGAAGTGTGAATATTAACCTCCAAGAGGTATGCTCGAGGACAGAGGCATATCGTTGCGAAGAGAGGTGGGAACGACCTCATATGATGGTAAGTTCAATTTACATATAATAGTATTGTGGATATTACAATAGGTATGTATTAATTGAAATGGATTCAACATCGTGCACGTATTTCTAAAGAACTCGAATAGATATTTTACATATCATTTAATTATTTAAAGTAAAAGTTAAATCAATTCTTTATATATAATATCATTTATATATATGAGGAAAGGGAGCCTACTTTGTGAAGTAGGTAACCTTACCTACTTCACATCTAATTTTTACATTTTTTTTATTTTTTTGAAAAATGCCACCATGGGTTTTCATAATTATATCCCTCTAATATGTCATTCAAATTTCGCCAGAAACAGAGACTCCTACGGCCTTCATCCAGACAGTCAATTTTTAACGGTCACAGATTTGTTGTATTTCACATGTTCTGGATGAAGGCCGTAGGAGTCTCCGTTTCTGTGAATTTGAATGACATATTAGAGGGATATAATTATGAAAATCTACGGTGACATTTTTCAAAAAAATAATAATGCAAAAATTGGATGTGAAGTAGGTAAGGTTACCTACTTCACAAAGTAGGCTCCCTTCCCCCCCTCTCTCTCTCTCTATATATATATTTATACATTTTTCAGAAAACTTCGGAATTAACCTTTTTATTCGCATCACCTCAACCAAAAATCATTCTGCCGCGAAGCGCGGGTAATGTGCTAGTGGGCTTGAAAATGAGAAATAACAATTAATGCACTAGTTAAAATCTAAATAAATGTCCATTACTAAGTGCAATCACTAACAATAATAGTTTGGTAAAATGATTAATATAAAAGGTGAGGATTAGCATAAAAATGGAATATATATCAACAGTAAGAAAAGTTAAGAAACCATTATTGTACCAGTAAAAATCTATAGGAAGCTTCCGGCTACAAAAGAGGACATCAAATTTTATATATGTATAAATGATATATTAATTGAAAATGAATGGACTAAGCATAGATTATTAAACAACAACATATGATCTTACAAAACATTAGCGCACTTGTACAAAGGCTCATGCAATTTATGGGTCATGACACAAATATTAGTTTTATATAATACTCACTAAAAAATAGTTAAAATTTCCTAAGAAGTATGATCGTACCAACAAAAATATTGAAGCAAATTGGAGAGTAGAAAGAAAGTTATTAGTTCTCTAATGTATGAAGTATTAACTCGAGATCATGTTTTGAATTGTTAAATCAATATATAACAAATAACATTGTATATTTGAACCAATAACAAACGTAAGAAACTAATTTCCACTGGACATTTTGGAAAATGTAATATCCAACATATTTTGTATTGAGTTGTATTATTAGGGGAAGTTTTAAACCGTGTAAAATAATCAAAGGAGGTAAATATTGTAATCACACAATAGTGAAGAACAATAAACGTGATTAGTAAATAATATTGTACCGGTAGAAAGGTTGAAATATCAAACACATATTATATAGAGTTGTATTAATAGAAAAGTTATGGACTCTATAGAATACTAAATGAAGATAACTATCGTAAACATAGAATATCACAGAGAAATTGGAGAATTATGCAAACATTACTTTAACATCAAGAAGGAGGAATCTAACTGCATGCAAGAAACAAACACATCATCTTAGCAACACATGATTTTTGATAAATTTATTTTATGGAAACATAATTCAAAACAGTATAGATTTTTTTTAGAAAAGGATTTTTTTTGATAGAAACATACTGGTAGAATTGATAAAGAATAGGAGGAAAGTATTGTTTCATGAGAACTACAGTAATTGACATATGATACCAAGTACCTAGATGTGTTGGTTTATTACAACATCATATAATAAATGATGTTGTCTATTTGACCTGGTAACAAATGTAACCGATTAAATTCTATTGGGCATTCAGTAAAAAGTGGAATATTTAGTATATATTGTTTGGAACTATATTATAGTTCTATACAGTATGAAATATTGAAGTGAGACATCTATAACGAGCATGCTATATTAAAGAGCAGTAGAAGAACCTATAAATTATTATTGTACCAGGTAAAAAGTTGAATATAAATGGTAGTTACAAACATATACAACATCCCTGTAGTATATGTATCCTAACATTTATATGTAATTGATATGTATTAACAAACAACTAAGTATTTTCTGCATTCAGTGTAGGAACATTTTTATGATAAAAAAATATGGATAGCTGATTAAGAGAAGGAGATGGAACTTTACTTCGCTAGAACATTATATGATACATGATACTAATTGTTAAATATTAAGAGACAAGAAAAAATCATGCTTAGTAGACAATGAGATCAATGGCATATATTATACAGAATTATATATCCAGTACAGCTCTATACTACATGAAAGATTGAATGGATACAATTATCATAAGTATAGAATATTATAGAGAAATTAGTAATGTCGGACCTCTCTTCTCCACCTCGCTGCGAATGACAGCAAAGTAGCTCCTGTCACGAATGCTCTCTCACCGGAGCTCACTGGAAGGAATGATGATGCAAATGGCAGATGGCCTTGAGATTTGGGGGTGGTTAGTTATATATAGAAAGGGAAGGGTGGCGTCACTGCCGGTGTCGATGGGACTCACGGACGTTGGAGGAACGATTGGCCAATGGTCGTTAGTGGAAATTGGAAGGTGGGAGGAGGAAGAAAACAGAGGAGGGAGAAGGTGACGAAGGGAGAAGGGGATGGAATTGGGAAAGGTAGTGAGAGAAAAGGAGGAGAGAGAAAAGTAAATTAAATCAATTAACTTAGTTAAATTAAATTAATCATTAGTAATTAATTAAATGAATAAAATTAGTGGATTACTTAAATAAATAATTAAGTATATAATTAGATAACTAATTACATTAATTAATTAAATAAATTATTTATTTAAATTTAATATAAAAATTATACTATAAATTATGGTACATTGTACAATATATCAATACGGTCCCGAAACCTGCATTTTTCATAGTAACTCCGATTTTAGCGAAATCAGTGTCATTTTGTAGATAATTAAATAATACGAATTTTAAGACTGAATTTGCCCAATTCAGAGTTCGTACGACCAAGAGGCCCAAAAAATTTAGGTAGTGGTTTCGAGCCTCGGGATTTATTGGTATTTTGACTTAAATTATTTTTTTTTATATTTGTGTATACATTTTAAAAGATTTTTAGAAAATAAATTAGGTTATTGGATTTACGGTTATTAATTAAAAATTTGGCAAGATTCTAAATATTGTATATATAGACAACGGGTCCAAAATGCCAAAACTCACTCGGTTTATTGTAATGTTTTTTAATATTTTTAATAAATAGTATTAAGTATAAAACGAAGTTTAAAAGTGAGTTTGGTCCATTTGTAGTTTTCTATAAATAGTTATGACCCTTAAAAGTCGGCTTTTACAGTTCATTGCAGTTAATTATTTTTATGTCGAAATATTTTTCTGATATTTTTATGAAATAATATATATTTTATGAACAACTTTTACAAAAGAAGTGTTTTGATTTGAGGTTGTCTTAATTTTAAATAAAATAGGTGAAATATTTACATTGTGATAAATGGGTAGATTATATTTTGGTCTTGGTTTTTGATGAATACCCATTCATCACTCTTTATTCTTATATTTTAGCTACAAAAACCTATGCAAATGCATGTAGATATGTGTAAATAGGGTTAGTTAGCAAAAGCATGCATGTTTGTAAATATAGATAATTAGCATGTTTTTGTGCAAAAATAAAAGAATATAGATGAAAAAGAAAAAGAGGGAAATATTTAGAATAAATATTGAGCAACCTAACCCAAGGGAGGGCTCAGCATGGGCCTGACCGCATAAAAGCCAAGTAGAGGGAGATAGGGGCTCACTTATGTATATATTTGTAAATAAATAAATAATATTTTCCTCATCCCAAAAATATGTTTGTATATATTTTGTATATATTTATAAGCTATTAAAAACAAAATAAAAACTTTAAAATCAAAAAGACCAAAAATACCCTTACACCATGTACATAGACCACCTCTCTTTATCTATTCCACCTTGTAAATAAATTTATTTATTTCTAAAACTTTTTGTAAATATTCTATGTATATATTGTACATAAAATAAATAAAAATAAACAAAACAAAAATCAAATAAAAATTACAAAATTAAAAACACAAAAACATATTGTATATATACCATGTATATAGTTGCACATAAATAATTATTTAACCTATGTATATAAATAATAAAAATAAAATAAAAATAGCCTTTTATTCCTCATTTTATCCTATAAATAAATAAAATATAAAATAGGAATAAAAATATATAAAAATAACTAATTAAAAATCAAGAATCAAAAATCAATATAGTGTATATCTACCTATGTATAGCTACTATGTAAATACCTTATTTTAATTTCCAAAAATTAATTAAAAATCACAAAAAAATAGAAAAAATTAAAACAAATATTTTTCATGTTTTAAGTTTTTGGAAATTCGGCCATTTAAGGCCCCAAAAAAATCAAATAAGAATTCAAGCCTTGGCGGGCTCTGATTGGTCCACGGGGGATTGTTGACCCCCGGTCAACACCTCCCCCAGGACCACCAGAGCCCGGGTCCTGTTCGCGGACCCAACTTCGCCCAATTATTCCCACCAAACCCGATCACTATTTCACCTAATCTAGGATCCTAATTGTTCCCCAGGCATCCGGGAATCTCGCCCGACATTCCTCCTTGGGATCCGCGCTTCAGCTCGCCCTACCCGATCGATCCTTCCCGGACCTGCACCCATATAAAACCCGAGCTCAGCCGCCTCCCCATTCCATCTTTGGCTCTCCACCTTCACTCCCGTGACCTCCATTGCATTCAGCAAGGTGACAGCTTCCGTCTGCCGTGTTGCAGCGAGGAGGAGGGTGCCCGACCATCGATCCGGCAGCCGTGCGCCGCCGTGCTCCGCCACCTAGCTGGAGCTCGAGCCTCAGGCAGTGACGACCTTCGAGGCGACGACCGGGAGTTAGCCACACTCCAGCACAGTCTTCCGCTCCACCCAGGTAGTCGATTAGCTCTTCCACTTCGTTTAATTTCTGATTTCGCCCAAATCGACTCTCCGACGTGTTCCCCTGATTCCGGCCATCTCGCGTAATATCTCGATCATCGGAACCCCCACACACCTTCGCCATCCTCCGACGCACGTTCTACGCCCACTCATCCAACCCAGCTCGCCCCGGAGCTGGGAGTCGAGCTCCACCACCTACCGCTCGCCGGAGCTCATTCGCACCGACCCACCAGCCACCGTCACCCCGCTTCTTTGGGTCGAGGCACTTTGCCCTCGACCCGCGAAGCTCCTGGCGTGTTTTGCAGGTCAGAAGGAGGGCATCTGAGCCCCCCTCACATCAGGTCCAGGAGCCCACCGCCGCCGAGCTCGCCGGAGCCCCTCCAGGGCTCGGGTGGGCCATCGGACAGTACCAGCAGCTGCGGGACGCCGTCGCCTATCTTCCCCGATCATCAGGAGCAGCTGAGGAGGACTGCAGCTCACGCACGAGGCCGGCGAAGCTCGCCGGTGGAGTGTTCTTCCACCATCCTCCAGCACCGTCCGATCAGCCCCCGCTCCCAGTCTGCATCGCCACCGTCCGTTCTTCGAGGAGCAGCAGCCGTCGATCATCGTTAGGGGCTGATCAGGACCGTTCGAGCAGCGGAGAGAGACACCTGAGGCCATACCCGTTCGATCTTCCACGTGTCCTCTCCAGCACCGTCGATTTGGCTCGAGGTCAGACGAAGAGGAGCGCCAGCCATCCAGGACCGACCGATCTTCCACGTGGCGCGAATCCGGCCGTCGACGAATAAAGGGGTAAATTACTTAGGGCCCCCTCTTAGTTTGTCTTTTTCGTCCTAGTCCTGTAAATATTTTAGTTATTTTATTTACGTAGGGTAATTTGCACTAAGGACCTTGTGCTTGTTTTTATTTGCAATTATACCCCTGTGTATGTGAGCCCACGTGCTTCGTCACGTGTTTACTGGGTTATTTGCATTTATTGTCCTGTAGTTCTGATGGGTTAATGAATGAATGTTAACTTTTTGGTAATTGCATTTATGCCCCTGTGAGTGTTGTTTATGCGCATGTGCGGATTTTAGTGGGATTTTTGCATCCAAGCCCCTGGACTTTTGGTACGAGTTACCAAAAGGTCCAGGAACTTGGTTTTTATTACCAAAAGGCCCCTGAGTGCCCCAGGCACGCGCCAAGCGCGTGACTTGCTGGGATTTTTGCACCTTGGCCCCCAGACTTTAGGGTATTTGCACTTACGTCCCTGTGCACAGTGCCCCCTTCTTGATTTTTGAATAAATATCAAACCACCTCCAAATTCGATGAAAATTTGACACATGGCTCCTGCCATGTTGTTGGATTTTTGAGAATTTTTGAGGACATTTTTGATTTTATTTAGTATTTTTAAAAATTCAAAAACAGCCTTTTTAGTTACTGTCTAGATATAAAAATACCAAAAAAATATAAAAACACCCCTAAAAATTCTAAAAAAATTAGCTACTGTTTCTTGCTTGTTGTTTGATTTTCTAGCCAATTTTGGCCATTTTTCATCGCCTAAAAACCCTAAAAATTGAAAAACCCTTAAAAACTCATAAAAATCATAATAAATAATCTAAAAACCCAAAAACAATAATTAGGGTGCCTAAATTTTCCTTATCCTTTCTAGATTACAGGAAAATTACCTCCAAGGCCTGTTGAGACTCTTAAATATTTTATTTTTGAGTTTTAGGTCTTGCTGGACAGTACCTAGGATTTTTAGCACTGTTTGATTTTTAGAAAATAATTTACCCATTAGAAAAATATCAAAAATTCACCAAAAACACTTAAAAACTTAAAAAAACATAAAAACACTTTTTCCTGAATTTTTGCTTTATTTTTGGTGTGTTAAATAATTTGCCTAAGTGTGTTGATATTTGTTTCCTTTTATTTTCTTTATCTTTTAAAAATCCAAAAAAATATAAAAATTATTAAAAACCACTAAAAAAACACTTTTCTTTTATTTTATTTCCTTTTTACTACTTCGTAGGCCCTAGGCCAATCCGTGCTCCTTGTGTTCGACCCTGGGAGCTATACCAGGTTAATCTTATAGCTAGGACCGCTTGCTTGCCTTGTTTGATCTTTGATTGATTTTGCGGTTCGATTTTCTTGATTGAGTGACCCCGAGTGTTAGAGGTCGCAACGACCTGTTTAGTACCTTTACCTCGCTCGCTCGGTCCGCTCATCAGTTTTCTGGATATTTTTATAGTTTAGGATCCTTATCTCACCTTATTTATTTTGTCGACCAAGACAATATTGACTAGGTCTCGGGGTTAAGATCAGTCTGTGTATATTACATATCTCCAGCCTTCTTTTCTTTTATTATTATTCTTTTATTTTGGATAAAATAATTATTAAATATTTAATATTAATATTTATGGTTAGACCGATAATTAATAAGAATTAGTGATTATTTACATGTATTTTACCAAGGTATTTAACAAAATGAAAGAATAAAGGCGATGAATCACAGATTCATCAATAATACGCTTGAAATTATGCAAATTGGCTCCTCAGAAGAATTCCTAAATTGCTAGTATATAAAGACCCAACAAATATGTAACTTGATTCCTTCGAAGGTATCCTAAAATATCACGTCTTAAGCATTTTAATTTTCTTAGCATTTGAATTTCTTACCATTTGAAAGTGCTCAGTTGTTAGGAAAATCTAATCATTGTCTCTTAAATAATAGATAAAAAATTTATAAAATTTAATGAACTTAAATTTGTATGGAATAAATTTAGAAATAGCATAAATAAAGAATGTCATTTTGAATATATATATGTTTCTTAAAGTACAACTCAATTTCAGAATTGTATGAAAGTAATTTCTAGTAAGTTGTGAATTTAATAAAAAAACAATTGATTGCACATGGGCATACACGTTAAATTGGAATAACATGAGATTGAAACAGGAGAATTACAATTAGTACATTAACTAAAACCAAAATGAATGTTCACTAAAACAGAGATAGGCGGGTATGTCGTAAATGGATTCAGAAAATATAATTTTAGTAGAGGCTCATATACACAAAATCCAAATATCAAATCATGATGATATGCATGGAAGTCTGCAAATTGGTTCCTCAGAATGATTCATAAAATGCCAGTATATAAATACCCAACAAACTTGTAACTTGATTCCTTCCAAGGCATCCTAAATGTCACATCTCTAGTATTTATTTTCTTATCATTTTAATGTAATCAATTGTTAGCAAGTGTAATCACTGCCTCTTATAAAAAAATAGATACACAAAATTAAAAATTCACAAGCAACATAAATTTGCAAGGAGAATAGTTGGAAAATAACATAAATAAAGGCAGGTAGTTTAAACATCCATGTTTTTAAAGTAAAACTAAGTTGTACCAATATATAAAAGTAAATGCTAATATGTTGAAAACTTAGTCAATAAAATTACCTTTGATTTCCCATGAGCATACACACTAAATTGGAATAACATGGGCTTGAAAATGAGAAATTACAATTAATGCATTAGTTAAAATCCAAAAGAGATGTCCACTACTAAGTGCGGTCACTAACAATAATAGTTTGGTAAAATGACTAATATAAAAGGTGAGGATTAGCACAAAAAATGGAATATATACCAACAAGAAGAAAAGTTAAGAAGCCATTATTGTACCAGTAAAAATCTATAGGAAGCTTCAGGCTACGAAGAAGGACATCAAATTTTTTTATATATATAAATGATATATTAAATGGAAATGAATGAACTAGACATATATTATTAAATAACAGCAGATGATCTTACAAAACATTAGCATACTTGTAAAAGGCTCATGCAATTTATGGGTCTTTACACAAATACTAGTTTTATATAATACACACTAAAAAGTAGTTAAAATTTCCTAAGAACTATAATCATACCAACAAAAAATATTGAAGCAAATTGGAGAGTAGAAAGAAAGTTATTAGTTCTCTGATGTATGAAGTATTAACTCGAGATCATGTTTTGAATTGTTAATTCAATATATAACAAATAACATTGTATATTTGAACCAATTGTATATTTGAACCAATAACAAATGCAAGAAACTAATTTCCATTGAACATTTTGAAAAATATAATATCCAACATATTTTGTATTGAGTTGTATTATTAGGGAAAATTTTAAACCATCTAAATAATCAAAGGAGTAAATGTTATAATCACACAATAGTGAAGAACAATAAAAGTGATTAGTAAACAATATTGTACGGTAGAAGGGTTGAAATATCAAACATATATTAAACGGAGTTGTATTAATAGAAGAATCTCTGGATTCTATAGAATACTAAATGGATATAACTATCGTAAACATAGAATATCATAGAGAATTGGAGAATTCGGCAAACATTACCTTTACAGCAAGAAGGAGGAATCGAACCGCAAGCAAGAAACAAACACATCATCTTAACAACACATGATTTTTGATAAATTTATTTTATGGAAACATAATTCAAAACAATATAGATTTTTTTAGAAAAGGATTTTTTTGATAGAAACATACTGGTAGAATTGATAAAGAATAGGAGGAAAAGTATTGTCTCATGAGAACAATAGTAATTGAAATATGATACCGAGTACCTAGATGTGTTGGTTTATTGCAACATCATATAATTTATGATGTTGTCTATTTGACCCGGTAACCAATGTAACATATTAATTTCTATTGGGCATTCAGTAAAAAATGGAATATTTAGTATATATTGTTTGGAGCAATATTATTAGGAGCAGTTCTATAATGTATGAAATATTGAAGAGAGACATCTATAACGAGCATGCTATATTAAAGAGCAGTAGAAGAACCTATCAACCATTATTGTATCGGGTAAAAAGTTGAATATAAATGGTAGTTACAAACAAATACAACAACTATGTAGTATATGTATCCTAACAGTTAGATGTAATTAATATGTATTAACAAACAACTAAGTATTTTCTGCATTCCGCGAAGGAATATTTTTTTATTAGAACAAAATATGGATAGTTGATTAAGAGAAGGAGAGGGAACTTTACTTCGCTAGAACATTATATGATACATGATACTAAATGTTAAATATTAAGGGATAAGAAAAATTCATTCTTAGTAGACACTCAGAATAACAAAATCAATGACATATATTATATGGAATTATATTATCCAAGACGGTTCTATACTACAAGAAAGATTGAATGGATATAATTATCATAAGTATAGAATATTATAGAGAAAATAGTAATTATGATAAATACTATTTTAGCATTAAAAAGGATTCATGTAGTTGCAACCAAGATTTTAGGTAAGAAGTATTTTCTTATTTATAGATTCAGTTTAACAAAAAAATAATGACAAACTGTAGCCATGTTTTTTTAGATTAGAAAAAGTTTTCTTATTAACAAAAACACACAGGCAGAATTGATAGAAGGAAGGAGCGCAAGTTTGCTTAACCAAAACATTAACATTTGAAACATGATGTTGATTGCTTGAAATGGTAAGATAGGTGACAAGTTAAATTTTTTATACATCTGGAGAAATAAATCTACAGTAATTATTTAATATAATTACATCTTTTGTGGTTTCTTAGCTTCTCTTTCTTCTGCGTTATTCGGTGAAATTTCAAAATCTTGTTTCCTTTTATCAGGATCTTTAGGATTTCTAATGAAACTTAGATGAATAAGTTTTCTTCTGTTACTATGATCTATAATTTTATAGAATAAAATCCTACTTTATAGTTACAAACAGATAAAAAGTTGGGGTTAACTGACCTGTAAAAATAGTAAGTTACACAATCGTACTTTGATATATGGTTAGTTGTGAAGTTTACAAAAATAAATGAAACAAAGTTTACTCATAAAATAATTACCTCTCTTAAAACCTTTGAACTTCTGGAATGTCGATATCAAGGTAAAATTCATTGCTAATGAAGAGCAAAGACAAGTTTGAACTGTAATGTAAGAAATAAATTAATTTCTATGAACTATTAGCTATATGATTCATCACTCATGTAAGAGCGAAGCCATATTTGAACTGTAATGTAAGAAATAAATTAATATCTATGGACTATTATATATATGATTCATCACTCATGTAAAAGAAAGTTAAAGAGTGTTCTACCCATAAAAGTCCTAACAACCATTCCTGCAAACACAACAATCACATGCTTTGATTTTCTTAACATATGATTTTCTAGAAAGGCATCTGCAATCTTTCCCCATAATGTAATAAACAATTTATTGTCACTGTATAAATGAGAAAAGACAAGTGTATTAGAAAGAACACTATACAAACTTACTACAATAAATTATAAGTTTTGAAATTTTCTTTAAAAACATAGGTAAAAGCTAGCCGGAGGTTCTATATTTCTATATTTTTTCCCAGTCATAGTGTTTTTCACATAGGTGTTGCTAAGGCGATTGACGGATAGTATATGTCCCACAACATATTGCAAAATTTAAAGAGTTAGAAACATCAGAACGAATAAAAAATTAAATGTTAACGAAAATTACTCGTGTATCGATTAAGTCCTTGTCCTTTTTTATCCTTGTTGGAATTTCAATAAATTCCAGAAAATGGAACTTATAGCATGGCACTGATTCGATGTCTTGTAAAATGTGCACTGTAGATGTTGACCTTGTGAATCTAATCATTAAATTATGTGGAATAACTCGAAATCTTTATCTATTTGGGCAAACAACAAAACCCTAGAAAATGTAGATATTGTAGCAGATACAAGCAATTAGGTGTTTTTGTCTTTTTAGGTATGGTTCTAGATACAAGCAATTAGGTGTTTCGACCTAAGCAAGCACCAAGCTACGGTTGTACAAAGAAGGGAAAACCGAGAAATCCTAACAAGCACCTATCCTCGAAAAGCCATGGAAAATTATCGATAAAATCACGATGCGAAAAAGCTGCGATGGGTGCCCTACTCCCTTAGGAGTACAACCCTGGTGAAACAGACCCCGAGAAGAAGAGAGGAAGATGTACAAGTGGGGATACCCTGAAGGGCCCCTTCCTACGAACAACTATTTTTTAATTACAATGAATTATAAGAAAACCATCTTTGCGGTTCTCAGCTGTGCGGCACAACATGTGCTGCACAAATCAGAAACAAAAAGCCGTGAGGTTAGAAAACAAAATGGTGAAAGAGAAACCCTAAACCTAGGTCTGTGGCTACCCTAGTGTTGCCTCCCCGACAACGGCACCATCTGAAAAACCACCTGATCAGCTTCTTTATTCCTGCAAAGGAGAAAGAAATTCTATTTCATATATGTTATATTGACCGGTGAGTTTTAGCATAAAAGATTAAGGTTTAGTTAATATTTTTATTTGTTTTATTTATACTCTAAACTTAAGTATATAACGGTTAAGCACGGGAGTGTCGAACTCAGGGAGGCAAATCATTTTAAACTAGGAAAATTGGTAGACAATTAAGGTAAATGATTTCCGAATTTTTTATTTTATTTTTAGGTATTTTTCTGGCTTTTTATTTGTTTTTTTATGAATTCTATATTGTTTTATTATTTTTCATTATTTTATGATTTTTTATTATTTTATAAAATATTTTGTAATTTTTATTTAATTTTTATTTTTTATTTTTTATATTTTAATTGGTTTTTCTATTTTTATGTATTTTTAAAAGGTTCTTATTATTTTTATGGTTTTTGGTTATTTTTAAAGATGAAAAATTGAGTTTTTATTGAAGTCTGTGATGTATTTTTTATTTTGAATATGGAAAGCAGTAGCAAAATATTTTTATTTCAGTTTTATTGTAGAAGAGATGGAATTATCTTTAAAACGATATATTATATGTTTTTAGGGGGTTTTATTTATTTAGTTATGAATTTTATAATTTTTAATGACTTATGTATTTTTTATTGATTTTATTATTTGATTTTTATTTGTTTTGGTTTATTATGTAAAATATAGTGAAATATATTGTAGGTAATTTTTATAGGATTTTTAAAGTTGTTTTTATATTTTTATGAAATTTGTTTAATATGTAATGTAGGGTATCTATAGGGATTAATATATACTGTATAGGGGTGTTTGTGTAATGTTTTGGAAAATAAAAGGGTATGCGTGGATATATAGCACAATCCAGATGGAAATGTGCAAAAGTCCCAAATGTCACATGGTCGGCTGCGTGACTTAAGCTGTAGTAGGACGTACCTAGAGGGATACACTTGTTCTTTGTTAAAATCTAGGGATCCTTTGTGTAAATCTTCCAAATAAACAGGCTACGCATGCGTGGAACACGTGCACCGATCACTGGTTGAGCGGTGGGTTGGTGCTACCTCTGGTGATGACTTCTGGCTTGATGAAGACTGTAAATCAGCGGGGTATTAAATCCTAAGGCGGTTATGAAAGCCCCAACTTTGGGTGAGGAATCTCCATCAAAATTCCAATGAGCTCAATCTCGTGCTGACGAGTGCACAAATCCAGGGAATGATCCATGTCTCATCTATTAAAAATCTGGTCTACAACATTTTGATCTTCTTTGCATTCCAAGATTTTCGATAATTCTCCAGTGCAGGTACTCTTGTGTGAATCTCCAGGTTGCAACCGGTTTCGACAATGCTTCACTCGGCCTTTTGTATTTTGTCATATAATATCGATGTGGAGTTCATCATGCGATCGACTCCAGGTGAAGGAGTTATTCGTCGAGCACAGATGCTATTCTAGATCGGGTCGTGGATTAGTAACGGTTCTCGGATGTGAAACAGAAAGATGAGAGTAAATGACTCCAATCAGCAATGGCTATCCTACGGCTAAGTAAGTTGACGATGCTTGTTCGACGCTTCAGAACCTGCAAGAGGATTAATTGACTCGAGCACATGGGTTTGGTCCAGATGCAAATGGAAGGAGTGAGAGACGGTCCCGACGATGGTGAAGGATCGTTCTTTGAGACCAAAACTATGCAATAGAAGATGAAATGAAGGGAGATCGAATATGAGATGGATTGGAGTTGATTTTTTTGTATCAAATAGAGAGAAACATAGATAAATAGAGGGGTTGGGAAGAGAAATTGAAGGAACTAAAATCTAGAAAACTAACCTGAAATTCAAGTAGAATGGAGGAAAGGGACTTAAATGGAGGAGGTGTCTGGGATATTGGAAGTTCAAATGAGATCTGATGGTCATGGCCTCGACGCGTGGCGACGAGGGGGCTCGGGCACGACATAGAAGCTCCTCGATGCCGGCCGCTATCACGTCGGACCTCTCTTCTCCATCTCGTTGTGACGGATAGTAGAGTAGCTCTTGTCCCGAACGCTCTCTCACCGAAGCTCGCTGGAAGGAATGAGGACACAAATGGTGGATGGCCTTGAGATTTGGAGGTGGTTAGTTATATATAGAGAAGGAAGTTGGAGGAATGGCCGACCATTGGGTTGTTGGGTCGTAAGTGGAAGTTGGATGGTGGAAGGAGGAAGAAAGTGGAGGAGGGAGAAGGTGTCGAGAGGGAGAAGGGGATGGAATTGGGAAAGGTAGAGAGAGAAAAGGAGGAGAGAGAAAAGTAAAGTAAATTAATTAACTTAGTTAAATTAAATTAATAATTAATTAAACAAATAAAATTAGTAATAGATAATTAAATATGTATTAATTAATTAACTTAATATATATAATTAAATAGATAATTAAGTGTTTAATTTAGGGACTAATTAAATAAATAATTTATTTAATAATTAAGTATATAATTAGATAATAACTTAAATAAATAATTAAGTTGGTAAATAAATAAATAAACTTAAATCAATTAATTAGTTACTTAAATTTAATATTAAAATAATACGATAAATTACGGTACATTGTACAATATACGGTCCCGAAACCTACATTTTTCATATTAACTTTGATTTTAGTGAAATCAATGTCATTTCGTTGATAATTAAATAATACGAATTTTAAGACTAAATTTGCCAGATTCGGAGTCAATACGACCGTGTTATGAGGCCCAGAAAATTTAGGTAGCGGCTTCGAGCCTTGGGATTTAATGGTATTTTGACTTAAATTATATTTTTATATTTGTATATACATTTCAAAAGATTTTTAGAATATAAATTAGGTTATCGGATTTACGATTATTTAATTAAAAATTCAGGAAGATTCTACATATTGTACAAATAGACAACAGGTCTAAAATGCCAAAACTCACTCGATTTATTGTAATATTTTTTAATATTTTTAATAAATAGTATTAAGTATAAAACGAAGTTTAAAATGAGTTTGGTCCGTTTGGAGTTTTATATAAATAGTTATGAACCTTAAAAGTCGGCTTTTGCGGCTTTTATGGTTCATTGCGGTTAATTATTTTTATGTCAAAATATTTTTCTGATATTTTTTTAAAATAATATATATTTTGTGAACTACGCTAACAAAAGAAGTGTTTTCATTTGAGATTGTCTTAATGATAAATAAAATAGGTGAAATATTTACATTGTGATAAATGTGTAAATTATATTTTCATATTGGTTTTCTGGATATTTTAATAGTTTAGGATCCTTATCTCCCCCTACTTATTTATTTTATCGATCAAGTCAATATTGACCTGATCTCGGGTTGGGATCAGTCTGTATATATTACATATCTCTAGCCTTCTTTTCTTTTATTTTTATTTTTATCTTTATTCTTTTATTTTGGATGAAATAAATATTAAATATATAATATTAATATTTGTAGTTAGAATGATAATTAATTAGAATTAGTGATTATTTACATTTATTTTTACTAAGGATTTTAACCAAAATGAAAGAATAAAGGTTATGAATCACATATTCATCAATGATATGCTTGAAAGTCTATAAATTGGCTCCTTAGAAGGATTCCTAAATTGCTAGTATATAAAGACCCAATAAATATGTAACTTGATTCCTTCGAAGGCATACTAAAATATCACGTCTTAAGCATTTTAATTTTCTTATCATTTGAATTTCTTATCATTTGAAAGAGCTCAGTTGTTAGGAAAATGTAATCATTGTCTCTTAAATAATACATAAAAATTTTAAAAAATTATAATGAACTTAAATTTGTATGGAATAAATTTAGCATAAATAAATATAGTCAATTTAAATCTACATGTTTCTTAAAGTACAACTCAATTTGAGAATTGTATGAAAGTAATTCCTAGTAAGTTGTGAATTTAATAAAAAAACAATTGCTTGCACATGAGCATTGCTTGCACATGAGCATATACGTTAAATTGGAATAACATGAGATTGAAAATGGAGACATACAGTTAGTACATTAACTAAATTCTAAATGAATGTACACTAAAACAGAGATAAGCGGGTATGTGGTAAATAGAATTCAGAAAATATAAAATTAGTAGAGGCTCATATACACAAAATCCAAATATCAGATCATGATGATATGCATGGAACTCTGCAAATTGATTCCTCGAAGGATTCATAAAATGCCAGTATATAAATACCCAATAAACGTGTAACCTGATTCCTTCCAAGGCATCCTAAATTGCCACAACATCTCTAACATTTTATTTTCTTAACATTTTGAAGTAATCAATTGTTATGAAGTATAATAATTGTTTCTTATAAATAATAAATACACGAAATTAAAAATTCACAAGCAACGTAAATTTGCTAGGAGTATAGTTGGAAAATAACATAAATAAAGGTTGCAGTTTAAACCTCCATGTTTTTTAAAGTAAAACTGAGTTGTACCAATATATAGAAGTAAATGCTAGTATGTTGCAAACTTAGTCAATAAAATTACCATTGATTTCCCATGAGCATACACACTAAATTGGAATACCATCTATTAACTTATCTAAAGCTGAGTTTTCTACCTAGTTGCTGCCACGTGGACAACCCATCTTCAAGTGTTGCTTCCCTCATTCAGATTTTAATATAGTCATGTCTGATTTCTTTCCCACGTGACCACCCATTGATTTTCGACAGATGGCTGCCATGCTATGTATCAGAGGGCGCGGATCGTCTGCTGCAAGTGATTTGCAGCAGACTCTGCTGCAACGCACGGATGGACGCCACGTGTCCCTCAATGGATCCAACGGCTGTCTCCACTCCTCCTTCCTTCCCCTCTCGCCTGACCCTTTCTCCTTCCCCGACCCGAGCCATCTCGTCGCCAGCCGTGACGATGCCACCGGTGATGAGGGTGGGGGTCGACGCCCACCTTGGTGTGGTTCAGCCGTCCGCCGAGGGGGCACAACCAGCTGTTGGGGCGTCGCGCCGCCGTCGACGTTGGGATCTGCCACACGGGCGTTGGGGTGGAGAAAGAGAGATCATGATGGTTGGGGTTTCTGGGGAGGTGGGATGTCGGGTTTGGGTTTGTGGGTAGTGCGGAAGGAGGTGAGGGAGGGGAGGCGGCGGGGCTTCTTGGATTGGGGCTGTAGGGTGGAGAAGAAGAGGGGATGGTCGTGTGGTAGCGGTGACGGTGGGAGAGATAGGGGGAGACAGAGCGAGGGAAGGGGTTGGGGGAGGGTGGGGATGGGAGGGGGTCTGCAAGGAGCGAGAGGAGGCGGAGGCAGGAGGGGCAGATGCCGGAGCCGACCTCGGAGGCGGCGACAAGGACGCGGGCGAGAGGCGGGTCGGGGAAGGAGAAAGGGTCGAGCGAGAGGGGAAGGAAGGAGGAATGGAGGCAGCCGTTGGATCCATTGAGGGACACGTGGCGTCCATCCGTGCATTGCAGCAGAGTCTGCTGCAAATCACTTGCAGCAGACGATCAACGCCCTGTATCAGATTCATCCTTTGAAAAATCGTGGGTTTATCGGCCTCAGCAGCAGTCCTTTTGGTGTGCAATCTGGGATTTTTCTCTCTTCCTCTGATGGCATCATCATCAATATGCGATGGTCGAACCTTCTTTTTATTTTTATCAATATTCAGTGATATAATTTCCACTTTCTTTGGGGCTTCCCAATGATTCTTGCGATGAATATGGTATGGTCTATTGAGAGTTGATGTTTGTTTTGTTGATTGAATTGATTTTATTCCATTCTAACCCTAAAATAATACGTGTTTTTGCCATAGATTTTTGTTGATGGAGGTTGCTTTTTTATACTTAATCATTTTATGTTTTTTCTCAAGTTAATTTGTGACTATTAGTTCGTATTCTTTTAACTTGGTTGGTATCGTATATGAGATTACGAGATTGTCATGTACAATATGATGGGTGGTTCTTTTTTTCTTTTATGCATATGTGATTTTGATGTTTATACGAGGGAAAAATACGTTGTGGTGTCATTAATATATCAAATATTGATGTACTTTAGGTATGTAGGACTTTATATGTTTCGGATTTATAATAAAGAGTAAGACGGTTATACTGGAAGCGATTATTCTTTTTTTTAAAAAAAATTAGGACGTATCTTTCATTGATGTTACTGTTAGCTTCATCGTTTCTTATGTTTTGTAACAATTGCTTTCTATCTACCGTGGGAGAAAAAGAAACGTTGTCGTTTAACGTTTGATTTTATTCCGCTTTTAGTGGTGTGTGTTGTTTAAACATTTTGTTTGCTAATGTAGAACTTTGTATGCTGAGTTCTTTAAAGTACTTATGTTTTTTGCTCAAATGTCAAGTCGAAGGTTGTGATAATAATTCTTTTAATTACTCCATATTTTCTAAAATTATAGTTATGTTAAAATAATGTGTGAAAATGAATAATTGCTAACTAATTAAATGTAATTTACTAATGTTACATAATTTTGTACATGACTCTGTTTTGTGTATTGTTTTAATGGTATTGGTGTTGCTGAATCTATTGTTTCCCCTCTAATTAATTGTATGTCAAAATGAGGTTTGTATTCGATTGGTTTTTCAAAATTATGTTTTTCTCCTATGTGTTGTTTGTGACGATGATGTTGTGTTTCGCTTTTGAATATTTCTAAATTTTATTTCACTTGGTTGAAACATATGAGGCGGTAGATGCTCCTAAAATAATTACGTTCCGCATTGTGACATATTTTTGTGGAATTCTTTATGAAACCTATGCATTGTTTGTGATATTGTTGTTGTTTTGCATTGTGAAAATGATTTTTATATTTTATTTGGCGTAAATGAAAGAAATGTCTGTTAATTGTTTTACTATATGATTCCTTCAAAGATCTTTTTGTTTGGTATTCCAAATTACATATAAATTCGGATTTCACATATCAACTACTGTATGTAGATCTTTCAATGTCTCAGCAAGTGTTGGCATTCTACGTTCATCAGTGCCACCATGGCCTAATCTTCCATTCCAATTGTTTCCCCATGTGTAGAGTAACTTACATAAGATACCAAAGTGCCATTCTCACACCGACATCGGGATCATTCAATCCGTCCATGATAAGAACATCCCAGCAGATAATCACCACTTCTATAAAGAAAATCTTTCAGACAGAAAAGAAATGATAATAGAATCCATATAAAATATTATCTCAGCACTGCCAACTGTCCCTTTGAAATGGCTCTCCTGTAGCATTATTGCTTGTGACATATTCCGGGTCTGTACTTTAGGTTATGCATTGGATTTAATAGGACAGATGTGAACATCTGTATATGTGAAGATCAACTGAAAGAACAAAGTTGGGGTTTGCATTGACGGAGCATGAGTTCAAGGATATTAGTGATGAAATCAACACGATTCTTGACATTGAACATGCGATGATAAATTTAGAAGAATACAAGTGATGAATAGGTTAGTTGAAAACTAACTGCATGTATGGAACAACCTGTTTTCTTCACTGATTTATAGATATCATCTGAATGTGGATCATGCACCACATTACTTATATTTCAGAAATAAACCCAACATTTCTTATCCTTAATTTGAAATATGTTCAAGGCAAATTCATTCTGTTATATTGCAACTAAACTAAACGGGATTGGGGAAATAGATGGTGCTAAAATTGCACATGAACATCCAAGTTGCAAATCTAACTTTGTGTAACAGGGTCTGAGAATTTTCTGTAATGAGTTCCCTGAAGAAGCATATTATAATATGATGATACAACTGCAACTCCTTTCTAACGTAAATGCTCCATTCCATCTTTGACATAAAATGAAATTTTCTTCTAGCAATCGAATGCAAATTACACAAACCTCTTTGCCAATAACCATCAAATACATGATTTAATCATGTGGTTCAAGATTAGCTACCGAGTAGAGATTATACTTGCCCAAAAATGAGAAATATTAACTGGGAGTGACAAACTACAGGGAGCATCCCAAATACCATCAACAATTTCAGTATTAATGTGGAACAAAGAAAAATGGTATTAGAAATATTAGAGAAACAAAGCAAACTCTAGAATCGAGAGTCTGCTCTAATCATCTGAGTTGGATCTTAAGACCCCCATTCTAGAACAGGCAACAGTAACGGATGAATCGATTATATGGATCAGATCTAACTTTACGCATGGGAATTAACCCTCTAGATACCATTCGGGTCGACATGATCGCAACCTGGACGACCACGAGATTAAAATCACTCAAAAGAAGAAGGTTAACAACACCCATGCAAGGGCAGCTCTACGTCATCCCTCGGAGAGGCATATGGCTCTAAGGATATTCAAGAAGTGCGTGGAGACTGCAGCAAAAGGAAGGAGACGTCGTACCTTAGATTTTTCCCGTCACCTTGTAATCTCCTCCTGCGAAGAACGTCGCGGTTGGCACTCCGATCGTGAGATGAAGACGTCACCGAGAGTGTCCTCGCTCTCCTCTACGCGTAGGCGGTCTTGGATCGTCGATCCGAAGCGTTCCGGCGAGCTCCGGCCGAGCTCCGGCGAGGTGGAGGGATAAGGAAGGGAGGAGGGAAGGCTGCTGGTTGAAGGGGAAGGGGTTTTGGGCGTTTTTGGGGGAGATGGGGGTGATTTTATTAGGTTGAACCCGAGTTTGGATCCGAATTCGGATCCGAAATTGAATTGGACCCGGTCTCGCTAAAACGGTCGTAACTTGGGCTCCCGAACTCGGATTTTTGCATTCTTGGACTCGTTGGAAAGAATCTCGACAAGCACTATGCAATGGACTACTTATTCGAATTTTTTGATCACTGGAAAAGTACATATTTTACAATTAATCTCATACTCAGTCAAGATTTGCATTTTAGTCCATGTTCGTTATTCGGGGTTTCACATCATAAAAATCTCAAAGGAAGTCTCGTCCCCGAGACTTAGGATGATTCTAGTAGATTTCAATACCCAAACCCCATTGTATCCAAGTCTCCTAGAGGGACGAGCCCATAAAAATCTCAAAGAGAGCGAAACCCATAAAAAATCTCAAAGGGAACTTGACTATGGTTTCAATTCCATACCTGTGAATAGATGAGGGTATTTCTTTCTCATGTCCACTTCAAGTTCTCATGTTGATTTTTGACGTCTTGACTTCGCCACAGGACCTGACCAAAGGGATCTCTTTCTGCCTCAGCCTCTTGGCCGTGTGGTCCAAAATCTGCACCGACTCTTCTGGGAAGGTGAGGTTTGGCTCCACCGCCAAGCCCTCTTAGTTGATCATGTGTCGGCGATCTCGGATGTACTTCCGTAGATTCGACATGTGAAACATGTCATGGATGCCCTCGAGGTGTGGGGGAAGGGCCACCCTATATGCCACTTTCCCAACACAGACCAAAATCTCGAATGGTCCCACAAAATGTGGTGCTAGTTTGCCCTTGGCACTGAATTGTTGTATGCCTCTCATTGGGGACATGCATAAGAACTCGAAGTTTTCAACCTGTGATAATGAGGAACTCGTTACTTACATGGGATTGGCTAAGAATTATACCCATTAGGGCATGAATGTAGGATAACATACCTGAAACTCAAGATCTCTACGTTGCTGGTCGACGTAACTCTTCTGACGGTTCTGCGCGGCCAACAATTTCCTCCTAGCAGTCTCCACCACCCTGCATTTCTCCTCAATGATCTGCGGGGTGAACAAGATGTTATCACCCACCTGTTGCCAACACAAAGGAGTGGTGCACCGCCTCCCGTACAATGCCTCAAATGGTGCCATGCCTATACTAGCATGGTAGCTATTGTTGTATGTAAGCTCAGCTAATGGGTGGTAATCCTTCCAAGATCCCTTCCACTCAACCGTGCAGGCTCGTAGTAGATCCGTCAAGGTCTGAATGGTCCTCTCAGACTGCCCACCTGTCTGTGGATCGTAGGCTGAACTCATATGTAGCTTTGTCCTCAAGGTTATCATGATCTCTTCCCAGTAGTGTGACGTGAAAAGGAAATCTCTGTCTGACACTACTTCTTTGAGTATCCCATGCAACCAAATGATGTGCTGAACGTATAACTTGGCTAGTTGCACTGGTGTATATGTCATGTTAACCGGGATGAAATAGGACTTGGTCAACCGGTAAACGATGACCCATATCGCATCAAGCCCTTCAGGAGTGCACGACAATGATGCGACAAAATTCATGGAGATGCTCTCCCATTTCCATATTGGGAAGGGAAGAGGTTGTAGTAAACCAGGAGGCCCCTGGTGCTATGCCTTCACCATCTGGCAGGTAAGACATTTGCTAACATGTTCGGCTATACACTTCTTCATGCATTCCCACCAAAATTGTTGGCAGAGGTCCCTGTATATCTTGGTTCCACATGGATGTATGGAAAGTCTCGAGCTATGCGCCTCATCCAGGATCTCTCTCCTCAGCTCCTCCTCATCTGGTACACACACACGGTCCCCATTCCATACGGTGGATTCACGAACTCGAAATCCGTCGAATTCATCCTTCAAGCACCTATTGTACATCTCCTGGATCCTCGGATATGTCATTTGGCCCTGAACAATCATGTCCCACAAGTTGTTATACTTGGCTGGCACTGTCACTGTATCATATGTGCCCTCAAATGGATGCCAGTCACTAGGTGTAGCGAGCACATCCCAAGTCTGCAATCGTGTCACCGTACCATCAGTGTATGGTTGTCTACTCAAGGCATCAGCTACCACATTCCTCTTACCAAGATGGTAGGAGATGGCACAATCAAAATCTTTTAGCAATTCCATCGACCGCCTTTGCCACATATTCAGCTCCTTCTGATCAAAAATGTATTTAAGGCTCTTGTGGTCTGTGAAGATCTCAAATGTCATCCCATACAATAGTAGCACCATATCTTTAATCCAAAGACTATGGCCACCAACTCTAAGTCACGAGTGGGGTAGTTGCGTTCATGGTTCTTCAACTGTTATGACGCGTACACCATAACCTGTCCACGCTGCATCAACACTGCACCTAAGCCCTACTTGGAAGCATCTGTGTACTCGGTGAAGTCTAAGGTACCAGAAGGAAGGGTGAGGATGGGTGCATAAGTCAATCGCTCTTTGAGCGTTCGAAAGCTCAACTCGCCTTTGTCACTCCAAACAAATGGAACATCCTTCTGTGTTAACCGGGTGAGGGGTAGAGCCAACTGGGAGAACCCTCGAACAAACCTCCTATAGTAGCCGACGAGGCCAAGGAAGCTGCGAAACTTTGTAATCGTCTTGAGCCGCTCCCAAGAAACCACTGCCTCTATCTTGACGGGATCAACTGACACCCCTGCCCCTGACAATACGTGGCCAAGAAATGCCACCTCAGAAAGCTAAAACTCGCACTTGTTGTATTTAGCATACAACTGGTGCTCCTGCCTCCTGGAGTGTCTCTAGTACGGTGCGAAGGTGAGACTCATGCTCATATTCATCATGAGAGTAGACTAATCATCATCAATGAATACAATCACAAACCTGTCCAAGTACGGACGGAAGACTCGATTCATCAAATCCATGAATGTGGCAGGTACATTCGTAAGTCCAAAAGGCGTAACCAAGAACTCATAATGGCCATATCTAGGGTGGAATGCAGACTTCATCACGTCAGCCTCTTTGATCCTCAACTAGTGATATCCTGAACACATGTCAATCTTAAAGAGCATTGTTTGCTCCCTGTAACTGATCAAAGAGCTCATCAATCCGTGGGAGTGGGTAACGGTTCTTAATTGTTCTCTTGTTCAGCTGCCTGTAGTCTATGCATAGACTCAAGGATACATCCTTCTTTTTCACGAAAAGAACTGGTGCTCCCCATGGTGATGTGTTGTGGCAGATGAATCCCTTCTCCAACTGCTCCTACAACTATACTTTGAGCTCCTCGAGCTCAATTGGTGCCAACCTGTACGGGGGAATAGAGATCGGTTGGGTGACTAGCAGTAGCATGATCTCGAACTTTATCTCCTGTACTGGTGGTAATCTAGGAAATTCGTCTGGAAACACATTGGCAACTCGTATACAACTCTAACATCCTCTATCATATGATCCTGTGTCGCTGAGTCTACTATGTAGGCAAGGTAACCTACACTACCCTGACAGAGAAACCAGTGCCCTCAAGGTGGAGATGCACCCAATCCTACCATCATATGTGTTACTTGACTTAAGAGAGACATATGGACATGGATGTAAACATGCTATTCTCCTGTGGACTTGTGTTGGATTAGAAAACTTTCACACTATCCAATATTCGAATACCAATGAGGAATGGTATGCGTGGAATGGAATGTAGTACCACTGCTCTGATACCATTCTTTGACGCCCCTAGGATCCGGGTACTCGACAAACCAATCCACGCACATAATTCCACATTCGAATATTTGACATTCAAAAAAGTAGGAGAAAAAACAACATGCAAAGGAAATATCTTTTTCTTACTGCATTCAACCTGTTCACAAGCACGTGTATTTCCATTCACCAATTCCATTACAATCTATTATCCATTTCCATCTCCACAAAAATTATATGTAAGCATAAATATAGATGTCCACAATTATACATTACATGCCATGTCTCTCAAAAAGAAACTACAAGTAAAGAAGACCGTAAAAAAACTACTACCAACTGTGATACAATAAGTGTAGTGAAGCTGCACTAAAAGTGATGTCTCCACACTGCTCACTGCTGAGGACCTGCGGATCCACACATAGGTACGTTATGAGCAAAGTTGCCCAATACGAATTAGATAAAACTATACAACAACAAGTAGGATATAATTTAAATGTGTGTAAAAGAGAAAGAAACTAGGTAATCAGATCTCACAAGAATCACATTTTTATTATGGTTATTGGATATGGATATAATTGACCAAGTTTCATGAATAGTCTGTGGTCTTGGTCTGGATGAGCCCTTACACTATGACTCTAAGGCAAAAAGAATACCTTAGGGTTGGGGTGCCTCTGTAGGCATGCGGTGGAGTACAATGCATCCTAACTAAATCCCCAACACGTCCACTTAGCTCCACTTCACTATTGTACTTCTGATTCACAAAGTATATTCCAACCCGCGAATCTTCGTGACTAGCCCAATCCTCCTTATGCACAAGAGATTCACATCCCATTCCCAACTTCATTAACCACTTATCCCGGAACTCCCCTCTTAATGCTACCACTCGAAATACTGACCAATGTAGCCTACATTGACCTGTACCCGAGTGTTAACTCTAAGTGACAAGCAAAACACTAGCCAACCAACCATGACTACTTGGCCCGCGCTTGAGCACCGGGCTAAAGCACGTAAGTGCCAAGGCCAACACCGTCAGATCACCTCGGTGTGCCAAGCCCAACCATCGCATCTACAATAGCAGTTGGGATCGCGGTCGTCTAGGCTTCTACCCGGGGCCCCAAGGGTGCATGCCCCTCCCTTGGCGGCGACTACTCCACTATCTGATCACCATGAAAAATCCCTCCACTTGAAATGATAATCACTACAATAATCAAAGCTAGCCATTAAAAAGAGATTTAAATATTTGGCAAAATCATGTAATATCATAAGGTACTACTCAAGATCTAACTGCAGTATGTATTTTTGCCTACTTTATTTATTTGAAGTTTATATTCTATGTGAATATAAATATTTTTCACAACTCGATCTTTCAATGTCTCAGCAAGCGTTAGCATTTTACGTTCATCAGTGCCACCATGGCCTAATCTTCCATTCCAATTGTTTCCCCATGTGTAGAGTAATTTACATAAGATACCAAAGTGCCATTCTCACACCGACATCAGGATCATTCAATCCGTCCATGATAAGAACATTCCAGCAGATAATCACCACTTTTATAAAGAAAAATCTTTCAGACAGAAAAGAAATGATAATAGAATCCATATAAAATATTATCTCAGCACTGCCAACTGTCCCTTTGAAATGACTCTCCTGTAGCATTATCGCTTGTGACATATTCCGGGTCTGTACTTTAAGTTATGCATTGGATTTAATAGGACAGATGTGAACATCTGTAGATGTCAAGATCAATTGAAAGAACAAAGTTGGGGTTTGCATTGATGGAGCATGAGTTCAAGGATATTAGTGATGAAATCAACACGATTCTTGACATTGAACATGCGATGATAAATTTAGAAGAATACAAGCGATGAATAGGTTAGATGAAAACTAATTGCATGTATGGAACAACATGTTTGTTTCACTGATTTATAGATATCATCTGAATGTGGATCATGCACCACACTACTTATATTTCAGAAATAAACCCAACATTTCTAATCCTTAATTTGAAATATGTTCAAGGCAAATTCATTCTGTTATATTGCAACTAAACTAAACGGGATTGGGGAAATAGATGGTGCTAAAATTGCACATGAACATCCAAGTTGGAAATCTAACTTTGTGTAACAGGGTCTGAGAATTTTTTGTAATGAGTTTCCTGAAGAAACATATTGACCGGTGAGTTTTAGCATAAAAGATTAAGGTTTAGTTAATATTTTTATTTGTTTTATTTATACTCTAAACTTAAGTATATAACGGTTAAGCACGGGAGTGTCGAACTCAGGGAGGCAAATTGTTTTAAACTAGGAAAATTGGTAGACAATTAAGGTAAATGATTTCCGAATTTTTTATTTTATTTTTAGGTATTTTTCTAGATTTTTATTTGTTTTTTATGAATATTATATTGTTTTATTATTTTTCATTATTTTATGATTTTTTATTATTTTATAAAATGTTTTGTAATTTTTATTTAATTTTTATTTTTTATATTTTTTATATTTTAATTGGTTTTTCTATTTTTATGGATTTTTAAAAGGTTCTTATTATTTTTATGGTTTTTGGTTATTTTTAAAGATGAAAAATTGAGTTTTTATTGAAATCTGTGATGTATTTTTTATTTTGAATATGGAAAGCAGTAGCAAAATATTTTTACTTCAGTTTTATTCTAGAAGAGATGAAATTATCTTTAAAACGATATATTATATGTTTTTAGGGGATTTTATTTATTTAGTTATGAATTTTATAATTTTTAACGATTTATGTATTTTTTTATTGATTTTATTATTTGATTTTTATTTGTTATGGTTTATTATGTAAAATATAGTGAAATATATTGTAGGTAATTTTTATAGGATTTTTAAAGTTGTTTTTATATTTTTATGAAATTTATTTAATATGTAATGTAGGGTATCTATAGGGATTAATATATACTGTATAGGGGTGTTTGTGTAATGTTTTGGAAAATAGAAGGGTATGCGTGGATATATAGCACAATCCGGATGGAAATGTGCAAAAGTCCCAAATGTCACGTGGTCGGCTACGTGACTTAAGTTGTAGTAGGACGTACCTAGAGGGATACACTTGTTCTTTGTTAAAATCTAGGGATCCTTTCTGTAAATCTTCCAAATAAACAGGCTACGCTTGTGTGGAACACGTGCACCGATCACTGGTTGAGCGGTGGGTTGGTGCTACCTCTGGTGATGACTTCTGGCTTGATGAAGACTGTAAATCAGCGGGGTATTAAATCCTAAGGAGGTTATGAAAGCCCCAACTTTGGGTGAGGAATCTCCGTCAAAATTCCTATGAGCTCAATCTCGTGCTGACGAGTGCACAAATCCAGGGAATTATCCATGTCCCATCTATTAAAAATCTGATCTACAACATTTTGATCTTCTTCGCATTCCAAGATTTTCGATAATTCTCCAGTGCAGGTACTCTTGTGTGAATCTCCAGGTTGCAATCGGTTTTCACTCGGCTTTTTGGATTTTGTCATATAATATCGATGTGGAGTTCATCATGCGATCGACTCCAGGTGAAGGAGTTATTCGTCGAGCACGGATGCTATTCTAGATTGGGTCGTGGATTAGTAAGGGTTCTCGGATGTGAAACGGAAAGATGAGAGTAAATGACTCCAATCGGCAATGGCTATCCTACGGCTAAGTAATTTGACGACGCTTGTTCGATGCTTCAGAACCTGCAAGAGGATTAATTGACTCGAGTACAGGGGTTTGGTCCAGATGCAAATGGAAGGAGTGAGAGACGGTCCCGACGATGGTGAAGTATCATTCTTTGAGACCAAAACTATGCAATAGAAGATGAAATGAAGGGAGATCGAATATGAGATGGATTGGAGTTGATTTTTTTGTATCAAAATAGAGAGAAACATAGATGAATAGAGGGGTTGGGAAGAGAAATTGAAGGAACTAAAATCTAGAAAACTAACATGAAATTCAAGTAGAATGGAGGAAAGGGACTTAAATGGAGGAGGTCCTGGGATATCGGAAGCTCAAATGAAATCTGATGGTCATGGCCTCGACACGTGGTGACGAGGGGGCTCGGGAACGACAGAGAAGCTCCTCGATGCCGGCCGCTATCACGTCGGACCTCTCTTCTCCCTCTCGCTGTGACGGATAGTAGAGTAGCTCTTGTCACGAACGCTCTCTCACTGAAGCTCACTGGAAGGAATGAGGACACAAATGGTGGATGGCCTTGAGATTTGGGGGTGGTTAGTTATATATAGAGAAGGAAGTTGGAGGAATGGCCGACCGTTGGGTTGTTGGGTCGTCAGTGGAAGTTGGATGGTGGAAGGAGGAAGAAAGTGGAGGAGGGAGAAGGTGTCGAGAGGGAGAAGGGGATGGAATTGGGAAAGGTACAGAGAGAAAAGGAGGAGAGAGAAAAGTAAATTAAATTAATTAACTTAGTTAAATTAAATTAATAATTAATTAAACAAATAAAATTAGTAATAGATAATTAAATATGTATTAATTAATTAACTTAATATATATATAATTAAATAGATAATTAAGTGTTTAATTAAGGGACTAATTAAATAAATAATTTATTTAATAATTAAGTATTTAATTAGATAATAACTTAAATAAATAATTAAGTTGGTAAATAAATAAATAAACTTAAATCAATTAATTAGTTACTTAAATTTAATATTAAAATAATACGATAAATTACGGTACATTGTACAATATACGATCCCGAAACCTACATTTTTCATATTAACTTTGATTTTAGTGAAATCAGTGTCATTTTGTAGATAATTAAATAATATGAATTTTAAGACTAAATTTGCCAGATTCGGAGTCAATACGACCAAGTTATGAGGCCCAGAAAATTTAGGTAGCGGCTTCGAGCCTTGGGATTTATTGGTATTTTGACTTAAATTATATTTTTATATTTGTATATACATTTCAAAAGATTTTTAGAATATCAATTAGGTTATCGGATTTACGATTATTTAATTAAAAATTCAGGAAGATTCTACATATTGTACAAATAGACAACAGGTCTAAAATGCCAAAACTCACTCGATTTATTGTAATATTTTTTAATATTTTTAATAAATAGTATTAAGTATAAAACGAAGTTTAAAATGAGTTTGGTTCGTTTGGAGTTTTATATAAATAGTTATGAACCTTAAAAGTCGGCTTTTGCGGCTTTTATGGTTCATTGCGGTTAATTATTTTTATGTCAAAATATTTTTCTGATATTTTTTTTAAAATAATATATATTTTGTGAACAACGTTAACAAAAGAAGTGTTTTCATTTGAGATTGTCTTAATGATAAATAAAATAGGTGAAATATTTACATTGTGATAAATGTGTAAATTATATTTTTTGTATTGGTTTTCTGGATATTTTTATAGTTTAGGATCCTTATCTCCCCCTACTTATTTATTTTGTCGATCAAGTCAATATTGACCTGATCTCGGGTTGGGATCAGTCTGTATATATTACATATCTCTAGCCTTCTTTTCTTTTATTTTTATTTTTATCTTTATTCTTTTATTTTGGATGAAATAAGTATTAAATATATAATATTAATATTTGTAGTTAGAATGATAATTAGTTAGAATTAGTGATTATTTACATGTATTTTACTAAGGATTTTAACCAAAATGAAAGAATAAAGGTTATGAATCACAGATTCATCAATGCTATGCTTGAAAGTCTGTAAATTGGCTCCTCAGAAGGATTCCTAAATTGCTAATATATAAAGACCCAATAAATATGTAACTTGATTCCTTCGAAAGCATACTAAAATATCACGTCTTAAGCATTTTAATTTTCTTAGCATTTGAATTTCTTATCATTTGAAAGAGCTCAGTTGTTAGGAAAATGTAATCATTGTCTCTTAAATAATACATAAAAATTTTAAAAAATTATCATGAACTTAAATTTGTATGGAATAAATTTAGCATAAATAAATATAGTCAATTTAAATCTACATGTTTCTTAAAGTACAACTCAATTTGAGAATTGTATGAAAGTAATTCTTAGTAAGTTGTGAATTTAATAAAAAAACAGTTGCTTGCACATGAGCATTGCTTGCACATGAGCATACACGTTAAATTGGAATAACATGAGATTGAAAATGGAGAATTACAGTTAGTACATTAACTAAATTCTAAATGAATGTCCACTAAAACAGAGATAAGCGGGTATGTGGTAAATGGAATTCAGAAAATATAATTTTAGTAGAGGCTCATATACACAAAATCCAAATATCAGATCATGATGATATGCATGGAACTCTGCAAATTGGTTCCTCGAAGGATTCATAAAATGCCAGTATATAAATACCCAATAAACGTGTAACCTGATTCCTTCCAAGGCATCCTAAATTGCCACAACATCTCTAACATTTTATTTTCTTAACATTTTAAAGTAATCAATTGTTATGAAGTATAATCATTGTTTCTTATAAATAATAAATACACGAAATTAAAAATTCACAAGCAACGTAAATTTGCAAGGAGTATAGTTGGAAAATAACATAAATAAAGGTTGCAGTTCAAACCTCCATGCTTTTTAAAGTAAAACTGAGTTGTATCAATATATAGAAGTAAATGCTAGTATGTTGCAAACTTAGTCAATAAAATTACCATTGATTTCCCATGAGCATACACACTAAATTGGAATAACATCTATTAACTTATCTAAAGCTGAGTTTTCTACCTGGTTGCTGCCACGTGGACAACCCCATCTTCAAGCGTTGCTTCCCTCATTCAAATTTTAATATGGTCATGTCTGATTTCTTTCCCACGTGACCACCCATTGATTTTTGACAGATGGCTGCCATGCTATGTATCAAAGGGCGCGGATCGTCTGCTGCAAGTGATTTGCAACAGACTCTGTTGCAACGCACGGATGGACGCCACGTGTCCCTCAATGGATCCAACGGTTGTCTCCACTCCTCCTTCCTTCCCCTCTCGCCCGACCCTTTCTCATTCCCCGACCCGAGCCATCTCGCCACCGGCCGTGACGATGCCGCCGGTGATGAGGGTGGGGGTCGACGCCCACCTTGGTGTGGTTCAGCCGTCCGCCCAGGGGGCACAACCAGCTATTGGGGCGTCGCGCAGGCATCGACGTTGGGATCCGCCACGCGGGCGATGGGGTGGAGAAAGAGAGATCACGATGGTTGGGGTTTCTGAGGAGGTGGGATGTCGGGTTTGGGTTTGTGGGTAGTGCGGAAGGAGGTGAGGGAGGGGAGGCGGTGGAGCTTCTTGGATTGGGGCTACAGGGTGGAGAAGAAGAGGGGATGGTCGTGTGGTAGCGGTGACGGTGGGAGAGATAGGGGGAGACAGAGCGGGGGAAGGGGTTGGGGGAGGGTGGGGATGGGAGGGGGTCTGTAAGGAGCGAGAGGAGGCGGAGGCAGGAGGGGCAGATGTCGGAGCCGACCTCCGAGGCGACGACAAGGACGCGGGCGAGAGGCGGGTCGGGGAAGAACAAAAGGGTCGGGCGAGAGGGGAAGGAAGGAGGAGTGGAGGCAGACGTTGGATCCATTGAGGGACACGTGGCGTCCATCCGTGCGTTGCAGCAGAGTCTGCTGCAAATCACTTGCAGCAGACGATCCGTGCCCTGTATTAGATTCATCCTTTGAAAAATCGTGGGTTTATCAGCCTCAGCAGCAGTCCTTTTGGTGTGCAATCTGGGATTTTTCTCTCTTCCTCTGATGGCATCATCATCAATATGTGATGGTCGAACTTCTTTTTATTTTTATCAATATTCAGTGATATAATTTCCTCTTTCTTTGGGGCTTCCCAATGATTCTTGCGATGAATATGGTATGGTCTATTGAGAGTTGATGTTTGTTTTGTTGATTGAATTGATTTTATTCCATTCTAACCCTAAAATAATACATGTTTTTGCCATAGATTTTTGTTGATGGAGGTTGCTTTTTTTATACTTAATGATTCTATATTTTTTCTCAAGTTAATTTGTGACTATTAGTCCGTATTCTTTTAACTTGGTTGGTACCATATATGAGATTACGAGATTGTCATGTACAATATGATGGGTGGTTCTTTTTTTCTTTTATGCATATGTGATTTTGATGTTTATACGAGGGAAAAATACATTGTTGGTGTCATTAATACATCAAATATTGATGTACTTTAGGTATGTAGGACTTTATATGTTTTGGATTTATAATAAAGAGTAAGACGGTTATACTGGAAGCGATTATTCTTTTTTTTAAAAAAATAAGTCACATCTTTCATTGATGTTACTGTTAGCTTTATCGTTTCTTATGTTTTGTAACAATTGCTTTCTATCTACCGTGGGAGAAAAAGAAACGTTGTCGTTTAACGTTTGATTTTATTCCGCTTTTAGGGTGTGTGTTGTTTAAACATTTTGTTTGCGAATGTAGAACTTTGTATGCTGAGTTCTTTAAAGTACTTATGTTTTTTGCTCAAATGTCAAGTCGAAGGTTGTGATAATAATTCTTTTAATTACTCCATATTTTCTAAAATTATAGTTATGTTAAAATAATGTGTGAAAATGAATAATTGCTAACTAATTAAACGTAATTTACTAATGTTACATAATTTTGTACATGAATCTATTTTGTGTATTGTTTGAATGGTATTGGTGTTGCTGAATCTATTGTTTTCCCCTCTAATTAATTGTATGTCAAAATGAGGTTTGTATTCGATTGGTTTTTCAAAATTATGTTTTTCTCCTATGTGTTGTTTGTGACGATGATGTTGTGTTTTGTTTTTGAATATGGTATTCTAAATTTTATTTCACTTGGTTGAAACATATGAGGCGGTAGATGCTCCTAAAGTAATTACGTTCTGCATTGTGACATATTTTTGTGGAATTCTTTATGAAACCTATGCATTGTTTGTGATATTGTTGTTGTTTTGCATTGTGAAAATGATTTTTATATTTTATTTGGCGTAAATGAAAGAAATGTCTGTTAATTGTTTTACTATATGATTCCTTCAATGATCTTTTTGTTTGGTATGCCAAATTACATATAAATTCGGATTTCACATATCAACTAATGTATGTAGATCTTTCAATGTCTCAGCAAGTGTTGGCATTCTACGTTCATCAGTGCCACCATGGCCTAATCTTCCATTCCAATTGTTTCCCCATGTGTAGAGTAATTTACATAAGATACCAAAGTGCCATTCTCACACCGACATCAGGATCATTCAATCCATCCATGATAAGAACATCCCAGCAGATAATAACCACTTTTATAAAGAAAATCTTTCAAACAGAAAAGAAATGATAATAGAATCCATAAAAAATATTATCTCATCACTGCCAACTGTCCCTTTGAAATGGCTCTCCTGTAGCATTATTGCTTGTGACATATTCCGGGTCTGTACTTTAGGTTATGCATTGGATTTAATAGGACAGATGTGAACATCTGTATATGTGAAGATCAACTGAAAGAACAAAGTTGGGGTTTGCATTGACGGAGCATGAGTTCAAGGATATTAGTGATGAAATCAACACGATTCTTGACATTGAACATGCGATGATAAATTTAGAAAAATACAAGCGATGAATAGGTTAGATGAAAACTAATTGCATGTATGGAACAACCTGTTTGTTTCACTGATTTATAGATATCATCTGAATGTGGATCATGCACCACACTACTTATATTTCAGAAATAAACCCAACATTTCTAATCCTTAATTTGAAATATGTTCAAGGCAAATTCATTCTGTTATATTGCAACTAAACTAAACGGGATTGGGGAAATAGATGGTGCTAAAATTGCACATGAACATCCAAGTTGCAAATCTAACTTTGTGTAACAGGGTCTGAGAATTTTCTGTAATGAGTTTCCTGAAGAAGCATATTATAATATGATGATACAACTGCAACTCCTTTCTAACGTAAATGCTCCATTCCATCTTTGACATAAAATGAAATTTTCTTCTAGCAATCGAATGCAAATTACACAAACCTCTTTGCCAATAACCATCAAATACATGATTTAATCATGTGGTTCAAGATTAGCTACCGAGTAGAGATTATACTTGCCCAAAAATGAGAAATATTAACTAGGAGTGACAAACTACTTGGAGCATCCCAAATACCATCAACAATTTCAGTATTAATGTGGAACAAAGAAAAATGGTATTAGAAATATTAGAGAAACAAAGCAAACTCTAGAATCGAGAGTCTGCTCTAATCATCTGAGTTGGATCTTAAGACCCCCATTCTAGAACAGGCAACAGTAACGGATGAATCGATTATATGGATCAGATCTAACTTTACGCATGGGAATTAACCCTCAAGATACCATTCGGGTCAACATGATCGCAACCTGGACGACCACGAGATTAAAATCACTCAAAAGAAGAAGGCTGACAACACCCATGCAAGGGCAGCTCTACGTCATCCCTCGGAGAGGCATATGGCTCTAAGGATATTCAAGAAGTGCGTGGAGACTGCAACAAGAGGAAGGAGACGTCGTACCTTAGATTTTTCCCGTCACCTTGTAATCTCCTCCTGCGAAGAACGTCGCGGTTGGCACTCCGATCGTGAGATGAAGACGTCACCGAGAGTGTCCTCGCTCTCCTCTACGCGTAGGCGGTCTTGGATCGTCGATCCGAAGCGTTCCGGCGAGCTCCGACTGAGCTCCGACGAGGTGGAGGGATAAGGAAGGAAGGAGGGAAGGCTGCTGGTTGAAGGGGAAGAGGTTTTGGGCATTTTTGGGGGAGATGGGGGTGATTTTATTAGGTTGAACCCGAGTTTGGATCCGAATTCGGATCCGAAATTGAATTGGACCCGGTCTCGCTAAAACGGTCGTAACTTGGGCTCCCGAACTCGGATTTTTGCGTTCTTGGACTCGTTGAAAAGAATCTCGACAAGCACTGTGCAATGGACTACTTATTCGAATTTTTTTATCACTGGAAAAGTACATATTTTACAATTAATCTCATACTCAGTCAAGATTTGCATTTTAGTCCATGTTCGTTATTCGGGGTTTCACATCATAAAAATCTCAAAGGAAGTCTCGTCCCCGAGACTTAGGATGATTCTAGTAGATTTCAATACCCAAACCCCATTGTATCCAAGTCTCCTAGAGGGACGAGCCCATAAAAATCTCAAAGAGAGCGAAACCCATAAAAAATCTCAAAGGGAACTTGACTATGGTTTCAATTCCATACCTGTGAATAGATGAGGGTATTTCTTTCTCATGTCCACTTCAAGTTCTCATGTTGATTTTTGACGTCTTGACTTTGCCACAGGACCTGACCAAAGGGATCTCTTTCTGCCTCAGCCTCTTGGCCGTGTGGTCCAAAATCTGCACCGACTCTTCTGGGAAGGTGAGGTTTGGCTCCACCGCCAAGCCCTCTTAGTTGATCATGTGTCGGCGATCTCGGATGTACTTCCGTAGATTCGACACGTGAAACATGTCATGGATGCCCTCGAGGTGTGGGGGAAGGGCCACCCTATATGCCACTTTCCCAACACAGACCAAAATCTCGAATGGTCCCACAAAATGTGGTGCTAGTTTGCCCTTGGCACTGAATTGTTGTATGCCTCTCATTGGGGACATGCATAAGAACTCGAAGTTTCCAACCTGTGATAATGAGAAACTCGTTACTTACATGGGATTGGCTAAGAATTATACATATTAGGGCATGCATGTAGGATAACATACCTGAAACTCAAGATCTCTACGTTGCTGGTCGGCTTAACTCTTCTGTCGGTTCTGCACGGCCAACAATTTCCTCCTAGCAGTCTCCACCACCCTGCATGTCTCCTCAATGATCTGCGAGGTGAACATGGTGTTATCACCCACCTGTTGCCAACACAAAGGAGTGGTGCACCGCCTCCCGTACAATGCCTCAAATGGTGCCATGCCTATACTAGCATGGTAGCTATTGTTGTATGTAAGCTCAACTAGTGGGTGGTGATCCTTCCAAGATCCCTTCCACTCAACCGTGCAGGCTCGTAGTAGATCCGTCAAGGTCTGAATGTCCTCTCAGACTGCCCACCTGTCTGTGGATCGTAGGCTGAACTCATATGTAGCTCTGTCCTCAAGGTTCTCATGATCTCTTCCCAGTAGTGTGACGTGAAAAGGAAATCTCTGTCGGACACTACTTCTTTGAGTATCCCATGCAACCAAATGATGTGCTGAACGTATAACTTGGCTAGTTGCACTGGTGTATATGTCATGTTAACCGGGATGAAATAGGCTGACTTGGTCAACCGGTAAACGATGACCCATATCGCATCAAGCCCTCCAGGAGTGCACGACAATGATGCGACAAAATTCATGGAGATGCTCTCCCATTTCCATATTGGGAAGGGAAGAGGTTGTAGTAAACCAGGAGGCCTCTGGTGCTATGCCTTCACCTTCTGGCAGGTAAGACATCTGCTAACATGTTCGGCTATACCCTTCTTCATGCATTCCCACCAAAATTGTTGGCAGAGGTCCCTGTATATCTTGGTTCCGCCTGGATGTATGGAAAGTCTCGAGCTATGCGCCTCATCCAGGATCTCTCTCCTCAGCTCCTCCTCATCTGGGACACACACACGGTCCCCATTCCATACGGTGGATTCACGAAATCGAAATCCGTCGAATTCATCCTTCAAGAACCTATTGTACATCTCCTGGATCCTCGGATATGTCATTTGGCCCTGAACAATCATGTCCCACAAGTTGTTATACTTGGGTGGCACTGTCACTGTATCATATGTGCCCTCAAATGGATGCCAGTCACTAGGTGTAGCGAGCACATCCCAAGTCTGCAATCGTGTTACCGTACCATCAGTGTATGGTTGTCTACTCAAGGCATCTGCTACCACATTCCTCTTACCAATATGGTAGGAGATGGTACAATCAAAATCTTTTAGCAATTCCATCGACCGCCTTTGCCTCATATTCAGCTCCTTCTGATCAAAAATGTATTTAAGGCTCTTGTGGTCTGTGAAGATCTCAAATGTCACCCCATACAATAGTAGCACCATATCTTTAATCCAAAGACTATGGCCACCAACTCTAAGTCACGAGTGGGGTAGTTGCTTTCATGGTTCTTCAACTGTTATGACGCGTACACCATAACCTGTCCACGCTGCATCAACACTGCACCTAAGCCCTACTTGGAAGCATCTGTGTACCCGGTGAAGTCTAAGGTACCAGAAGGAAGGGTGAGGATGGGTGCATAAGTCAATCGCTCTTTGAGCGTTCGAAAGCTCAACTCGCATTTGTCACTCCAAACAAATGGAACATCCTTCTGTGTTAACCGGGTGAGGGGTAGAGCCAACTGGGAGAACCCTCGAACAAACCTCCTATAGTAGCCGACGAGGCCAAGGAAGCTGCGAAACTTTGTAATCGTCTTGAGCCGCTCCCAAGACACCACTGCCTCTATCTTGACGGGATCAACTGACACCCCTGCCCCTGACAATACGTGGCCAAGAAATGCCACCGCAGAAAGCTAAAACTCGCACTTGTTGTATTTAGCATACAACTGGTGTTCCTGCCTCCTGGAGTGTCTCTAGTACGGTGCGAAGGTGAGACTCATGCTCATATTCATCATGAGAGTAGACTAACCATCATCAATGAATACAATCACAAATCTGTCCAAGTACGGACGGAAGACTCGATTCATCAAATCCATGAATGTGGCATGTACATTCGTAAGTCCAAAAGGCGTAACCAAGAACTCATAATGGCCATATCTTGATCCTCACTGGTGATAAAAAAAAAAAAAAATTAAAAAAAAAAAAATAAAAAATCCTGAACACATGTCAATCTTAAGGAGCATTGTTTGCTCCCTGTAACTGATCAAAGAGCTCATCAATCCATGGGAGTGGGTAACGGTTCTTAATTGTTCTCTTGTTCAGCTGCCTGTAGTCTATGCATAGACTCAAGGATACATCCTTCTTTTTCACGAAAAGAACTGGTGCTCCCCATGGTGATGTGTTGTGGCAGATGAATCCCTTCTCCAACTGCTCCTACAACTATACTTTGAGCTCCTTGAGCTCAATTGGTGCCAACCTGTATGGGGGAATAGAGATCGGTTGGGTGACTAGCAGTAGCATGATCTCGAACTTTATCTCCTGTACTGATGGTAATCTAGGAAATTCGTCTAGAAACACATTGGCAACTCGTATACAACTCTAACATCCTCTATCATATGATCCTGTGTCGCTGAGTCTACTATGTAGGCAAGGTAACCTACACTACCCTGACTGAGAAACCAGTGCCCTCAAGGTGGAGATGCACCCAATCCTACCATCATATGTGTTACTTGACTTAAGAGAGACATATGGACATGGATGTAAACATGCTATTCTCCTGTGGACTTGTGTTGGATTAGAAGACTTTCACTGTATCCAATATTCGAATACCAATGAGGAATGGTATGCGTGGAATGGAATGGAGTACCACTGCTCTGATACCATTCTTTGACGCCCCTAGGATCTGGGTACTCGACAAACCAATCCACGCACATAATTCCACATTCGAATATTTGACATTCAAAAAAGTAGGAGAAAAAACAACATGCAAAGGAAATATTTTTTTTCTTACTGCATTCAACCTGTTCACAAGCACGTGTATTTCTATTCACCAATTCCATTACAATCTATTATCCATTTCCATGTCCACAAAAATTATATGTAAGCATAAATATAGATGTCCACAATTATACATTACATGCCATGTCTCTCAAAAAGAAACTACAAGTAAAGAAGACCGTAAAAAAACTACTACCAACTGTGATACAATAAGTGTAGTGAAGTTGCACTAAAAGTGATGTCTCAACACTGCTCACTGCCGAGGACCTGCGGATCCACACATAGGTACGTTATGAGCAAAGTTGCCCAATACGAATTAGATAAAACTATACAACAACAAGTAGGATATAATTTAAATGTGTGTAAAAGAGAAAGAAACTAGGTAATCAGATCTCACAAGAATCACATTTTTATTATGGTTATTAGATATGGATATAATTGACCAAGCTTCGTGAATAGTCTGTGGTCTTGGTCTGGATGAGCTCTTACACTATGACTCTAAGGCAAAAAGAATACCTTAGGATTGGGGTGCCTCTGTAGGCATGCGGTGGAGTACAATGCATCCTATCTAAATCCCCAACACGTCCACTTAGCTCCACTTCACTATTGTACTTCTGATTCACAAAGTATATTCCAACCCGCGAATCTTCGCGACTAGCCCAATCCTACTTATGCACAGGAGATTCACATCCCATTCCCAACTTCATTAACCACTTATCCCGGAACTCCCCTCTTAATGCTCCCACTCGAAATACTGACCAATGTAGCCTACATTGACCTGTACCTGTACCCGAGTGTTAACTCTAAGTGACAAGCAAAACACTAGCCAACCAACCATGACTACTTGGCCCGCGCTTGAGCACCGGGCTAAAGCACGTAAGTGCCAAGGCCAACACCGTCAAATCACCTCGGTGTGCCAAGCCCAACCATCGCATCTACAATAGCAGTTGGGATCGCGGTCGTCTAGGCTTCTACCCGGGGCCCCAAGGGTGCATGCCCCTCCCTTGGCGGCGACTACTCCACTATCTGATCACCATGAAAAATCCCTCCACTTGAAATGATAATCACTACAATAATCAAAGCTAGCCATTAAAAAGAGATTTAAATATTTGGCAAAATCATGTAATATCATAAGGTACTACTCAAGATCTAACTGCAGTATGTATTTTTGCCTACTTTATTTATTTGAAGTTTATATTCTGTGTGAATATAAATATTTTTCACAACTCGATCTTTCAATGTCTCAGCAAGCGTTAGCATTTTACGTTCATCAGTGCCACCATGGCCTAATCTTCCATTCCAATTGTTTCCCCATGTGTAGAGTAATTTACATAAGATACCAAAGTGCCATTCTCACACCGACATCAGGATCATTCAATCCGTCCATGATAAGAACATTCCAGCAGATAATCACCACTTTTATAAAGAAAAATCTTTCAGACAGAAAAGAAATGATAATAGAATCCATATAAAATATTATCTCAGCACTGCCAACTGTCCCTTTGAAATGACTCTCCTGTAGCATTATCGCTTGTGACATATTCCGGGTCTGTACTTTAAGTTATGCATTGGATTTAATAGGACAGATGTGAACATCTGTAGATGTCAAGATCAATTGAAAGAACAAAGTTGGGGTTTGCATTGATGGAGCATGAGTTCAAGGATATTAGTGATGAAATCAACACGATTCTTGACATTGAACATGCGATGATAAATTTAGAAGAATACAAGCGATGAATAGGTTAGATGAAAACTAATTGCATGTATGGAACAACATGTTTGTTTCACTGATTTATAGATATCATCTAAATGTGGATCATGCACCACACTACTTATATTTCAGAAATAAACCCAACATTTCTAATCCTTAATTTGAAATATGTTCAAGGCAAATTCATTCTGTTATATTGCAACTAAACTAAACGGGATTGGGGAAATAGATGGTGCTAAAATTGCACATGAACATCCAAGTTGGAAATCTAACTTTGTGTAACAGGGTCTGAGAATTTTTTGTAATGAGTTTCCTGAAGAAACATATTGACCGGTGAGTTTTAGCATAAAAGATTAAGGTTTAGTTAATATTTTTATTTGTTTTATTTATACTCTAAACTTAAGTATATAACGGTTAAGCACGGGAGTGTCGAACTCAGGGAGGCAAATTGTTTTAAACTAGGAAAATTGGTAGACAATTAAGGTAAATGATTTCCGAATTTTTTATTTTATTTTTAGGTATTTTTCTAGATTTTTATTTGTTTTTTATGAATATTATATTGTTTTATTATTTTTCATTATTTTATGATTTTTTATTATTTTATAAAATGTTTTGTAATTTTTATTTAATTTTTATTTTTTATATTTTTTATATTTTAATTGGTTTTTCTATTTTTATGGATTTTAAAAGGTTCTTATTATTTTTATGGTTTTTGGTTATTTTTAAAGATGAAAAATTGAGTTTTTATTGAAATCTGTGATGTATTTTTTATTTTGAATATGGAAAGCAGTAGCAAAATATTTTTACTTCAGTTTTATTCTAGAAGAGATGAAATTATCTTTAAAACGATATATTATATGTTTTTAGGGGATTTTATTTATTTAGTTATGAATTTTATAATTTTTAATGATTTATGTATTTTTTTATTGATTTTATTATTTGATTTTTATTTGTTATGGTTTATTATGTAAAATATAGTGAAATATATTGTAGGTAAATTTTATAGGATTTTTAAAGTTGTTTTTATATTTTTATGAAATTTATTTAATATGTAATGTAGGGTATCTATAGGGATTAATATATACTGTATAGGGGTGTTTGTGTAATGTTTTGGAAAATAGAAGGGTATGCGTGGATATATAGCACAATCCGGATGGAAATGTGCAAAAGTCCCAAATGTCACGTGGTCGGCTACGTGACTTAAGCTGTAGTAGGATGTACCTAGAGGGATACACTTGTTCTTTGTTAAAATCTAGGGATCCTTTGTGTAAATCTTCCAAATAAACAGGCTACGCTTGTGTGGAACACGTGCACCGATCACTGGTTGAGCGGTGGGTTGGTGCTACCTCTGGTGATGACTTCTGGCTTGATGAAGACTGTAAATCAGCGGGGTATTAAATCCTAAGGCGGTTATGAAAGCCCCAACTTTGGGTGAGGAATCTCCGTCAAAATTCCAATGAGCTCAATCTCGTGCTGACGAGTGCACAAATCCAGGGAGTTATCCATGTCTCATCTATTAAAAATCTGATCTACAACATTTTGATCTTCTTCGCATTCCAAGATTTTCGATAATTCTCCAGTGCAGGTACTCTTGTGTGAATCTCCAGGTTGCAACTGGTTTTCACTCGGCTTTTTGGATTTTGTCATATAATATCGATGTGGAGTTCATCATGCGATCGACTCCAGGTGAAGGAGTTATTCGTCGAGCACGGATGCTATTCTAGATTGGGTCGTGGATTAGAAAGGGTTCTCGGATGTGAAACGGAAAGATGAGAGTAAATGACTCCAATCGGCAATGGCTATCCTACGGCTAAGTAATTTGACGACGCATGTTCGACGCTTCAGAACCTGCAAGAGGATTAATTGACTCGAGCACATGGGTTTGGTCCAGATGCAAATGGAAGGAGTGAGAGACGGTCCCGACGATGGTGAAGTATCATTCTTTGAGACCAAAACTATGCAATAGAAGACGAAATGAAGGGAGATCGAATATGAGATGGACTACTTATTCGAATTTTTTGATCACTGGAAAAGTACATATTTTACAATTAATCTCATACTCAGTCAAGATTTGCATTTTAGTCCATGTTCGTTATTCGGGGTTTTACATCATAAAAATCTCAAAGGAAGTCTCGTCCCCGAGACTTAGGATGATTCTAGTAGATTTCAATACCCAAACCCCATTGTATCCAAGTCTCCTAGAGGGACGAGCCCATAAAAATCTCAAAGAGAGCGAAACCCATAAAAAATCTCAAAGGGAACTTGACTATGGTTTCAATTCCATACCTGTGAATAGATGAGGGTATTTCTTTCTCATGTCCATTTCAAGTTCTCATGTTGATTTTTGACATCTTGACTTCGCCACAGGACCTGACCAAAGGGATCTCTTTCTGCCTCAGCCTCTTGGCCGTGTGGTCCAAAATCTGTACCGGCTCTTCCGGGAAGGTGAGGTTTGGCTCCACCGCCAAGCCCTCTTAGTTGATCATGTGTCGGCGATCTCGGATGTACTTCCGTAGATTCGACATGTGAAACATGTCGTGGATGCCCTCGAGGTGTGGGGGAAGGGCCGCCCTATATGCCACTTTCGCAACACAGACCAAAATCTCGAATGGTCCCACAAAATGTGGTGCTAGTTTGCCCTTGGCACTGAATCGTTGTATGCCTCTCATTGGGGACATGCATAAGAACACGAAGTTTCCAACCTGTGATAATGAGAAACTCGTTACTTACATGGGATTGGCTAAGAATTATACCCATTAGGGCATGAATGTTGGATAAAGAATTCGATTCAATTTTTTTTAAAAAAAACTAAAAATTAAGCAACAACTTGAGAATTAAATGCAATTTTTTTAAACATAAATTTAAGTAGCATCTTACAACACAAAGACAAATAATTAAATTGATTTTTTTAAACTAAAATTTAAACATCTTACAGCAGTTACACAGAGAATTTAATTTCTTAAATTCATTTTTTAACTTAAATTTAAATAGTAGTTATAGTAGCATAGTCAGTGAATTAAATTTCTTAAATTTAATTTTTTTAACTTAAATTTAAGTAGTAAATTTAAATAGTAGTTATAGTAGCATAGTCAGTGAAATAAATTTCTTAAATTTAATTTTTTTAACTTAAATTTAAGTAGGTTACATAGTGATAGAGAATTTAAGGAGTGACAAACCCAGTACATACAGACAAACACACACCCTCCAACCACCACCCATGACCACGTACAAAACTTTTAAGAAATCAGTCGCACGGGCCGCATATGCGGCAACATATGCTCATGTGGCTTGCATACCTAACCGATTTTATGAATCAACATATTATGTGCTCCTTGCACATATAATGCCCAGATATGTCGTATATGAAGCTAGTGTACGCATTTTTATCCACCCATTGCTTAATCAGATTGTAATTGGATTTTAATTCTAAAACATATACCCGATTATTCATCCAATTTGAAAGAAACCAAAATCTTCATAGAATAGTGGATAAAAATGGATTTTTATCCACCCATTGCCTAATCATATCGTAATTGGATTTCGTTTCTAAAACATATACCTGCATTTTTATCCACCCATCAATAGAAAAAAGAAGGGAGGATGGATGGGTTCATCAACCTTTCTGAGGAAAAGGGATAGGTGGAGGTCCGTGCAAGGAGAAGCCTGTGCCGCCCGTCGGCCTCGGGTTTTGGTCATCATCGACCACTTGCGAATCCTTTCGGTCGGGAATGCTTCCAGTGTGGAGCGTTGGGTCACTGGGCATGCCAGTAGCGGGAACTTGTTAGGTGTTTTCGTTGCCGGCGATTTTCACACTTGCAGAACATGCCTAATGAAAGGTCAGGGCTTGATATTGCTGATCGGTGAGGGAGGTGGGACGGAGGTGTTGTTCCTGGGCATGTCCGATGTGGGTGAGGTATTGAAGCGGCTAGCGAGTGCCGCCTGGGGACCGCTGATTGGCTGCGCGGCTGGGCTGGAGGCTTAAGGCGGCAGATGGGACCGCCGGGGCGGCCTGGGGGCCTAAGGCGGCAGGAGGGGGGGGGCACCGGGACGAGCTGGAGGCCGCTGGGGGCCTAATGCGGCAGGGGGGGCTGACGGGACTTGGTTGGGGCCCGCATGGGGGCCAAAGGCGGCGGGTGGGCCACCTGGTGGCCTTCGGCTGTGGCTGGGGCGGTGGCTGGGGCCGCTGGTGGCGGCTAGGAGGGAGATCTAGGGTGCCGAGGAGAGGGCGGCGGGTGGGGAAGGGAGAGGCGGCGGGTGTGGAGAGCCCTAGGGCGGCTCTGATACCATGTTGGGAAATGAGTCTTCGATAATTCATTCAGGAAAACCCTAGGCTCTCTTATATAGGGAGAAGCCTTAAGAGTAAATTACAGAGACGTCTAAATAAGATAAAGAAATAACAAGATATATAAAGTGATAACAAAACTCGAAACTATCTCTACAGGTCCATGATCCAGTTCCGGGAACCGGCGGCACTGACCCTTTTGGCTTCAGACCCGTCTCCTCGGTCAGATCCGCGGCCCCGGACTCGCCAGCCTAGCCCTCTTGTTACAAATCTGATTACCTCTAGAGCGGCATCGCTGGGCGCTGCGGATCTCCTGCGGTAGTCAAGGCGACGCCACCCGCAAGTCGGGAGTGGCCCGAGGACTTGGCTGAGTCTAGGGCTTCAGTAGGTGGCTCCACAGAGCATGGGAATATAGTGGTGGAATCGGCGGATGAGGGTGTCTCGATAGAGGAACCATTGGCCTCGACGGAGGATATGGGTTCCTCGATGGATGCCTCTGTAGGGGAGATGGTGATGGTTCCGTAGCCGCATATACGAGTCGGGGAAGAGGACCTCCTGTGGGAGGAGCAGGGCAAGGGGTTGGATGTAGCCTGATAGGATTTGGAAGCATGCTTGAGATTTGACCGTGGAGCGTAGGATGTGGGGGCTCTAGATTCAGTGCTTCCTATGCGAGGAAAGGTGTCCTTGGTCAAAGAGAAAGAGGAGGAGGGTTGCGTTGTTCACTTCGATGGTACGTGAGGGCTCTTTGCACCGGTCGTCCCCCGGAGGCAGCACTTCACCAATCATGCACAATAGTTACAGAGTTCTGGACAGGAGCGTGGCTAAAAGGTTGGGGGTGGTCTTGCCAAAGAAGTTGAGCAAGATTGTAAAGATGTTATCTTGGAACGACATGGGGTCTGGATCATTGGTGGCGACATGAATGTGACTCTACTTCGTGATGTCCAACCGCAACAGGGTGGTGGTAGGGATCCGAGTACGAAGGCCTTCAGGAGAGTGGCCCACTCCAAGAGCCTGTTGATTAATGATGCGGTTGGTTGTGCCTTTACTTGGCGGAATGTGAGATCGCGATCCAGACTGGATTGTTTCTTGTTGTCACCTGAAGGGTTGGAGTTGTTCCCTCTATCTCGGGCTTAGGCGCTGCCACGGGCATATTCTGATCACATACTGATCCTTAGTGAAGGCGAAAATTTTGGAGGAGTTGAATGAGTTCATAGAAGGGAACAGAGGCTTCGAGAAGGTTAATCGGACGTTGTTGTTCCTCCTACAAAGGAGTCTCCAATAAGGGTGGAGGACTTTAGGCCGATTGCGCTTTCCAATGCTCTCTACCTTATAGTGGCTAAATTAGTAGCAAATAGACTAAGATGTTGTTGGACTTAGTCGTGCTACAGGGACAGTCGATGTTCATTCCTGGGAGTCAGATGACGGAAGGGTTGGTCATGGCGTCAGAGATTTACCTTGATTGGAAGCGGTCGAAGTAGAAGAAGGTTCTTTGAAAGATAAACTACGCCATAGCATATGATTGTGTTGATTGGAGATTCTTGTGGGCGACTCTGCGGCGGAAGGGATTCCTAGATGTTTGGGTGGAATGGATGAAGATATATGTCACTACCTCCTACTGGATCTTGGTGAACGACTAGCCGGAGGGGAGCTTCTTTCAGCCTCAACGGGGTGTTCGTCTGGGGTGCGCGTTGACTCCTATGCTCTTTGTCCTAGTGGTGGATGCTTTGGTTGTTCTGTTCAGGCACGGGGTGAAGACGGGATGGTGTGAGGGCTTTCGGTAGGGGGATATCTATATCCCTTTGCTTCAGTATGCAGATGATACAATCTTATTGCTTGGAGGTTCGGAGGAACAGAGCAGCAACACGACGCACTTGGTCGATCTTTTTAGCAGTCTTTCTGGTCTTGAAGTCAACCGGCACAAGTCGGAGGTCATTACGTTTGGGATGGATGATGTGGAACGCACCATATTTGCAGAGTGGGATGAGTGCCCCCTGGAGAAGTTCCCTATCTCCTACCTGGGGTTGCCGCTGGTGGCAGGCAAGCTAAAAAAGTCAGATTGGGACAGTGTTGTGCATAGAATGGAGCACATTGGCTGGTTGGAAGGCGATCATCTTATCTTGGGGTGGGAAGCTGACTCTCATGAAGCATGTACTCACGGCCATCCCTATCTTCTTCTACTCGACTAGGTTGATGCCGGTTGGGGTTAGGAGGAAGGTTGAGTCTTTGATGAGGACCTTCTTTTGATCGGACGGTAAACAAATAAGGTCCAGGATGCATCTGGTGAGTTGGGAAGAGGTAATGAAGTGGCGTAGCAAAGGAGCCTTGGGGTACGTGATAAGATCGACTACATCAGAATCCTGCTAGTCCAGATAATATTGTAGTCCTAAACGACTCCTCCAGATCAGCCCCACACATCCTGGTGAATGACTGATAAACCTTCTTCATAGAAAATCTCCCCTCCTTCCATGTAAAATGATCCATGTCCGCGTCGAGGCCATCAACATCTGCTAGATCCCTCGAGTGCCAAGATCTCATTACACCTCTGGTCCGACAAAGAAGAAGCGAAGGTTGGGTACCAAGAACCCGCCGACCAAACCTGACGCATCATAGAATTCTTGTCACCCGCGATAGCGCAGAGGCACGAGTATCTCTCACTAAGAGGACCCATCCCCAACCAATCATCTTTCAAGAATCCAAAGTCGTGCCCATCGCCCGGCACGGGTCTTACGAGAACACTCAACATCGACATGACACTAGAGATCCCCATCCATACTTACATACACACATATATACATTACATTAAAACATACATTCCATTCATTCTAATATTACATTCTTACTTTACATTCATAAATACAATCATATATACATTACATTCATGTCATCCATTACATGCATGCATTACAATCATACATACATTACATACATATATACATACATACATACATTCACAAATTACATTCATACATTACATTCATACATACATTCATACATTACATTTATACATACATTCATCCACTACATTCGTACATTACATTCATACATTACATTCTTTCATTACATTCATATGAACATTACATACATTACATTCATACATATGTTGCATGTATTACATTCATACATACATTACATTCGTGCACTACATTTATACATACATTCATACAATCCAATCATACATTACATTTATACATAAATCATTTCATTCATTACATACATTCATATATCCATAGAGACATTCATACATTCATATAATATTACATTCATTCATACTACATTCATACATATATTACAATCATACATACATTACATATATTACATTCATGCATACATTACATTCATCACGCACGCACACCACACATACAAATAATACATTTATACATACATTACATTCATACATGTATTACATTTATTCATACATTACATTCATACATTACATTCATTAAATACATACATTCATAAAATATATTAATTACATACATTACATTCATACATTACAATGATACATTACAGTCATACATTACATTCATTACATACATACGTTACGTACATACATTACATTCATTACATTCATTATATACAAACATTACATTCATTACATTCATTACATACATACATTACATTCATTACATACATTCATGCATACATTTATACATACATTCGTACATTACATACAATCATACATATATTCAAACATTACACTCATACATACATTCATACATACGTTATACATAAGATTCATACATACAATAAATTCATTACAATTATTCATACATACATTATATTCATACATATATTACATACATACATACATTACATTCATATATTACATTCATAATATATTTATATGTACATTACATAATTTACATTTATACATACGTTACATATAGTACATCCTTACATACATTACATTCGTACATTACATTCATATATACATTATTATATTACATTCATACATCACAATTATACATAAAATCATTACATTCATTACATACATTCATTACATACATTCATACATTCAAATATACATAAATTCAAACATACATTACATTCACTCATACATTCATACATTAGATTCATATATTCATACATTAGATTGATACATACATTACACTCATTACATTCATACATTATATTACATACATACTTACTTACATACACTACATACATACATACATACATACATACATACATAAACACACATTACACACACACACACTCCCACACACGCACGCACACCACACACACACACACACTACATTTATAAAACATAGCATCCATACAAACATTCATACATTACATTCATCCATTACATTCCTTACATACATACATGCATTCATACATTACGCTCATACATACATTCAGTCATTACATTCATTACATACATACATAGATTCATATATACATTACATTCATTACAAACATTACATTCTTACATACATTCATACATTACATTCATACATACAATCATACATTAGATTCAATCATAGCATTTATCACATTCATTACATACATTAAATTCATTACATACATTCATACATACAATCATACATTACATTCATTACATTCATTCATACATACATTACATGCATGCATTACATTCATACGTTACATTACGCACAATCATATATATATATATGCATTACATTATATACATAAATACATGCATCACATACATACATTACATCCATGTATATAGTACATACATTCGTACATGCATACATACATTCGTACATACATTACATTCATACATACATTACAATAGTACATTACAATTATACATACACTACATTCATACACACATTCATTGGGAACGATGGGAGAGCGATGTGAAGGATCCTTCGGTGAGAGGGTGGGGTGGAGGCTCCATTGGTGCGAGGGGATAGAAGGGCGAAGGCTCTAACAACGCAATGGGAGAGCGGGACTAAGGCTCCTTCGGCGAGAGGGTGAGAGTTATTGCGGTGACCTTGCTGGCAAGGGAGGATGGGTGGAAGTCATAGCTTGAAGGGGCTCGCACCGCAGGAAGGCATGGAGAGGTGACCACCAGCAATCATTCGCGAATCCTTTCGAAGGGGGCTGCTTTCGTTGTGGCTCATCGGGGAATTGGGTTCGTCAATGTCGTGAACCAGTGTGGTGTTTCCGCTGTCCTTGCCTAGCGCACACTATTAGAGCGTGCACTTTGTTGCGGAGAGGCGAGTAGAGCCTGGTGATGCTGACTAGAGAGGGAGGAGGGCCAAATGCTCTATTCTTGGGGTCCTCTGATGTGGGGGCAGTCTCCGCGGCTCGTTTTCGTGGGGATGTCGTGCATGTGACACCATGGTGTGCGGTTGCAAGGGGGCTTACCAGAGCAGAGGCAGGAAACCTGATATGGTGGTCTAGGAAGGGCAAGTCTTTGTTGCAATGGCGATGGGTGTGGGCACAAGATGGAAGATTACAACCAAAACCTTTGAATTGGATTCGAGCTAAGGGCCTTCCTTTTTGTTGCGAGGAGGTTGTCAAAGGATCGAGAATTGTTTCGTGGGATTGTAGAGGTGGTTGGAGTCGAGAGCACAGGCTGCCGCCTTGGTGGGCCACTGGACCCCATACTACTTGTTTGGAACCTCGGTCCCGACTTGCTGGGTTGTTGGGAGATCTTCTCAGAGGTGAGGAAACTTGTTTTGGAGCTCACCTTGGCTGGGGCCCTCTCCTTGACTCGTGATATAGCATGCCCAGGCGAATTGGCAATGGAGGGCACGATCACAGTGGCAGGTGCGCCATGCCAGGTTGTGCAATGGTTGGATGAGGGGTTGGCGAGCTTCCCTATGTAGATACCTCGTCTTCCATAGGAGATTCGATTCGGCGTGATCTCTGCGGATCCTACTAGCGCTGCCAGGCGCTCCGCTGCTACTCTCACCTCCATACTCCCAGGTGACACTCCCAAGGCGCTCCTCAAAGGCGTGCCTCCTCCAGGCGTTGCTCAAAGAGATCCGATACGAATAACGGTAGCCACGCTCCCGACTCCGCCATCTGATATAGAAGGGTCGCCTTCAACGCCGCCAAAGCAAATAGTCTCGGAAATCTCACACCAAGAGCCCTCCCCCCCGGTCCAATCATCATCCCAGAAATGAAATAATTGGTCATCCCCCACCGTAGGCAGAAGTCTCGACAATATCCTCGGTAATACCGTGTGGATTCCAACCCAGAGCACGACTCAAACCTCCTCCTCTCTACCAACTCACTTTCGACACCATAGATACTCTGCACTAGCTTGGCCGCCAGCAAGGTCGAAGAACCCCAAATCTGGATCACCCATGGCAAGCAAGGTCTTATTCATGTGCTTAATATCACGTACCACAAGGCCCCCTTCGTCACGCTCCTTCGTCACCTCATCCCATCTCACCAGATGCAACCCGGACCTCTGGTGTTTACCGTCCGACCAAAAGAAGGTCCTCATCAAAGACTCAACCTTCCTCCTAACCCCAATCGGCATCAATTGAGTCGAGTAGAAGAAGATAAGGATGGTCGTGAGTACATGTGTAACATCCGTATCTACACAAACCTGAACTCGACCCGATTAGGGTCCGTATAACTCAATAAAGTTATTAATCAATGTTAAATAACATAAACCGATCAATTGATCGTGAATCAAAAGTCGTTCGGGCAAAATCGACCAAAAATCGATCGCATCGTAATGCGTGCCCGAAAAAGCCACAACGTAAATTCGGAAACCACAAAATAAACGGAGACAACCCAAAAATCCGATTCGATGAAATAAGATCAACAGAATCGACCGTTCGTCGATCGGAGATTATTTGACTTTTTAAAACCGCAAAATTTAGCCATAAGTCAAAACTGTATCTCGAGAATTTTGGGTATTCATACCCAATCTAAAGTGTATGAATATTATACTTATTTTGATCGTCATTCAGAGACGATCGACATGAGCTATTGAACATCGAAGTCCGAGACTCGAGATATAAAATACAAGTGACTTTAAGATTCAAAAATAATCATAATAAAATATATATATCTGTCCCTCTCCACTAGGCTCATCCTCCTCCATTTGTCATTCTTTTAAAAAGCCCCTTCCCATACATATAAGCAACAACCCCCTCCCCTCTTTCTCCCTGCTTCTCTTTAATCTCCAGCCGATAGAGCCCCAAACTCTTTTTTTTCTCCATTTTGCTGCAAATCCAGCAGCAGCAAACTGTTGTCTAACATCTTCTGCAGCCTCCTACTGCCCCCAGAACTAGGAGCTGCTATCCTCTCCTTTGGAGCTGCTTCACAATCCCTGCATGAGCATCAACTGGAGCCCTCTGCAGCTGCTCCAGTCCTCCCTTACTACTGCAAGGTGCAACAACTGTGCTGTTGCTTCAAAGCAAAGCTCAAGGGTTGCTGCAAACTCCTTCAACTGTTGCATGCAGCTGCTTCTATGGCAGCAGTTGCAGCTACATTTCCTCCTAGCAAGCAGATGGAGCTGCTACCAATAGAAACATTCCTCTAAAATTTAAGATCCAAAGAGGTACATTGATCCCCCTCTTTTGCTGCTTTCCATGCATGTTCTTTTCTTAAATCCAGTTTCTACCAAATAAAGTTGACTTTCCTTGCCATCTCCATCATTGATATTTCCAGATCTCAATTAGTAAATCATGTTTACATGTTATGATTTAATGGAAAAATCCGGCATATCAGTAAACCCGAATACATGAAATTAGAGCATATCCTCCAAGCAAGCAGCTGGAGCTGCTACCAATAGCAACATTCCTCCAAAATTTAAGATCCAAAGAGGTACATTTATCCCCCTCTTTTGCTTATTTCCATGCATCTTCTTTTCTTAAATCCAGTTTCTACCAAATAAAGTTGACTTTCCTTGCCATCTCCATCATTGATATTTCCAGATCTCAATCAGTAAATCATGTTTACATGTTATGATTTAATGGAAAAATCAGGCATGTTAGTAAACCAGAATACATGAAATTAGAGCATATCTTTATGGAAGATAATTTCCTATTTTTCAATAGAATACACACACATCATTTTAAAATGCCTTTACTATGGTGAATCTGCTTACATTATTGCATAATTATCTTCATGCCCAAAGAATTTGCTAAGGCTATAAACCACTCATAAGCTATGTTCTGATGCACCTACTGAGAACCTTGTAATGGTGTAGGCTTGGTCAACGTGAGTAACACATATTCTTGATGATCTTCTCTAAAGCTAAAAAAAATTCTACCTTGAACCAATTCTCCTTATCCTATTCTTTTTTGTGGTACAAGAGTTGGTAGGCATATTTCAAAGATAAGGAATACTCTCTTGTTTGGATGGATAATTTTGATGACGGAGGATTAGCTTAAAAGCATTTTTATTCTTTGATTGGTTGGTTGTTTGAGAAGCGAAAGATATATAATTGTTAGAATATAATGGGTTTGAGGGACTTGCTAAACGGCTTTTATCACATATACAAGAAAAGAAATGTAAGATATAAGATTACATTCCACGGGAATATGTCTTCAAATACTTGGGAATTGATATATGATCGTAATGGAAAGTAATAAGGTTTGATTGAATGGAAGAAATTTCAAGTGCTTTTTGTAATGAGAAGATGCATGTTTGGAATCTAATGATATACTGATGCTGTAATGCATATTGAGTGAGACACATATCACTTCAAAAATCACTGTAGAATGTAAGATGCCTATGATGCCTCAAGAATGTTAGTGTTATTCATAACAAAGTTGTTATTAGAACTCTGCATTACACTGATAACATATATTATGAAGACACTCCCAGAAATGCAGTGTTTATCTCAACTATACATAAAAGATCCATACACATGGGTTGCTTGGGACAATAAACCACTCTATTACGAATGTGTGTTGTTTCACAAGGATGTGCATCCAGTCATGAGAAATGCATCTCATGGTAAGATGATTTTTTTACGATAATAACGTGTACAAATTTGCAAAGCAAGTTGGTATAATTAAGCAACTCAATGCCAAGACTGGTAAGATTAAGCAAAATAGATGTACATCTAGAGACGAAATGGCGTATTTTCTGGTAACATTTGAAAGCATCTGCTAATTTGGGTATCACTTTGTTATTCACGATGGTTATACGAGATTTTGAATATACGAGATTTTGAACAAATTCATGATGGTTATATTGAAGATGTTGAACGTGAGGTTGCTAATTTGGGTATCAGTTTGTTATTGGACTTTGATAGATCTATCTGGTAGAACATGAAAGATATTGCAATCAAATTGTGACCAATGGACTAAGGGCTTTACTTTGGTACACTAAATCGGGGTAAGTAGAAGTTCCTCAAAAGGTGCTTAGAATATGGTTCATTAATCATGCCACTAAATTATGGGTTAAATAAGAAAGATGGAGTATCTATACCTGGTTAAATTTAGATCCAGATCCAATGAACATATGACGATCCCAAAACTATAGAAATGATAAACTATAACCACAAAAACCAATCATCTTCATAAATCAATCATTTAGGTATACAATACAAACTTATAGATCACTATTGATAATAGAACTCGATCGGTACATTCAACCACAGGAAGAATTGAGAAAGAAAGAGGAATTAAGTCAGTGTCAGTGATTCAGTAATGATGACTGATAAATATTGAGTGCCAGTCATGGTGACCTTTACAACTGACTGTACGAGGGTGCGGTGACCCTCAGCTGAGCGGGAGATAGGAAGCAAAGTTAGGGTAGCGGCCGCTTAGTGCGCAGATCTAGGGTCCCAGTCTTTTTCTCAATTTTTCACGAGCGCTCGTAGTTTTTACGCCTCTCTGGAATCCACATGTTTTTATTTAAAGACCAGTTCCGTTGAACCTTGTTCTTTAGGGTACCTAGGCTGGAGGGCCCTTGATTTTAGTTTTTCGAGCTCGTTTGCCCGTACAGGTTGGGTTAGTTTTGCTTTTAGAGTGACTTTTCCGGAGAGTCTCTCTCACCCATCTCTGGGGCGTAGTTTTGGAGTAGACCTTTCCCTCTATTGGACCGTACTTCCAATTAGAGGGCAAGACGGAAGAGCCTTTTGTAGGCTGCCTCACCGCTTGAGTTTTGTTTACTTTTCGCCAGCAGACTTGGCGATGCAACATCCGAATCATCCATGTATACATCTGAATCCTCTATGGCTACATCTGAATCAGTTACAATTGAATTTGGAGGAGTTACATTTAAGATTGGATTGAGTCACAAATGAGTTTGGCTAAAGTTGAGATGAATTACATTTGAGTTGGTTACATGGGAGCTTGGTTACAACTGAGTTGGTTGTAGTTGAGCTTAGTTTTCATTGAGCTAGTTATTGTTCCGCCAGTAATTCCTGACGAAGAGAAAAGACCTGTTTATGAAAATAATCCTTATCAGACTACAAGCTACTACCACAGTTGCTTGAAATAGCTAGTGGACATGTTGGGAACTTAGGATGCATTTTATTCCACCGCATGCCTACGGAGGCACCCCAACCCTAAGGCTTCCTTACTACCTTAGAGTCATAGTGTGAGGTCTTACCCAGACCAAGACCACAGACTATCCACTAAGCTTGAGAAATTCAATACGAAAAGAATCAAAACACCCGACTCATCATAAGCATTTAATAAAGATAATGATTATATCAGAGACTCATCATTCACATTCCCAAGACCCATCAGACATATATTATAATTAATAAAAAGACAATGACTTAAATATGGATCATATAATATTTGTATAAAAATGATTAATATGGCTAATAAATGTAGGATGAGTAGAATGGGGTTTTACATACCAAACAACTTGAAAGTCCGTTTCATTGCAAGTAGCGCTAAATTTTAATTGCTAAGCCCAATTTACTTGCTTTCTTTTGTAACCACTAAATTTCCTATTTTTTAGTTAATTCGATGTGCTCAACATTTTGTTGATGATCTTTTCTCCCTATTACATGGATTGCAGGCAAAATACCTGCACCGTGGTATTGGGAGAGTTGAACCTCAGCTTCCGTAGTTACTATTGTCAGGTACACATGTTATAATTTTTGTTTAAAATAATATATGCTTTTCTTTCTCTTCTTCTATAATTTGGGATGCATGTACATTATGCAGTTTCTTTTATTACATGTAAAATGATATGGAAATTTATGCAATATAGTTGGTGACATATTGTAGTATGTGACTTATTAGTTAAATGTGAATGTCATTTGTAAACTAAATGTGGAAATTTTTTCCCTAATTTTCAGTACTCGCGATCTTTAGAGAACATGATACTACGAATGATGTGTAAACGGGTATTCCAGATCCGCGGGAGCGGGCGTGACAACATGCTTCAGAAGAGTCAGCTTCCCATCACAAGAAAAGGTGACCGCCTTCCAACCAGCCAATCTCTACTCCATTCTGTACACAATACTATCCTAATCTGACTTTTTTAGCTTGCCTGCCACCGGCGACAACCCCATGTAGGAGACAGGAAGCTCTCCCGGGGGCACTCGGCCCACTCCGTGAATCTGGTGCGTTCAACGTCATCCATCCCAAATGTAATGACCATCAACTTGTGTATGTTGACCTCAAGACCAGAAAGACTACTCAAAATATCGACCATGTGCGCCACATTACAGCTATGCTCCTCCGAGCATCCAAGGAATAAGATCGTATAATCTGCATATTGAAGCAAAGGGATAGACATATCCCCCAGTCAAAAGCCCTCACACCACCCCGTCTCCACCGTACGCCTGAATAGAACTGCCAGAGCATCCGCCACTAAGATAAAGAGCATAGGAGCCAACAGTCACCCCGCTGAAGCTGAAAGAAGCCCTCCTCCGGCTTGTCGTTCGCCAGGATCGAGTAGGAGGAGGTACTGACACATCTTTTCATCCATTCCACCCACATCTGTGGGAATCCCCTCCACCGTAGAGAAGCCCATAAGAATATCCAATCAACACAGTCATATGCTTTGGCGTAGTCGATCTTACAAAGCACCTCCTTCTTCGAATGCTTCCAATCAAGGCAATTTTCTGACGTCATGACCAACCCATCTGCCATCTGACGCCCCAGAATGAACGTTGACTGCCATGTAGCATGACTTAGTCCAACAACACCTTGAGTATGTTTGCCAGTAATTTAGCCACCATAAGATAGAGAGCATTGGAAAGCGCAATCGGCCTGAAGTTCTCCACCCTCATATGAGACTCCTTCGTTGGTAGGAGGAACAACAATGCATGATTAACCTTCTCGAAGCCTCTATTCCCTTCCCTGAACTCATTCAGCACCTTCAAAACTTCTGCCTTCACCAAGCCCCAGAACTCACAGCAGAACATCGTCGAAAAGCCATCAGGACCATGAGCCTCATCCGCATCCAGCCCCCAGAGTGCTCTCTTCGCCTCTTCCTCCGAAAAAGGAACCACCAAACTCTCTGCCTGCTCACCCGATAAAGACTCCAACCTTGTTCCTAGCCAAGCACAAACTTTCCTCCTTCTCCTTCGCGAAGTCTCCACGAAGTGGCCCCGCAATGCACTTCCTATCTACGCCTCCCTCGACACCCTCACAACTCCAATCTCAACCTCATGTAAGTAGTTTCTTCTCCTCCTCCCAAAAGCCATTGAGTGAAAAAACCTCCTATTAGCATCACACTCTTTCAACCATCTCTGCCACGATTTTTACCTCCAATCAACCTCCTCCTTTCTATCCTCCAGCATCAACTCCTCAAGCAAGCCCAATCTCTCTGCAACCTCATCAAGGTCCAACCTCCTCTCATCATCAAGTTCATCCAACCTCAACACCCCCACCTGGGCCTCTCCCCTCCTGGCCCTCAGTCTTGCCTTGACCACCCTCCCGAACTCGATAAGGAAAGACCTTAGGAATTTCAACTTTGCCGCCAACCGAGAGACCTCAGAGCCCACAGGAGACCAGCTTCTCCGCCGTTCAGCGACACTTTCCCTAAAACCTTCGTCCAAGAGCCAGCTTCGCTCGAAGTGAAAGAAGATCCTGCTTCTCCTCTCCTCACCCAACGACAAAAGGATCGGGGTGTGATCAGAATATTCTCGTGGTAGTGCCCACAACTGAGATAGATGGAACGACTCCACCCCCTCGGATAAGAGAAAGAAACGATTCAGTCTGGATCGCGACCTCACATTCTGACAAGTGAAGGCACAACCAGCCGCGTCAATAATTGACAAGCCCAAGGAGTGGGACACTCTCCTCAAGGCCTCCGAACCCAGATCCCTGCCACTACCCTACTACAGTCGGTCATCGGGAAGTAGAGTCACATTCACGTCGCCGTCAACTCCTCAAGCAAGCCCAATCTCTCTGCCACCTCATCATGGTCCAACCTCCTCTCATCATCAAGTTCATCCAACCTCAACACCCCCTCCTGGGCCTCTCCCCTCATAGCCCTCAGTCTAGCCTTGACCACCCTCCCGAACTCGATAAGGAAAGACCTTAGGAATTTCAACTTTGCCGCCAACCGAGAGACCTCAGAGCCCACAGGAGACCAGCTTCTCCGCCGTTCAGCGATACTTTCCCTAAAACCTTCGTCCAAGAGCCAGCTTCGCTCGAAGTGAAAGAAGATCATGCTTCTCCTCTCCTCACCTGACGACAAAAGGATCGGGGTGTGATCAGAATATTCTCGTGGTAGCGCCCAAAACTGAGATAGATGGAACGACTCCACCCCTCGGATAAGAGAAAGAAACGATTCAATCTGGATCGCGACCTCACATTCTGACAAGTGAAGGCACAACCAACCGCGTCAATAATTGACAGGCCCAAGGAGTGGGACACTCTCCTCAAGGCCTCCGAACCCAGATCCTTGCCACTACCCTACTACAGTCGGTCATCGGGAAGTAGAGTCACATTCACGTCGCCGTCAATGATCCAAACCCCAGTTGTACTTGATGCACCCAACTCCCCCAACTTCGCCGCCAAGGATCCCGTCTCTGCACCCATCGGTCCACAAACGTTCGTGACAAGGAAGCACGGACCATCTGCCCACCTTATCGATCCCACAGACAGAAAAATTAAAGACTTCACAACATCAGCAGGTTAAAATTATCTTTCAACCATCCATCCAGCAATCCACCCGAAGTACCCTAGGCCTCCAGTTCAACCAGCTTAATACATTCACCTCTATCCAGCCCCTATCTGATAGCGTCCTTGTACCTCGACAACTTTGTCTCCTAAAGCAGAAAAAATCTATACCGGCCTCCATTATTTGGTTCCTAACTCGCAACGATTTTTCGGGATGGCCCAACCCCCTGACGTTCCAAGATAGCAGCTTCAAAAAAGACCAATCTAGCTGAACTTCTTTGGCGGGACCACCCCCTGCCTCTCAGCTACGCTCGTGTCCAAAACTCTGTAACAATTGTGCATGATCGGCGGGGTGCTGGCCTTGGGGGACGACCGGTGCAAAGAGCCCTCATGCACCACCGAAGAGAACAACACAATCCTCCTCTTTCACTCTGACCTAAGGGCACCTTTCCTCGCATAAGAAGCACCGAATATAGAGCCCCCACACCCCGCGCTCTACGGGCACATCTTAAGCTCGCTTCCAGCTCCCATCATGCCACAGCCACCCCCTACCCTGCTCCTCCCCCAGGAGGTCCTCTTCCCCGACTCCTATATGCGGCGACGGAACCATTGCCATCTCCCCTACAAAGGCCTCCACCGAGGTGCCTAGATCCTCCGTCGAGGCCACTAGTGTCTCTGTCGAGCCCCCCTTATTGGTTGAATCTACCACTGTATTCCCCTACTCCGTGGAGCCACCTGCTGAAGCCCCAGACTCGGCCAAGTCCCTGGGCCACTTCCGACTTGCGGGCAGCTTGACTACCGCAGGAGATCTGTGTCACGCAACGATGCCCCTCCGGGGGCAATCAGGTTCATAATGAGAAGGTTGGGCTGGCGGGTCAGGGGCCACAGATCTAACCGAGGAGATAGGTCTGAAGTTGAATGGGTCAGTGTCGTTGGTTCCCGAAAACCAAACTATGGACCCCCGAGCGGATCTGGAAAGTCGAGTGTCTTCTCAGGTTAGGATTGTGCAACGGCTGAGTATCCAGATCTCCTGAGCAAAAGGTCTCGCGGGCCCCACCATTCTTGAGCTGCTCTTCAGTAGAAATCACTCCAAACCCAGCATGACCGGCAATTAACTCGAGGATATGGACCTCCACATGTCTCGTAAACTGTTCCATGGAGATTGTGCCGAAAAGAATCCTTGGCGGAAGTCGAGGCGACTTCTCCAGAACCACACCAACCCACTAGCCGACTTCAGCGCTGTCCCCCTCAATGTACCCCCAGTCTTTACCATCGGAACCTCCTCTACTCGGTTGCCAAAGCGATGCTCTGGGCTTCGATTCTGCAACGCAGGCCTTGCTGTCGCGAGCTCTACATGCAAAGGACTCCCCTTCGAGAGGACCTTACACCAGCCCAGTTTCTCCAGGTCAATCTGCTTCACTTGGAGGATAGGATCCAACGACTCAATGGGGCGGCAACCCGTGCATTCAACCTCAACCACCTCAGCGATGCCGTAAAGCAACTCCCTACACTTCGACAGTCCGAGGGCGACGAAAGGGAGACCCTTCACACGAATCAGTTCCAGTGGCTTGGGTTCTAGCGACTCATCATGGTTCCGCAACCTGACCACAGCAAAGTAGAGCTCTCCCTCTATTTCTGCAACAACGTGCTCGCTTCAAATCTGGTAAGACCCCTCACCACCACGCGCCAAGGGGTCACCTGTGCAATATCACCTAAGAACCGAGCCTCCGATACAACACCCACATTGGACGAGCCCATATCGAACGAGCCGAGGAATAACACCTCCAACCCGCCTCCCTCCCCGATCAGCAACATCAATCCTTGAACTCTCATCGGGCATGCTATGCAAGTTTGTGAAAATTGTCGGCACCGAAAACACCTGACGGGTTCTCGGCACTGGCGTGTCCAGTGACCCAGCGCTCCACACGGAAAGCATCCTCATCCAAAAGGATTCGTAAGCAGTCGATGATGACCAAACCCCTAGGTCAATGGGCGACACGAGCTTCTCCTTGCACGAACCTCCACCCAACCCTCTTCGTAAGAAGGGTCGACGAACCCATCCATCCTCCCTTTTTTTTTTCTTTTGATGAGTGGATAAAAATGCAGATATATGTTTTAGAATCGAAATCCAATTACAATCTGACTAGGCAATGGGTGGATAAAAAACCATTTTTATCCACTATTCTATGGAGGTTTTGGTTTCTTTCAAATTGGGTGAATAATCAGGTATATGTTTTAGAATCGAAATCCAATTACGATCTGATTAGCGATGGTAGATAAAAATGTGTACATTGACAGCATATACAACATGTTTGGTCATTATATGTAAAGAGCATATAATATGTTTATTCATAAAATCAGTTAGGTCTGCAAACCACATGAGCATATGTTGCCGCATATGTGGCTCGTGCGGCTAATTTCTTAAAAGTTGTGTGTGTGCTCATGGTGATAGTTGGAGGGTGTGTATGATGTGCGTGTGTTTGTCTATATGTAATGGGTTCGTCACAACTTAAATTCTTTGTCACTATGTAGGCTGTTATTTAAATTAAGTTAAAAAAATTGAATTAAAGAAATTTAATTCACTGGATATGCTACTGCTATTTAAATTTTAGTTAAAAAATGAATTTAAGAAATTACATTCTTTGCTTTTAAGATGCTTAAATTTTATTTTAAAAAATAAATTTAATTCTCTGTCATTGTGTTGTAAGATGCTACTTAAATTTCAGTTTTAAAAAAATGCATTTAATTCTCTGCGACTGTATAAACTGTTGCTAAATTTCCAGTTTTTCTAAATATTGAAATAAATTCTTTATGACTTGTATGTATAGGCTAATGAACATACATGCATGCATGCATACATACATCACATACAAGCATACATACGTACGTACATACATTCATACATTCACACATTCATTCATACATTCATATATACATACATACATTACATTACATTATTACATTCAATACATACATTACATTCAATACATGCATTACTTTCATTACATTCATACATGCATTACATTCATACATTCATAACTTACATTCAAGCACTCATATATAACATACATTCATATAATACATTCACATATACATTACATTCACATGTACATTACATTCACACATACATTAAATTCATACAATACATTCATACATACATTACATTCATACAAACAATACATTCATACATACATTATACATTACATTCACACATACACATTCATACATTACGTTCATACATACATTAAATATTATATTCATAACTAACATTCATTACATTTGACATACTTTCATACATTACATTCATTATATACATTCATACATTACATTCATTACATACAACATACATACATTCATACATCACATTCATATACATTCATACATAAATTCATCAATTACATTGATACATTACATTCATACATACGTTACATCCATTACATTTAGTCATACTACATTCATACAAACATTCATTCATACATACATACAATACATACACACGTAGATTACATTCCTATATTACATTCATACATACATTACACACATTATATTCATATATACATTACATATATTACATTCATACATACATTCCATTCATACATTACATTTATACATACAAAAAACAACACATTCATTACATACATTCATACGTACATTACATTTATACATACATTCATACATTACAATCATACATACATTACATTCACACATTACTTTACATACATACTTTCATACACTACATACATACATACATGCATACATACATACGTACATACACTTACACATACATACATACATACATACATACACACAAATACACGCATTACACACACACATTATACACACACACACGCACACATGCAAGCACATCATACACATTACATTCATACATACATTACATAAACAAATACGTGACATTCATTCATACATTACATTCATATATTAATTCATACATTATATTCATACATTACATTCATTACTTTCTTTACATACATTACAATCATTACATACATTCATTCATACATACATATATTACATTAGATTCATTACATATATTACATTCACTACATACGTTCATTACATACATTCATTCATACATATATACATACATTACATTCATACATACACAACATTTATACAGACGTTACATACATTCAAACAATTATACATACATTACATTCATGCATACACTACATACATACATTACATTCAAACATTACATTCTTACATTACATTCATACATTACATTCATACATTACATTCATACATTACTGTCATACATTACTTCCATTACATACATATATTGCATTCGTACATACATTCATATATTAATTTCATACATTACATTCATTCATTACATTCATTACAAACATACATTACATTCATACATATTCATACATTACATTCCTACTTACATTCTTACATACCTTCATACATACATACATACATACATAAATTCAAACATATATTCATACATTACATTCATACATATTTTCATACATTACACTCACACATTACATTCATTCATACATTACATTCCTTCATACATTACATTCATAAATATATACATTACTTACATACATACATTTCATTCATACATTACATTCATACATATATTGCATACATTACATTCACACTTACATTCATACATTACATTCATACGGGACATTCATACATACATTCATACATTAGAATTACACATTCTTACATTAAATTCATATGTACATTACATTCATTACATCCATACATTACATTACATACATACATTACATACTTACATACATATATACATGAATACAATACTTTCATACAAGCATTTCATTCATACATTACATTCATACATACATAACAGTCATACATACATATATAGATACATTCATACATACAATACATACATACATACATACATACATACATACATCCATACATACATTACCTACATGCATGCATTCATACAGTATTTTCATACATTACATTCATATATACATTCAAGCATTACACTCATACATTATATTTATATATTACATTCATACATTACATTCATTACATTAATGTATTACATTCATTACAAATATACATACATTATACTCTTACATACATTCAAATATTAAATCCATACATACATTTATACATTATATTTATACATTCAATCATTACACTCATCACATTCAATACATACAAACATTACATACATTCATAAATTGGATTCATTACATACATTCAAATATTACCTTCATTCATACAATACATTCATAGATACATTACATACATAAATACATTACATGCGTACATATATATATATATATATTAGATTAATAAATTAAACTCATACATTACATTCACATATACATTACATTCATACATAAATTACATACATTACATTCGCACATACATTACATTCATACACATGTTTCTACATTACAATTATACGCTATATTCATACATATATACATTACATTCATTACAGACATTCATACATACATTCTTACATTCATACATACATTAATTACATTTATACATATATTCATACATACATTCAAGTCATAAAGAATTCAATTCAATTTTAAAAAAATAAAAATTAAGCAACAACTTGAGAATTAGATGCAAATTTTTTTAAACATAAATTTAAGTAGCATTTTACACTACAATGACAAAGAATTAGATTCATTTTTTAAACTAAAATGTAAACATCTTACAACAGTTACACAGAAGCAGAGAATTTAATTTCTAAGATTCATTTTTAACTAAAATTTAAATAACAGTTATAGTAGCATAGCCAGTGAATTAAATTTCTTAAATTCAAATTTTTTAACTTAAATTTAAGTAGCATCTTACATAGTGACATAGAATTTAAGTAGTGACGAACCCAATACATACAGACAAACACGCACCCTCCAACCACCACCCATGACCACACACACATCATTTAAGAAATCAGTCGCATGGGCCGCATATGCGGCAACATATGCTTATGTGGCTTGAAGACCTAACCGATTTTATGAATCAACATACTATGTGCTCCTTGCACATATAACGCCCAGATATGTCGTATATGAAGCCAGTATTTTTATCCACCCATTGCTCAATCAGATCGTAATTGGATTTTGATTCTAAAACATATACCCGATTATTCACCCAATTTGGAAGAAACCAAAACCTTCATAGAGGTGTTTCCTGTACCGACAATTTTCACTCACTTGCAGAACATGCCCAATGAGAAATCAGGGCTTGATGTTGCTGATCGGGGAGGGAGGCCGGTAGGAGGTATTATTCCTGGGCTCGTTCGATGTGGGGGAGGTATCGGAGGCTCGGTTACGAGGTGATATCGCACAGGTGGCCCCTTGACGCGTGACGAGGGATCTTACCAGATTTGAAGAGAGCACATTTTTCGGAGGTCAAGGGAGGGATCTACTTTGTTTCGCTGACGTAGGTTGCGGGACCATGATGGGTCACTGGAATCCAAGCTACTGGAACGGATTCGTGTGAAGGGGCTCCCTTTCGTCACGCAAGAACTGCCGAAGTGTATGAAGTTGCTCCACGACATTGCCAAGGTGGTTGGGGTCGAATGCACGGGTTGCCACCCCGATGAGTCATTGGATCCTATATCCTCCAGGTAAAGCAGATTGGCTCGGAGAAACTAGGCCGGTGGAAGGTCATCTCGGATGGGAGGCCTTTACACTTGGAGCTCGCGATAGTGGAGGATGCATTGTAGTATCGAAGCCTGAAGCATTGCTTTAGCAACCAAGCGAAGGAGGTTCCAATGGTGAAGACCAAGGGTTGCATCGAGCGGGACGGTGTTGTAGTTGGCTTGCGGGGTGGCGCGGTTCCCGAAAAAGTCACCTCGGCTTACGCAAAGGATTCATTTCAGCGCGATCTCCGCAGAACAGTTTCCGAGACCTATGGTGATCCATATCCCCGAGTTCATTCAAGAGGGTCTGGGGAGGTCCATTGGGTCAGAGCTAGGGAGGCGGAGCAACAACGCCATCATCGGAGGCCTAACCTCGCCGCCCGACTGTAATATCCCTAAAACCTAAAGACTAACTAAGTCTAAATGATGGATCAAATGTGCGAGCTTGTTGGCCATGAAGAGGGTAAGAATTGGGAAGTCATATGTGGCTAAGTAAGATTAAGAGGCTAAGTAAGGTTTGGTAGTCATTTATGGATTACTATTCATGGGTGGGCCTTGGTTGCAATTAAGAGGAGTGGGTGGGGTTTATGTTGCAATTTTTCCAAGGAGATAACTCCCCATAGGCACCCCCTTTGATCCCACTTCGTCTTCTCCATTTTCCCCCACCCCAAAAGCCATGGCCGTCCACTCCTTCTCCACCTTCTCTCCTTGATCCACCACCCAAATCTACACCAAATTTGAGTTTCTTGGGCTCAAATTAAAGCTGGGAGGAAGGAGCTTCTTCTCCACCAAGTGCATGTTGAATCCAAGGCCAATCTCGGATCAAAAATCAAGCTTTGAGGGCTGATCAAGTGACTGTTCTTCACCTTGTGCTTGAGCTCAGTTTTTAGGTACAAATATACCCCTCTCTTGCTGCCATTAAGTAGATTTAAACTACCTAAAAACCCAGATCTTTGGTTGAGCATTTGTTTTGGATTTTGGTGGTGATAAATTTGTGTTTTTGTGGCTTCTTGTGGACAGACTTTGTGGAAGTTTCAGATCTGGTCATGCACGTTTAGATCCGAGTTCACGCATGTTTTGTGAGTTTCTTTAAGCCCCTTTGGGTGTTTTTGCTTGCTGATTGTGTCTCCTTCAAATTGGCTTTCAATCCATGGCTTAGGTTTAGAATTTGGAGGTGATTTTGGGGGATTTTGGATGCTGTTCACATGGACCTGCTGCTGGAATTCAGATCTGTGTTCTTGTGATTTGCATGCGATTAATGCATGATTTTGTATGATATAAGGGCCATTTTCGAGTATCCTTGATGTTTGATCTTGTCTCCATCCTATTGGCCTTTAATCCATGGCTTAGAAGTGGATTTGAAGATGATTTGGGAGTGTTTAACTGCTGCTATATTGCAGTTCAAGAAATTTCAAAATCTGTGATCTTCCTTGTATTGGGTTATGCATGATTTATGAGATGATCTTAAGAACCATTCTTCGTGGTTTGGATGTTGTATGAATGAGTGATATAAAACCCATGAGATCCATGCCTTTGGTTTAAGTTTTGGTGGTGATTTTGGGAAAGATAGCTGCTGTCCAAGGACTGTTAGCCAAATTTCAGTGTATGCATGTTAGATCCATTAGCATACATCTTTTTGTGGTTTTTAAAATGCCAAATCATCGAGTTCTCCTCATACATGATATGAGTGATCATATAGTAACTCAACTCCTTAGAGGAGATGGATTTTGAGTTGAATAGTTGATGGTTTTGGACTGAGGGTTCACTGTGATAAGTTGCTGTACACGCTTGCATATTCCTTGCTGAATGTTTGTGATTTTGGGTGCATAATAGCCACGGTTTTGATATCCCTTAACCATGAATTTATAGTAGATCATGTGGTGTTGGAAGCCATAAGTATGCATGAGAATGTGAGAGGGTTTTGGGGCCTTGAACTGCTGTGTGTCTGCTGCTATATTCATACAGTACGCATAAAACTTATAGGCTGAATATATGCATGTTTGGAATATGTAATGCCCTCATAATGAACTTCTTATTGTTGGAATTGAAAGATTATATGTTACTTAAATTGGTGAAGGTGAATCCCATGAAGTTGGGTGAGAAATTGAAAGGAATTAGATGCCTTGAATTGCTATGTGTGTTGTTGTGCATATAACAGTGCACATGCATTTTACTACTGTTGTGTGATGACTTTTGAAATGGTAGAGTCCCTCTTAAGACCCATCTTAGAGTTGTGCATTAGCCCTCTATTGATACTTAGGAAGGTGGGCTCGAATTCCATGATATTGATTAATAAATTAAGGACAAAATTGATGATAAACTTTGCTAGTTGGGTGGTACATTCATGGTTCCATGTGACTGAATGTGTGTTGAAATTGGGAATTTAATAATAAAGAGACCAAGTGTTTGGTTTTGTGAGCTATAGGCTGATATATATATATATATATATATGTGGGATCACACATGAAAATAGGACTTTATGGAATTTGTATTTTTGCCATGATTGGCTCATATTGTGGGTTGTGGTATTGACTTGAAAAGAGTTCAATAATACTTGTAGTAGACCACAAGTAGTGTGAAACATCATGTTGCATGTGCACACTAATGAGTGTTGGAAATGCGAGCCCACGACGAGCCATTATGCAATAAATGTTATTGCAATTCACTCCTTAATCTGAAATAAAGAGTACATAATTTGCATAATAGGTCCCTTAGTACAATTAGGGTTATGTACCATGGCCATCTTAATGATCATACAGTTGTTGATTCAATTATTGAATCATAGAGGTTGGTGCTTAGATGAATATCTAATGAGTTAGAGTGAGGACTCATCAAGCACCGTCAAATGATTATTAAGAGATGATCTCCAGCCTGAGTAGGAGATGGCAATCCTTTCTCAGTTAGGCTGATATCTGACCGACTTCTTGATGCAGGTCCTCTGCATAGGAATAGAGATTCGGAGGTGTCAGATTAGTTAGGTCAAAGAGTTGACTTAACAAGATCGAGATAACCAAAGTCCTATATCATATGCTGTCATGATATAGGCACACATCCTCTGACCGGAGATAGATGTGTTACTATATGTCTAAGTATGTACATTTGGCAGACCAATAGGTTGATGGCCTAATCAAGGTCTATACACCGGCGCGCTGGTGTGCATATAAGGGCATATGAGTAATACGATCTCTCAAAGGGATCATACATGTTCACTACTGAACCGGAAGACATGAGCTCACTCATGAGATATTGGGAAGAATCAAATTCCGTGCGCACGGTCGTCTCGCTTTGGAAGCTTGACTGAATTTGTAGATTTGATATATACTTTTGGAAAGTATATGATCGATACCAACTCCCAATGATCGAATGAGAAACTTACTGATGTAACCCTGAAGTAGACAGTGTAAAGTTGATCTAATACTTCGGGTTTATTCTGAGTCTTCCAGTATGCAGGATGTACAGGTATTGGGAATGCCTGAGGGTGATGTGATCATAAACGGTTGTATAACCATGACGCTTCCATTCCTAGGGAGTGATGAAACGGGTCTGGATTTTAGTGACTCCTCTTAGCAGAGAAGTAATCTGATCTTAGTCCAAATGTTGGACATTAATCTGAATGTGATTCAGATTCAATGAGAAGATTAGATTTGCGGTCTTGATTTAATCAAGAATCTATGGGAGGCCCGAGATCTGGATTTGAGATGTGATCTCAATATCCATGTCACTATACGTGGAACAATACAATCGCCCTGTCCTTATCTCCAAGTATTCGCGGAGAAAGCGCATTGTCCTTGAAAGAGTTCATGGATAATTCTATTGTTGATGTATGTATCCGAGCATTGAGAAAATGGATAATTAAATGTGATTTAATTATCATGAATAATATGAATTTGATTCATATTATAAGAAGAGTTATCTTAGATAATTAAATGTGATTTAATTATCAAAGAAGTGAATTATATGAATGTGATTCATATTATTTGAACACATGAGATAAAGAGATCCAAAATGATTAAATATGATTTAATTATCAAGGATAAGAATAATGTGGATAGTAATATCCAATTATTCATAATATATTATAAATGTGATTTATAATGTATTAGAGAGAGTTAAATATAATTTATATTAGTAGATTAATTATTAATGTGTATTGGATACACATTGTTTAATTAATTGAAAATGTAAATTACATTTTGTTTTGGGTTGTGAATTTGATTCACAATAATTCAATGTCAAGATTGCAATATTCCCAAAATTAATTGAGAATTATTTTGGTGAATTAAAATACCAACAAATTGTTGTTGGAAATTGGATGGAGAGAAAATCAAGGAGATTGCCCTCCCCTTTTGGAAAGGAGGGGGCGGCACCAATTCCTTGAGGGAATTGGTGGTCGTCCCCCCTTCCAAAGAGGAAGGTGTATCTCCCTTATTTTCTCTCTCTCTCTCTATTTGTGTGGTTTAATTTGGCATTATATTTATTTGATTTATCAAATATATTTAATCAAAATTAAATCACAAGTTGTTGGCTTTTACCAACAACAATCTTGACCATTGGATTGTCATAAATCAATCTCATCCATTGATTTTATATGACACATGGATTGAGATCCATGGATCCCAAAACCCTATAAATAGAGAGGCATACCCATGCTCTCTCTCTTTACACACATAATGCTTGAGAAGCATCTCTCTCTCCCTCTCTCTTTCTCTCTAGAGGTCATCTCTCTCTCCCTCTCATGGCCGTCCACCATGGATGCCATGGAGAGGTTCTCCATCGCCGCGGCATCGTCGTTATGCTGCCCGTTCTTCTGCTCATGGATCTACGTCTCCTTCGGTGCGCCTCGCTCGTGAAGAAGACGTCGGATCTCGTGTGTCGAGATCAGGAGATCCGCCGCTTGGATCATCAACATGGATTGCGAGAAGAACGCGGTTCATCCCCGCGCTCGCAAGCGTCTCCTCCGTCGGATCGGACTTGAGACAGGAGGTCTCTTCGTTTAGAGACTCGATCGCAACCACGCTTCAAGAGGTAATCCTATTACTTGTTTGTGGTTTAGACGAAACGATCCGAGAAGTGTTCTTGGATCATGTGGTTTCGTCGTATAAAATTTTTAAATTCCGCTGCATCGAGCAACTAGTTCGACTAGTCGCTCTTCGTCGTATTCGATACGACTCTCACGCTTCCGTGATGCGCTTGAGGATCTAACCATATCCTTCAAGTGGTATCAGAGCCTTAGGTCGACGGTTTCAAATAGTGATTCGTTAACCAAGGACGACTTCGGTTCGCTAAGGTCGCGAAAGTTTTCATCGCATTTGATTTCGCAGATCTGTTTAGTAAATAAATTCGGCACTGTTTAAATTGTTTAAACACGAATTTTATACTTGGATTATGTTCCCCATTAAATAAGGAAACCATAGGATCTGAGTTTGCGTAAATCGGATTTCGTATGCTCGAGATATGGTCGTTTTAATGAACATGTATGCACTGTTGCGGGAACTGTGAATCTGAACGTGATTAAAATGTTAATTACTGTTTAGACTTGCCTCGAAATGCGTGAAACATCACTTAGGTTCTGTCCTAAATCAAATTAGCAAACTTTAGAAATTGACTTTGCTTAATTTGGATTTAATATGATTGAGATATGTCAATTTTAGTAAGTAGGGGTCACTGCTGAAATTGCTTTCCTAATCAAGAACCGTGTGATTGTCAATTAATGAAATTAATTGTTAATTTCGACAAATAATTATAAAAATATTTGTGAAATATTAGAGAATGATTATTTCCTTAATTGACTTGGCCCCAACCAATTAGTTGATTAGATTTGATCTAAACCATAATTGGAATTACAATCATCAAACTTCTTGCTTGAATATGACTTGGGAATTTGCCTAGCAAATTTCCTTAAAATCAAAATTGTTTTGATTACTATATGGTATAATTTCGGTTGAAGAACCGATGATCATCTCAAGTACAAAATAATCAATTTGGTATTATCCTTTCCCGAGGCAGATATGGTGTCTAGTCGGGGATCGCTGGGTCAGCGGGTTGCAACGTATGTGGTCCGCCCCACTCCCGTCGGTACTGGCCATGACAGCGGGTAGGGCCGGGATAATGTCCGAGGGATTATGATGTATTTTTTCTAATTATTAAAATACGAATTAATACGTACTTTGAGAATAATACCATATATATATTCAAGCATAAAACTAAGTTTGATTGATTAAATTGGATTGATAATTAATTTAATATGATTAAGTTAATTATATCCAATTAAGAATACTCTAATATGATTAGAGTTGATAATTCCCTTGGAAGAATTAATTATATGAATGTGATTCATAGAAATTAATTTAATTTGAATAAGATATGGAGGATCACATAAGTGACATCCATGGTCTCCCGTCAAGGCGAAGAGTTTCGTCGCCAGATATTATATGTAGGAGACGCCTGTCCGAAGTGACAGCTCCTGCATATGATCCATTTGGATCGGGCTCATCGCTTCTCGAAAGAGTAAGGACGTATGCGTAGTGACCCCAATATCGGGTCCTCATATTATTGGGGCGATATTGGATTGCGCATAGCGAGTTGTATTCCTGTTGACGGTTGGTTCAATTAATGACGGGTCAACATCACTTTAGGGGTGGTGGGCCCGGGTATTAAAGACCGAATTGGGAGATGCAAGTTGGACTTGCAAGGCGGAATGTGTTTCCGCTTCTTTTTATCCGAGTTGTAGGTTCTCATATTATTGGGATGCAACAAAGATAAGGAAGGAGATCCCAGATCTTGCTTGAGATATAATGGTAAGTATATCTCTTACATTGAAAGTGATTAAGGGAATGAACTTTCATTGTTGACATGGCAAGACAACTTTGATATAAAATTCCTAATTCAAAGTAAAACATGTATATATATAAATATATACCCTTATGCAAATTACTTATTTCAGATAATCCTTCATTAAACCCACTCAATGTTATACTCATTAATAACCAGTAGAATATCATGGATTGGACCCTTGATCCAGATATTGTACTTGCGATTGGACACATAATGTATGTGGTTGCAATGTGCAAGTTTCCTCATAATAATGAGAAGTGATAATTAAATAAGACAATAGGACTAAAACCCTAGGGTTTGTATGTCTCTATAAGTCTTGATCTTATCGAATGTACTTTTTGAAGTGACATGTCGATGATGATCGTAATTATCAAATTAATCCTTATAAAATCAATAAAGATATTATGGCATACATATGTGCTCTTGACATTTAATCATGAATGACATGGTTCTCTACATCATGTAGAATGGTAGCTCTATTAGAGATAATGTAATCAAATTGTTTGAATACCTACCTGAACCGATGCTTCAAAGAGTGTAGATGGATGTAGATGATGAGTGTCATCATTCTACTGTCTATACTCTAGTCATTCATGAAGCTTCATAATATTCATATTATATGAACTTAAATGAAGCTTGTATAAATGTTGAAATACTCTTATATTGAAATTTTTGATTTTAACATAAGAGATCCTTGGTCTTGAGCAAAGGTTGTTTTTAGACAAAAGGGAGCGCAGTGGAAGCATGGGTTGGACCCAAGTAAGAGGTATAGTCAAAGAGTTGACTGTACTTCTGTGACTTCCATATGACATCCAAAGAGTTGGATGAATGCCAATACTGCAATAAGTTGATGTGTTGATAGTATGACTATCAAGTCTGTCTAGAACCCTCAGAAAAGGACTCGGATGGAGCATCAGTATAATCTACATATAATCATTGACATTGACTTACTTATTTGATAAGATAAAGTCTAATAATTGTATCTCAATTTTCTAATGACACTTGCAATTGATTGCATATATATTAGAAATTTGATCTTAAGGTTTAATGGTCATCCATGTTGGAATTGATGCAATTGTTGCAATAATTTCCACCGGATGAATAGACTTCATATTTTCAGTGGGAGCCCTTAGTCTTAGAGAATGTCTCTATGACCTAGATATTAGAATACACTCATTGTTTATTTCTAAATGTTGGGAATAAACATGAAATCTGGAATAGACCTATCATAAAGAGTTATGATGGAGATATTTCAGATAGTAATCTTACATCTAGTAGACTCCACTAAATTAGAAAATTAATGAATTGTTCATTAAGATTTCTAATACTGAAAATTAAACCTTTAAAGATCAATAGGAGGATAAAGATCATTTGACAATGATCTGACATCAAATTTTGGACATATGTCTGTTGATGAGATCAATGGACTAGTAAGACATGAAACTTTAGATTATCTAAAGATTCAAATCTTACATACTTGTGAATATTGTATTCAAAGTAGAATGTCCAATACATCCTTCCTTGGGAAAGGTGTAAGATGTCAAGGTATTAAGGATCTCATACATATTGATGTATGCAGATCATCTATATCATAGTAAACATTATGGATATGTGATATCTGTTAGTGATTATGTATGATATGAGATTTCTTCTCTTCACTTAGAGAACTTTGAAATGTTCAAAGATTTCATAATTTTGGTTTAGAACCAAAGTTTGAAGGAAGATAAAATGAATTTAATCTAATCAAGGTAGCCTGTACCTATTAGATGAATTCAAGAAATATCTTATGGAGATATGAATATCATTCCTATCTCAATCCTCCTAATGAACCTTAACTCAAAAGAGTTGTAGGGAGATACAATTTATCATGTGTGACATGATTTAATCAATGATTAATCCTAGCATAATTATCTCTTAAGTTTCCAAGATATATATGTAGTAGAGACTACATTATATACTTAATAAGGTTCCATGCAAGTAAGCTGGAATCTAGCACTAGAGAGTGCTACTTCATTAGGAAAATAAAGGATGGTATTGGATACCTACTTTATGACCTTGAGATTCTTAAAAAAATCTCATCTTTGAGAATATGATTCTTATAGGACGACTCTCTTGAGAATCAAGATGAAAATGAGGTAAAGGAACTCATTTAATCTTGAAAAGATAATGAGGCTCCTGAAATCGGAAACTAAAAATAGATAATTAAAGATGAAACATTAATATCTCTTCAAATAAGTTTGAGGATGAATTCCATGTGTCAGTTAAAAAGGTCGGACTTCATGTGATGAAGCTCCTGAGGATCATGACATGGAAAGATGGATGTTAGCAATAAAAGTCTAATGTAGACTTCATATACAAGTGTTTGTATATGGACCCTCGAGGATCCACCTATATGGTTCAGACCCATTAAGATGTAAATGGATCTTCAAGAGAAAGAGGGAACCTGATGAGAAGGTAGAGACCTTCAAAGCATGGTTCGTAGCCATGAGCTACACACCGAAGAGAAGACATCGCTTGCGATAAGACTTGCTCTCCAGTGACCTTGCTTTAACCCATCAGAATATTGCTAACTATAGCTGCACAACTTGACTATGGCATCTTCATGATGTGAGTCAAGATTGCATTCCTCTATGAATACCTCTCTGAGGATATTCATATGAAGTAGCCCCAGGGCTTCATGGTTGAGGAAAGAAAGGTGTGCTAGCTGAAGAACTCCATCTTTGGACTCCAATAAGCTTCCTGTAGTTGGAACATAAGATTTGATGAAATTATAAATGTTATGATTTCAGATAGAATCTTGATGAACCATGTGAAGCTTAGTGGGATTGTCATTGTGTTCATCGTGCTAAATGTAGATATTATTCTAATCATTTGGAATGATATAAGGATAATAATAAGTGTTTTAAAATTTGGTTGTTTCATACCTTGAGATACGATTTCAAGGATACCTCTTAGATCTTAATTCTGAAGTCGTTCAGAAGCAAAGAGAAGAGGGTATTGGGACTGTCGCATTAGTAGTACACCTTGGACTTATTCCATTTTCTGGAAAATTCCAAGAAAGGCTTCCTTCCCTTAAGATGTGGTAGTGACCTGTCTAAAGGAATAGCACCTCAAAAAGTTGAGGAAGAGAATGCTAGAACTGCTTGCACTTGTGCATCAGTTATGAGAAGTTGAAGGTATGCTAGATGTGTACAAGAACCAGATGTCTACCATACAGTGGGAGTAGTAAACTGTTACTAATCCCACTATGGAGATAAAACACTTGATTGCAGTAATAATAATATCTTCAAAGATGATGAAACTTAGAGATAGTGATCTCAAAGTCTTATCTTCAAAGGTTTAAGACCTTGTAGATAGTGATCTATAAGGGTCTTAACTATAGATACCTTAGGAGATAGAGATCTCCAGGAATGAAGGTATTCTAATAAGGATTATGGGAATACTGGTTATGATAATTAAATGTAGTGTCAAGGACACTATAACCAACAAAATTGAGTATCGGTTGCATGAGATGCAACATTCGCATTGGATGCGAGCACTGTTACTAGAAGATATGCAAGTGCCGTAAAAGGACTTGACGTAGTCTCTTGGGAACGGAGTGACTAATCAGCTTACCTAGCTATTTTCTAAATAGCCTATGATTGTGACATGAGTGTGGGTTTAAATGATTAGCCCATTAATGGCTCTTTGGGCTAGTGGGAGATTGTTGGAAATGCGAGCCCACGGCGAGCCATTATGCAATAAATGTTATTGCAATTCACTCCTTAATCTGAAATAAAGAGTACATAATTTGCATAATAGGTCCCTTAGTACAATTAGGGTTATGTACCATGGCCATCTTAATGATCATACAGCTGTTGATTCAATTATTGAATCATAGAGGCTGGTGCTTAGATGAATATCTAATGAGTTAGATTGAGGACTCATCAAGCACCGTCAAATGATTATTAAGAGATGATCTCCAGCCTGAGTAGGAGATGGCAATCCTTTCTCAGTTAGGCTGATATCTGACCGACTTCTTGATGCAGGTCCTCTGCATAGGAATAGAGATTCGGAGGTGTCAGATTAGTTAGGTCAAAGAGTTGACTTAACGAGATCGAGATAACCAAAGTCCTATATCATATGTTGTCATGATATAGGCACGCATCCTCTGACCGGAGACAGATGTGTTACTATATGTCTAAGTATGTACATTTGGCAGACCAATAGGTTGATGGCCTAATCAAGATCTATACACCGGCGCGCTGGTGTGCATATAAGGGCATATAAGTAATACGATCTCTCAAAGGGATCATACATGTTCACTACTGAACCGGAAGACATGAGCTCACTCATGAGATATTGGGAAGAATCAAATTCCGTGCGCACGGTCGTCTCGCTTTGGAAGCTTGACTGAATTTGTAGGTTTGATATATACTTTTGGAAAGTATATGATCGATACCAACTCCCAATGATCGAATGAGAAACTTACTGATGTAACCCTGAAGTAGACAGTGTAAAGTTGATCTAATACTTCGGGTTTATTCTGAGTCTTCCAGTATGCAGGATGTACAGGTATTGGGAATGCCTGAGGGTGATGTGATCATAAACGGTTGTATAACCATGACGCTTCCATTCCTAGGGAGTGATGAAACGGGTCTGGATTTTAGTGACTCCTCTTAGTAGAGAAGTAATCTGATCTTAGTCCAAATGTTGGACATTAATCTGAATGTGATTCAGATTCAATGAGAAGATTAGATTTGCGGTCTTGATTTAATCAAGCATCTATGGGAGGCCCGAGATCTGGATTTGAGATGTGATCTCAATATCCATGTCACTATACGTGGAACAATATAATCGCCCTGTCCTTATCTCCAAGTATTCGCGGAGAAAGCGCATTGTCCTTGCAGAGTTCATGGATAATTCTATTGTTGATGTATGTATCCGAGCATTGAGAAAATGGATAATTAAATGTGATTTAATTATCATGAATAATATGAATTTGATTCATATTATAAGGAAAGTTATCTTAGACAATTAAATGTGATTTAATTATCAAAGATGTGAATAATATGAATGTGATTCATATTATTTGCACACGTGAGATAAAGAGATCCAAAATGATTAAATATGATTTAATTATCAAGGATAAGAATAATGTGGATAGTAATATCCAATTATTCATAATATATTATAAATGTGATTTATAATGTATTAGAGAGAGTTAAATATAATTTATATTAGTAGATTAATTATTAATGTGTATTGGATACACATTTTTTAATTAATTGAAAATGTAAATTACATTTTATTTTGGGTTGTGAATTTGATTCACAATAATTCAATGTCAAGATTGCAATATTCCCAAAATTAATTGAGAATTATTTTGGTGAATTAAAATACCAACAAATTGTTGTTGGAAAATGGATTGAGAGAAAATCAAGGAGATTGCCCTCCCCTTTTGGAAAGGAGGGGGCGGCACCAATTCCTTGAGGGAATTGGTGGCCGTCCCCCCCTTCCAAAGAGGAAGGTGTATCTCCCTTATTTTCTCTCTCTCTATTTGTGTGGTTTAATTTGACATTATATTTATTTGATTTATCAAATATATTTAATCAAAATTAAATCACAAGTTGTTGGCTTTTACCAACAACAATCTTGACCATTGGATTGTCATAAATCAATCTCATCCATTGATTTTATATGACACATGGATTGAGATCCATGGATCCCAAAACCCTATAAATAGAGAGGCATACCCATGCTCTCTCTTTACACACATAATGCTTGAGAAGCATCTCTCTCCCTCTCTCTTTCTCTCTAGAGGTCAGCCCTCTCTCTCTCCCTCTCATGGCCGTCCACCATGGATGCCATGGAGAGGTTCTCCATCGCCGCGGCATCGTCGTTATGCTGCCCGTTCTTCTGCTCATGGATCTACGTCTCCTTCGGTGCGCCTCGCTCGTGAAGAAGACGTCGGATCTCGTGTGTCGAGATCAGGAGATCCGCCGCTTGGATCATCAACATGGATTGCGAGAAGAACGCGGTTCATCCCCGCGCTCGCAAGCGTCTCCTCCGTCGGATTGGACTTGAGACAGGAGGTCTCTTCGTTTAGAGACTCGATCGCAACCACGCTTCAAGAGGTAATCCTATTACTTGTTTGTGGTTTAGACGAAACGATCCGAGAAGTGTTCTTGGATCATGTGGTTTCGTCGTATAAAATTTTTAAATTCCGCTGCATCGAGCAACTAGTTCGACTAGTCGCTCTTCGTCGTATTCGATACGACTCTCACGCTTCCGTGATGCGCTTGAGGATCTAACCATATCCTTCAATGAGTACCTGTGAGTTGGGTCAAGTTCCTTGGTGTCCCCTGTATAAGACTTATCATCTGACTCTAAGTGAGGTAAGGAGTTTAACTCCTCCAATCTATGAACTGATTTCTTGTTGCCTTAAAGTAAATCTTTAAGTAGCTAGATCTTGTATGTGTTGTGAATCTTGGGGAAAATAGGAAAGAAAGATGTTACAAATCTGGTAATCAAAGATCCTAGGATACGATGTTCATCAGTGAAAGATGAAAGAGAGACTAATAATAGGTCTGTATCCCTGACCTTTGATCGGTTGAGGTTCTTGTAAGAACAAGTTCGGGTTTAGGACCAATAACTTGTAGATGTGAAATAAGTCAAAAGAATCATAGACACTGAGAGTGAAAAATGAAAATAAAAGAAATGGTGATGTCACATGTGGCCAGTCGTGGAGATTCATACTCCGACTGTGCGAGGGCGCGATGACCCCCACCTGAGCAGGAGATAAGGTCGCTCAGGCTTGGGTAGCGGACATTGAGAGCATGGGTCCAGGATCCCAGTCTTTTTACGTGTTTTCTTCGAGCCGGCTCGGTTTTTACGCTTCGTTGGGATCCACGAGTTGTCTAGACCATTCCGCTGACCCGTTGGTTTTTCTTTGAGAGCCTAGGTTGGGGGTTCTCTGCAGTTAGTTACGAGCTCGTCCAGTTTTTACTTAGCTTTTCTCCTTCGGGAGTTGAGCAGCGAGAGAGGAAGTCGGGTCTGGCAGGCTTACCTCTTCTCTTTCCTACCTCCAGTGGCGTAGTAGTCGTACTACCACTGCCTTTTCCTTGGACCGCACTTCCACTGGGATTGGCGAGAGAAGACGAATCATTTCGGGGGTTTCCTCACCGCTATAATTATTACTCTTCCACCAGGTTGTGCTCTGGTGATGGGATTGTGATTAACAAACTTGTGACATTTCACCAATTGCCCAGTTAAGATGAAGTTTCATCAGTAGACATTGATGTCCCATAAATACCTTTCCACTATGTCGTGCACTGGTGATGGGGTAGTAGTCAGTAGACATCAATGTCACCATTTGTACCTTTCCGCCATGTCGTGCACTGGTGATGGGGTAGTGGTTAGCAGACACTAATGACTTCATTATTACCTTTCCACCATGTCGTGAACTGGTGATGGGGTAGTGGGTAGCAGACACTAAAAAACTTCATCAATACCTTTCCGCCAGGTTTATGACCTCGTGATGGGGTAAGAGATATGTGATCTTTAGACTCTTCCGCTACGAGACTAGTGACGACAGTACCGTTAGTCGAGACTAACGAGGAGTGAATGTTGAGAGAGAGTTGTGAGTACACGTACACCTTCGGGAGCGAGCTATCACATGTGTCGACCGAGGATCAATGTGAGTTGAGAGAACAAGCTAGAAGGAGTGTTGGGAACTTAGTTAGGATGGAAGACACCATCGCATGCCTACGGAGGCACCCCAACCCTGAGGCGTACACCATACCTCAGAGTCATAGTGTGAGGTTCAACCTGGACTTTGAAGTCCTACCCGGATATCGAGGTCCTTACCGGACCAAGACCACAGACTTTTTTTTTGAAACACAAAAAAGGGGGAGACACTCGTTGGTGTTCGCCCCAGTATTATTAACTATGAAGAGTATAGAAAGAGGTACTTACAGCGTGACGGGGGGGAGAAGGAAGGAAGAGGGAGAGACCAAAGGAAAAAATACAAACGCCACAACCGGGCCCCGTGACCCAACTACAAACACCAATCAGAAATTAAATTAATCGCTGCGGAAGTCACATTCTCCTCTTAGAAATGCGTGCCCGAGAAAATAGACTCATTGCGAGCCCTCCAAATAGACCAAATGCGCGCAATGGGGCCCAGCAGATGAGAACGAGGTCTCCCTCTGTTGGCCCAAAGGATATCATAGAAGTCCTCCGTATTGGGCGCGTGAGCCCAAGCAACATCGTCCCATATCCGAGTCACCGAACCGCAAAGAAAGAAAAGGTGATCGGCCGATTCATCCGACACCCCACAGATCTGGCAAAGGATGTTGGGGGGCTTGAGTTGTTGTTTGGTTAGTTCCATTGATCGAGGGAGACACAATGTGGTAGTGAGCGAGTGTGTTCTTGTTAGTTTTCTGAAAGCAAGTAAATAATTTAAAAGAATCAATTAACCCACTTCTACTTGCTAGCTTCTTTTGTACACTACAGTTACCTTACTGTTTTCTAGCTGTTCTAGTCTGTGCTTGCTACGTTTCTTAGTAGAACTGTGTAGAATTTGTACTTGACAACTTTGTGACAGATACTTGCTTGTCCCTTTTTCTACTATGGCAGGCAAGGGTCCAGCGATTGAGTAGCCGACATAGTCTGGGCTGCTGTTGTTCTTTTTGGTGCTACACTTACAGAGCAGGTATATTCTTTTGGAGCTCATTAGACAACTGTTTGTTATGTTCTCCTCTATAGTGTTATTTTTTGGGATACATACATGTATATTGAATGTTGTGAAACTTCAGCATGTATATGAATGAAATTAAAACTAATGGATATTTTGTTGCTCAGTTCTGGTGCACTCTTCTCCGCTTCCAGTTTCTTTGTGGTTGCTTGTTTAGCATAATAAATCTTATAAATGTCACGTTGTGAAAAGGCGAAAAATTTCCCCAGGTTTTTCACAGCATGAGGTTAACTTAAGCTTATTAAGTGTGCAAATGACGTGTTTGACAGGTAACCTAAGGTCCTCGGGAGGACGGGTCGTTACAGGTTGGTATCAGAGCAGAGTTACCCCGATACACGCATTCACATAACTTAATAGCGAGAGTCTTCTGATTTCTCATGAAGCCGAATGGGGAAAATTTTTGACATTCATAAGATTTATGTAACTATAAGGCACCAGAACATTTCATTCATATAAGTGTATCCCAAGAGGAGAAATAGCACAACTGATTATTTCCTAAAGTATGCTTAACTATGCTATGATCCGATACAGGGAGGATTAGCATGGCACCACGAGTAGCTCATGATCAGCTAGGAGAGATGGCATAGGTACTAGCTGCACTCGCTGATCTGCGACAGAGACAGGATCAGATACTTACCCAGCAGACTGAGTTGGCAGAGCGCCAGACTGGGACGGAGATGAGGATGGAGGAGCTATCTGACTCCTCATACCACCCGTCCAGGGATGAGTCCGCTAGGGCCGATCATCTATTCTCTGATGAGATTCCCCAGCATTCCGAGGCAGATATTCTGAGGGAGTCAGGAGCCGACAGAGCTGAGGTAGGCCAAGGGCCTGCAGCAGGAGTAGAGGTGACAGGGTTTGTTCTTCCTACTGCACCGAGACACCATGATGTCTTCACATCCTACCAGAGAGCTGGAGTACCCAGGTTCCAGGGCACGGGTACGTCTGACGAGGCTGAGCAGTGGCTCAAGACGGTGACGAAGGTGTTCAGGATGATACAGGCACCACCATAGTCGTGGTTACCCTTTGCTGAGTTCTCACTTACTGGGTTTGCAGAGCGCTGGTGGGAGGCTACTGTGTCCGAGATGGGGCGTGTGACGACTTGGACAGATTTTGAGACCCACTTCAGAGCCCACTTCTTCTCAGAGAAGTGGAGAGAGACACAACGCAGGTTGTTTGCAGAGCTGAGACAGGGCAGGATGACAATGCGAGAGTACTTTGTGCGCTTCGCAGAGTTGTCACGCCACACATCTTCTGCAGCTGCTTTTCCATATGAGAATCTGGAGAAGTTTGTTCGTGGCATGAGGGAGGATGTTCAGGAGAAGTTGGCAGGGCTGAAATTGACTACCATTGCTGAGGTTACTGATGCAGCAGAACGGATTGAGGACATCCGCGAGAGACGTTTTGGGAGTACATTTAGACCGCCACCAGTACCACAGAGGTCGTCTGGACCTATTCGGCGGCAGTTCCGACCACAGCGGTCAGCACGACGCTTTCGTCTGACCGGGACGGCTTCTTCTGGCAGTGTTCGCTCAACCCCCACGACTACTTTGGGAGGAGCACTGGCCAGTAGAGGTTTTGAGGCAGCGCGACCATCTGGGTCGCAGAGGTTTGGAGCACAGAGCGCGAGACCCGCAGAGAGTGCCGGTCCATCTTCTACGCCGAGCAGGGCGATCATGTGCTACCAGTGACAGCAGGTGGGACATGTTAGGTCCCAGTGCCCACAGCTACAGACTCCACCACCTCCACCTCCACCACGTTCGAGAGCTACCAGTACAGAGGTCAGCAGAGACCAGCTCAGAGTGCAGCAGGATCCAGTGTCGGATCTATACGTCAGGGACAGATTTACGCAGTTACAGCTGAGCAGGCACGGTCCGCGGCCACGGTCGTGAAAGGTATGGTTTCAGTTTCGAGCCATCCTTTTCACATGTTGTTTGATTCTGGTGCTACCCACTCGTTTCTTGTTGTGAGGCTTCTAGCCACTTTGGGTAGAGTCGCGGAGGATGTAGATCCTCCATTTCACATCCGAGGGCCAGGCGGACAGTTGTTCGTGATTTCAGAGATAGTTAGAGGGCTACCAGTATCCATAGGCGGTCACGAGATGACGGTGGACTACCTTCTACTACAGCTTGTTGAGTTCGACATGATTTTGGGCATGGATTGGTTGTCTACACATCACGCTTTAGTCGACTGTTACAGGAAGACAGTTGTCTTCAGGATCCCCGGCTTGACAGAGTTCACTTTTGAGGGGATATTGCAGGACTCCAGGATGGAGTACATTTCAGTGCTGAGAGCACAACGACTGGTTGATCAGGGATGTGACACTTTTCTTGCCTTTGTTCAGGAGGTTGCAGATAGAGAGCCGATGGCTCAAGACATTAGAGTTGTGTCAGAGTATCCTGATGTATTTCCTGAGGAGTTACCAGGACTACCTCCAGTTAGAGAGATCGAGTTTGAGATCTCGCTACTTCCCGATACGCAGCCGATCTCCATGGCTCCGTATCGCATGGCACCCGCAGAGCTGAGAGAGCTGAAGGTGCAGCTACAGGAGTTGCTTGACTTAGGCTTTGTGAGGCCGAGTACTTCACCTTGGGGCGCTCCTGTACTCTTTGTTCGGAAGAAGGATGGAACCATGCGATTGTGCATTGATTACAGGCAGCTGAACAAGAGGACGGTGAAGAACCGTTATCCTCTGTCATGCATTGATGATCTATTTGATCAGCTACAGGGATCTTCGGTGTTCTTGAAGATCGACCTCCACTCTGGTTACCATCAGTTGAGGATTCGGGAGACAGACATCCCGAAGACAGCCTTTCGGACACGGTATGGTCACTACGAGTTTGTAGTGATGCCATTCGGACTGACGAATGCCCCTGCGGCATTCATGGACATGATGAATAGAGTATTCCGTCCTTACTTGGACAAGTTTGTTGTGGTGTTCATAGATGACGTGCTGGTTTACTCGAAGAATGAATGGGACCATGAGAACGACTTGAGAGCAGTGCTTGGTACCTTGAGAGAGCATAGACTGTATGCCAAGTTGAGTAAGTGTGAGTTTTGGCTACCTCAGATCTCATTCTTGGGACACGTCATCTCAGGAGCAGGTGTTGCAGTGGACCCTGCGAAGATAGATGCAGTGATGTCTTGGGAGTAGCCTAAGACGATGACACAGATCCGTAGTTTTCTTGGGTTGGCAGGCTATTACAGACGCTTTGTCAGCAACGTTTCGCGGATCGTACTACCCTTGACGCGTTTGACGCAGAAGGGAGTACCTTTTATTTAGGATAGTTCGTGCGAGTAGGCCTTCAGGACACTGAAGGAGAGACTTACTACAGCTCCGATTCTTGCTCTACCGTTAGGTACACAGGACTACGCGGTTTACACAGACGCGTCAGGTGATGGTTTGGGAGCAGTGCTGATGCAAAGGGGGCATGTGATTGCCTATGCTTCGAGACAGTTGAGACCGCATGAGCGGAATTACCCCACGTACGACCTTGAGTTGGCGGCAGTGGTCTTTGCTCTGAAGACCTGGCGCCACTACTTGTACGGGGTTAACTATGAGCTCTTCACAGACCACAAAAGTCTGAAGTACATATTTGATCAGAAAGAGCTAAACATGAGACAACGCAGATGGTTAGAGCTGCTGAAGGACTACGATTGCACGATCTCTTACCATCCTGGTAAGGGAAACGTGGTTGCAGACGCTCTCAGCAGGAGAGCGCACACGGAGGGTACGATGAATTGGCTATACACTTGGGACTTACTTGCAGCACTGACGGATTGGCATCCGCAGGACAGTGCGTCTTCTCCCGTCTCCGTACCTCCCAGGTACAGCAGTCTTTGGGATCGTATAGTGTCAGACGTGGATTCCCGACAGATACATGCGGGCAGTAAAGGATGAGTTTGACGACTTTGTTGTCTCAGAGTCGATTCTGTGGAAGGCAGGTCAGGTAGTGGTTCCCAAGATGAGCAGCTACGAAGAGACATACTTGACGAGGCGCATTGTTCGCATCTTTCCATTCATCCCGGCAGTACGAAGATGTACCACGATCTTCGCAGACATTTCTGGTGGGACGGGATGAAGAGGGACGTAGCTGGGCATGTCAGCAGGTGTTTGACTTGCCAGATGGTGAAGGCGGAGCATAGACGACCACCTGGTTTACTGCAGCCTCTTCCCATTCCTGAGTGGAAGTGGGAGAGCATTTCGATGGACTTTGTTACGGGATTGCCAAGGACACCGGGAGGCCACGAATTCCATTTGGGTCATTGTTGATAGGTTGACGAAGTCAGCCCATTTTATACCTGTTAGCATGACTTATACACCTTCTCAGTTGGCCAGGTTGTACATACAGCAAATTGTGAGGTTACATGGCATACCCCGAGAGGTAGTGTCTGACAGAGACTCGAGGTTCACTTCCCATTACTGGCAGCAGTTCATGTCAGCATTACAGACCGAGCTGAAGATGAGTTCAGCGTACCACCCTCAGACGGACGGACAGAGCGAGCGTACGATACATACCTTGGAGGATCTTTTACACGCCTATTCTCTAGAGTGGAAGGGATCCTGGAAGGAACATTTACCACTTGTTGAGTTCACTTACAACAACAGCCATCATTCGAGCATCGGCATGGCGCCATTCGAGGCTCTTTACGGGCGGAGATGCCTTACGCCAATCAGTTGGCGCGAGGTAGGCGATCATGCGTTGTATACCGTGGATCTCTTGGAGGAGACCGCAAGTGTTGCTGACTTGGTGAGGAGGAAGCTCTTGACGGCACAGAGTCGCCAGAAGAGCTATGCAGATCGACGTCGCCGACACTTGGAGTTTCAGGTTGGAGATTTTGTGTTTCTACGTGTATCGCCCATGAAGGGGATACAACGATTTGGAGTTCGTGGCAAGCTGGCGCCACGCTTTGTTGGGCCATTCGAGATACTTTCACGTGTTGGGAAAGTCGCATACAGATTGGCACTTCCCCCACGTTTGGCGGCTATACACGATATATTCCATGTGTCGAACCTGAAGAAATACGTGCACGATCCTCGGCACATCATCAGCTATGAGAGCCTTGACATAGAGCCAGAGTTGACGTACGAGGAGGAGCCAGTGCGGATACTTGATTTTGCGGTCAGGAGGCTTCGGAACAAGGAGATTCCCTTGGTCAAGATCCTATGGCACCGACAGGGTGTTGAGGAGGCGACATGGGAGACCGAAGCAGCTATGCGCGAGAGATACCCGTGACTCTTCTCAGGTACTTTCGCAGTTAAGTTATCAGTTCTCTGTTTGGCAAATCATTTCACTTTCTGGGTAAAAACCTTCTTTGAGGTTTTTATGGGTTAAAAACCTTTTGAGGTTTTTATGGCAGACCGACAAACCCGACTTAGAATTGGAGTCTCGAGGACGAGACTCTCTTTGAGGTTTTTATGATTGTAATATCCCTAAAACCTAAAGACTAACTAAGTCTAAATGATGGATCAAATGTGCGAGCTTGTTGGCCATGAAGAGGGTAAGAATTGGGAAGTCATATGTGGCTAAGTAAGATTAAGAGGCTAAGTAAGGTTTGGTAGTCATTTATGGATTACTATTCATGGGTGGGCCTTGGTTGCAATTAAGAGAAGTGGGTGGGGTTTATGTTGCAATTTTTCCAAGGAGATAACTCCCCATAGGCACCCCCTTTGATCCCACTTCGTCTTCTCCATTTTCCCCCACCCCAAAAGCCATGGCCGACCACTCCTTCTCCACCTTCTCTCCTTGATCCACCACCCAAATCTCTACCAAATTTGAGTTTCTTGAGCTCATATTAAAGCTGGGAGGAAGGAGCTTCTTCTCCACCAAGTGCATGTTGAATCCAAGGCCAAGCTCGGATCAAAAATCAAGCTTTGAGGGCTGATCAAGTGACTGTTCTTCACCTTGTGCTTGAGCTCAGTTTTTAGGTACAAATATACCCCTCTCTTGCTGCCATTAAGTAGATTTAAACTACCTAAAAACCCAGATCTTTGGTTGAGCATTTGTTTTGGATTTTGATGGTGATAATTTGTGTTTTTGTGGCTTCTTGTGGATAGACTTTGTGGAAGTTTCAGATCTGGTCATGCACGTTTAGATCCGAGTTTACGCATGTTTTGGGGAGTTTCTTTAAGCCCCTTTGGGTGTTTTTGCTTGCTGATTGTGTCTCCTTCAAATTGGCTTTCAATCCATGGCTTAGGTTTCGAATTTGGAGGTGATTTTGGGGGATTTTGGATGCTGTTCACATGGACCTGCTGCTGAAATTCAGATCTGTGTTCTTGTGATTTGCATGTGATTAATGCATGATTTTGTATGATATAAGGGCCATTTTCGAGTATCCTTGATGTTTGATCTTTTCTCCATCCTATTGGCCTTTAATCCATGGCTTAGAAGTGGATTTGAAGATGATTTGGGAGTGTTTTAACTGCTGCTATATTGCAGTTCAACAAATTTCAAAATCTGTGATCTTCCTTGTATTGGGTTATGCATGATTTTTGAGATGATCTTAAGAACCATTCTTCGTGGTTTGGATGCTGTATGCATGAGTGATATAAAACCCATGAGATCCATGCCTTTGGTTTAAGTTTTGGTGGTGATTTTGGGAAAGATAGCTGCTGTCCAAGGACTATTAGCCAAATTTCAGTGTATGCATGTTAGATCCATTAGCATACATCTTTTTGGGGTTTTTAAAACGCCAAATCATCGAGTTCTCCTCATACAGATATGAGTGATCATATAGTAACTCAACTCCTTAGAGGAGATGGATTTTGAGTTGAATAATTGATGGTTTTGGACTGAGGGTTCACTGTGATAAGTTGCTGTACACGCTTGCATATTCCTTGCTGAATGTTTGTGATTTTGGGTGCATAATAGCCACGGTTTTGATATCCCTTAACCATGAATTTATAGTAGATCATGTGGTGTTGGAAGCCATGTGTATGCATGAGAATGTGAGAGGGTTTTGGGGCCTTGAACTGCTGTGTGTCTGCTGCGATATTCATACAGTACGCATAAAACTTATAGGCTGAATATATGCATGTTTGGAATATGTAATGCCCTAATAATGAACTTCTTATTGTTGGAATTGAAAGATTATATGTTACTTAAATTGGTGAAGGTGAATCCCATGAAGTTGGGTGAGAAATTGAAAGGAACTAGATGCCTTGAATTGCTATGTGTGTTGTTGTGCATATAACAGTGCACATGCATTTTACTACTGTTGTGTGATGACTTTTGAAATGGTAGAGTCCCTCTTAAGACCCATCTTAGAGTTGTGCATTAGCCCTCTATTGATACTTAGGAAGGTGGGCTCGAATTCCATGATATTGATTAATAAATTGAGGACAAACTTGATGATAAACTTTGCTAGTTGGGTGGTACATTCATGGTTCCATGTGACTGAATGTGTGTTGAAATTGGGAATTTAATAATAAAGAAACCAAGTGTTTGGTTTTGTGAGCTATAGGCTGATATATATATAAATGTATATATGTGGGATCACACATGAAAATAGGACTTTATGGAATTTGTATTTTTGGCATGATTGGCTCATATTGTGGGTTGTGGTATTGACTTGAAAAGAGTTCAATAATACTTGTAGTAGACCACAAGTAGTGTGAAACATCATGTTGCATGTGACACTAATGAGTACCTGTGAGTTGGGTCAAGTTCCTTGGTGTCCCTTGTATAAGACTTATCATCTGACTCTAAGTAAGGTAAGGAGTTTAACTCCTCCAATCTATGAACTGATTTCCTGTTGCCTTAAAGTAAAAATCTTTAAGTAGCTAGATCTTGTATGTGTTGTGAATTCATGGGGAAAATAGGAAAGAAAGATGTTACAAATCTGGTAATCAAAGATCCTAGGATACGATGTTCATCAGTGAAAGATGAAAGAGAGACTAATAATAGGTCTGTATCCCTGACCTTCGATCGGTTGAGGTTCTTGTAAGAACAAGTTCGGGTTTAGGACCAATAACTTGTAAATGTGAAATAAGTCAAAGGAATCATAGACACTGAGAGTGAAAAATGAAAATAAAAGAAATGGTGATGTCACATGTGGCCAGTCGTGGAGATTCATATTCCGACTGTGCGAGGGCGCGGTGACCCTCACCTGAGCAGGAGATGAGGTCGCTCAGGCTTGGGTAGCGGACATTGAGAGCATGGGTCTAGGATCCCAGTCTTTTTACGTGTTTTCTTCAAGCCGGCTCGGTTTTTACGCTTCTTTGGGATCCACGAGTTGTCTAGACCATTTCGCTGACCCGTTGGTTTTTCTTTGAGAGCCTAGGTTGGGGGTTCTCTGCAGTTAGTTACGAGCTCGTCTGGTTTTTACTTAGCTTTTCTCCTTCGGGAGTTGAGCAGCGAGAGAGGAAGTCGGGTCCGACATGCTTACCTATTCTCTTTCCTGCCTCCAGTGGCGTAGTAGTCGTACTACCACTGCCTTTTCCTTGGACCACACTTCCACTGGGATTGGCGAGAGCAGACGAATCCCTTCGGGGGTTTCCTCACCGCTATAATTATTACTCTTCCACCAAGTTGTGCTCTGGTGATGGGATTGTGATTAACAGACTTGTAACATTTCACCAATTGCCCAGTTAAGATGAAGTTTCATCAGTAGACATTGATGTCCCATAAATACCTTTCCACTATGTCGTGCACTGGTGATGGGGTAGTGGTCAGTAGACATCAATGCCACCATTTGTACCTTTCCGACATGTCGTGCACTGGTGATGGGGTAGTGGTTAGCAGACACTAATGACTTCATTATTACCTTTCCACCATGTCGTGCACTGGTGATGGGGTAGTGGGTAGCAGACACTAAAAAACTTCATCAATACCTTTCCGCCAGGTTTATGACCTCGTGATGGGGTAAGAGATATGTGATCTTTAGACTCTTCCGCTACGAGACTAGTGACGACAGTACCGTTAGTCAAGACCAACGAGGAGTGAATGTTGAGAGAGAGTTGTGAGTACACGTACACCTTCGGGAGCGAGCTATCACATGTGTCGACTGAGGATCAATGTGAGTTGAGAGAACAAGCTAGAAGGAGTGTTGGGAACTTAGTTAGGATGCAAGACACCATCGCATGCGTACACCATACCTCAGAGTCATAGTGTGAGGTTCAACCCGGACTTTGAAGTCCTACCCGGATATCCTACCCGGATATCGAGGTCCTTACCGGACCAAGACCACAGACTTACTTCTAGGCTTGAGTTGTTGTTTGGTTAGTTCCATTGATCGAGGGAGACACAGTGTGGTAGTGAGCGAGTGTGTTCTTGTTAGTTTTCAGAAAGCAAGTAAATAATTTAAAAGAATCAATTAACCCACTTCTACTTGCTAGCTTCTTTTGTACACTACAGTTACCTTACTGTTTTCTAGCTGTTCTAGTCTGTGCTTACTACGTTTCTTAGTAGAACTGTGTAGAATTTGTACTTGACAATTTTGTGACAGATACTTGCTTGTCCCTTTTTCTACTATGGCAGGCAAGGGTCCAGCGACTGAGTAGCCGACATAGTCTGGGCTGCTGTTGTTCTTTTTGGTGCTACACTTACAGAGCAGGTATATTCTTTTGGAGCTCATTAGACAGCTGTTTGTTATGTTCTCCTCTGTAGTGTTATTTTTTGGGATACATACATGTATATTGAATGTTGTGAAACTTCAGCATGTATATGAATGAAATGAAAACTAATGGATATTTTGTTGCTCAGTTCTGGTGCACTCTTCTCCGCTTCCAATTTTGTTGTGGTTGCTTGTTTAGCATAATAAATCTTATAAATGTCACGTTGTGAAAAGGCGAGAAATTTCCCCAGGTTTTTCATAGCATGAGGTTAACTTAAGCTTATTAAGTGTGCAAATGACGTGTTTGACGGGTAACCTAAGGTCCTCGGAAGGACGGGTCGTTACACCGACGCAGGAGAAGAAGACGGTACAACTACCGTTGGATACACCCTTCCGGTAGTCATCCAACGGTCCACAAGTAGCCATGTCGATGCCAACCGTACCTTCCAGCTACCGTCTGATCTTGATGATCGAGCGACCCTAGTTCTTCCATGTGTCAATTAGAAGACAGTACATCTACCTTCTTTTCATACACATACATACATATATATATACACACATTACACACACACACACAACCACACACGCACGCATGCACTCCCGCCGACCACACACATACACACATTACATTCATACATACATTACATTCATACATAAATTACATGAATGTAATGTACGTAACGTAGGTACGTACGTACGTAGGTACGTGCCTACCTACCTACGTACCTACCTACGTACGTTTGTACATATATGTATGTATGTATGTATGCATGCATGTATGTATGTATATATGTATTTGTGAATGTATGAATGTAGTGCTTGTATGAATGTAATGAATGTAATGTATGTATGTCGGTATGTATGTATGTATGAATGAATGTAATTCTTGTATGAATGTAATGCATGTTATGTATGTGATGAACACAATGTATGTATTGAATGTAATGTATGTATGAATGTAATGTATGTTTGTATGTATGCATGAATGAATGTATGATTGTATGAATGTAAGTATTATGTATGTATGTATGTATGTGATGTATGCATGCATGTATATATGTTCATTAGCATACATACAAGTCATAAAGAATTCAATTCAATTTAAAAAAACAAAAAAGGAGCAACTTGAGAATTAAATGCAAATTTTTTTCGAACATAAATATAAGTAGCATATTACAACACAATGACAATGACAATGACAATGACAGAGAATTAAATTTATTTTTTAAACTAAAATTTAAGCATCAGAGAATGTAATTTCTTAAATTCATTTTTAAACCAAAATTTAAATAGCAGAAACCAGTGAGTTAAATTTCTTAAATTTACAATTTTTTAACTTGAATTTAAGTAGCAGCTTACATAGTGATAGATAATATAAGTAGTGACGAACCCAATACATACAGACAAACACACATGTCATACACACACCTTCCAACCACCACACATGATCATGCACACAACTTTTAAGAAATCAACCGCACGGGCCGCATATGCGGCAACATATGCTCATGTGGCTTGCAGACCTAACCGATTTTATTAATCAACATATTATGTGCTCCTTACACATAACGCCCAGATATGTCATATATGAAGCCAGTGTATGTATTTGTATCCACCCATTGCTTAATCAGATCGTAATTTGATTTTGATTGTAAAATATATACCCCGATTATCCACCCAATTTGAAAGAAACCAAAGCCTACATAGAATAGTGGATAAAAATGAATTTTTATCCACCCAATACCTAATCATATCATAATTGGATTTCGATTCTAAAACATATACTTGCATTTTTATCCACCCATCAATAGAAAAAAAGAAGGGAGGATGGATGGGTTCATTGACCCTTCTGACGAAATGAGTTGGGTAGAGGTCCATGCATGGAGAGGCTCGCACTGCCCGTCGGCCTCGAGGTTTGGTCATCATCGACCGCTTGCAAATCCTTTCGATCGGGAATGATTCCGATGTGGAGTGTCGGATCACTGGGCACGCCAGTGTTGAGAACCAGGTGTTTCCGATGCCGGCGATTTTCACACACTTGCAGAACATGCCCGATAAGAGATCTGGGCTTGATGTTGCTGATTGGGGAGGGAGGCGGGTTAGAGGTGTTGTTCTAGGACTCGTCCGATGTGGGGGATGTATCAGAGGCTCGGTTCTGAGGTGATATCGCATAGGTGACCCCTTGATGCGTGGTGGCGAGAGGTCTTACCAGATTTGAAGCGAGCGCGTTGTTGCGGAGGTCGAGGGAGGGCTCTACTTTGTTTCGCAGGTGTAGGTTGCAGGACCACGATGGATCGCTGGAGTCCAAGCCACAGGAACGGATTCGTATGAAGGATCTACCTTTCGACACGCAAGGACTGCCGAAGCACAGGGAGTTGCTTCACGGCATCGCCAAGGTGGTTGCGGTCGAATGCACGGGTTGTCGCCCTGGTGAGTCGTTGGATCCTATCCTCTAGGTGAAGTGGATTGGCTCGGAGAAACTAGGCCGGTGGAAGGTCATCTCGGATGGGAGGCCTTTTCACTTGGAGCTCGTGATAGTGGGGCCTACATTGCAGTATCGAAGCCTGAAGCGTTACTTTAAAAACCAGGCAAAGGAGGTTCCAACGGTTAAGACCAAGGGGTACATCGAGTGGGACGGTGCTGCAGTCGACTTGCAGGGTGGCGCAGTTCCCGAAGAAGTCACGTCAGCTTCGATAAAGGGTTCATTTCAGCGCGATCTCTGCAAAACGGTTTCGGAAATTGTTGGGGCCTGTGAGACCTTTTGCTCGAGAGATCCAGATCCTCAGTCAATGCAGAATCCCGAGCCGAGAAGACACTCGACTTTCCAGATCCTCTCGGGGGTCCATGGTTCGGTTCCGAGAACCGGCGGCATTGACCTTTTGGCTTCAGACTCGTCTCCTCGATCAGATCCGCAGCCCCGGACTCACCAACCTAGCCTCTTATTACAAACCTGATTGCCCCCAGAGGGTGTCGCTGGGCACTGCGGATACCTGCGGTAGTCAAGGAGAAGCCACCCGCAAGTCAGGAGTGGCCGTGGGACTTGGCCGAGTCTAGGGCATCATTAGGTGGTTCCACAGAGCATGGGAATACAATGGTAAATTCGACGGATGAGGGTGTCTCGGCAAAGGAACCATTGGCCTTGGCGGAGGATATGGGTTCCTCGATGGAGGCCTGTGCAGGGGAGATGAAGATGGTTCCGTAGCCGCATATACGAGTCGGGGAAGAGGACCTCCTGCGGGAGGAGCAGGGCAGAGGAATGTATGTAGCATGATGGGAGCTCGAAGCATGCTAGAGATTTGACTGCGGAGCGCAGGAAGTGGGGCCTCTAGATTCAATGCTTCCTATTTAGAGATAAAATTCTCAGCACTTCATCAATGATTAATGAGCAGTGTTGGAGAAAATGAATTGCATGATATTCATAAGACCCCAGGGCTCTCTTATATAGGAGAAAAGCCCGTGGGTAAATAGCAAGAAAAGTACATGAAGAAATGAAATAGAAAGAATAACACCAAAGCTATATAATAATCTCAACACTCCCCCTCAAGCTGGAGCATATATGTCTATCATGCTCAGCTTGGAACAACATCTTTGGAAAGGGCCTCTAGTAAGCGCTTTGGTGAATATATCAGCAGTCCGATTTCCAGTGGAAACATGAGAGGTAGATATGAGACTCTTCTGAATCATGTCTCTGGTATAGTGGCAATCCACTTCTATATGCTTTGTATGTTCATGGAATCCAGGATTATTTGCAATAAAAAGTGCTGCTTGATTATCACATAGAAGCTACATAGGAAGAGGTACATCAACAACAAAATCAGTCATAACTGTTTTGACCCGCATCATCTCTATGCATCCCTGAACCATGAGCCTGTACTCGGACTCTGCACTAGATCTAGTAACTATTGTCTGCTTCTTACTTTTCCATGACACAAGTGATTTGCCAACGAATATAGCAAACCCAGAAGTGGACTTTCTGTCCTTAAGGCATCCTGCATAATCTGCGTCTGCACATGATGTGACGTCAAGTGACGTGCCTATGCTGAATAAAAGACCAGTACCTGGTGAAAACTTCAGATATCTCAAAATCATATAAACAACATCCATATGCACCTTCCTGGGCTGCTCCATGAACTGGCTCACCTTGCTAACAACAAAGCATATATCTGGCCTGGTGATGGTAGCAATAAGAGTTTCGCAACTAGCTCCCTGTATCTCCTTTTATCTATCTCCTCAGTATCCTCATCATATAATCTCATACTTGGATCCATAGGAGGAGTAGCAGGCTTGCACCCTATCATACCTGTCTCTAATAGAAAATCAGTAACAATCTTCCTTTGGGTCATCACCAGTCGTCCCTCAGAGGCAGCACTTCGCCGATCACGTACAATAGTTACAGAGTTCTGGAGAGGAGCGTGGCTGAAAGGCTGGGGGTGGTCCCGCCAAAGAAGTTAAACGAGATTGTACCTTCATGAAGATGTTATCTTGGAGCGACAGGGGGTCTGGATCATTGGTGGTGACATGAATGTGACACTATATCCTGATAACCGACTGTAGCAGGGCGGTGGAAGGGATCCGGGTTTGGAGACCTTCAGGAGAGTGGCCCACTCCTTGACCATATCGATTAATGATGCGCTTGGTTGTGCCTTCACTTGGCAGAATGTGAGGTCGCGATTCAACTGGATCGTTTCTTGTTGTCACCTGAAGGGGTGGAGTCGTTCTCTCTATCTCGAGCTTAGGCGCTGCCACGGGCATATTCTGATCACATACTAATCCTTAGTGAAGGCAGAAATGTTGGAGGTGTTGAATGAGTTCAGGGAAGGGAACAGAGGCTTCGAGAAGGTGAATCGTACGTTGTTGTTCCTCTTACAAAAGAGTCTCCAGTGAAGGTGAAGGACATCAGCCTGATTGCACTTTCTAATGCTCTCTACCTTATAGTGGCTAAATTACTAGCAAATAGACTCAAGATGTTGTTGGACTTTGTCGTGCTACAGGGACAGTCGACGTTCATTCCGGGGAGTCAGATGGTAGATGGGTTGGTCATGGCGTCAGAGATTTGCCTTGATTAGAAGCGGTTGAAGTAGAAGGAGGTGCTTTGGAAGATCAACTACGCCAAAGCATATGATTGGGTTGATTGGAGATTCTTGTGGGCGTCTCTGCGGCGGAGGGGATTCCCGGAGGTTTGGGTGGATTGGATGAAGAGATGTGTCACTACCTCCTCCTACTCGATTTTGGTGAATGACTAGCTGGAGGGGAGCTTTTTTCAGCCTCAACAGGGTGTCCGTCAGTGGCGCGCGTTGACTCCTATGCTCTTTGTTCTAGTGGCGGATGCTCTGGTTATTCTGTTCAGGCATGGGGTGAAGACGGGGTGGTATGAGGGCTTTTGGCAGGGGATATCTATATCCCGTTGCTTCAGTATGCAGATGATACAATCTAATTGCCTGGAGGTTTGGAGGAGCAGAACAGCAACACGACGCACTTGGTCGATATTTTTTAGAAGTCTTTCTGGTCTTGAAGTCAATAGGCACAAGTTGGAAGTCATTACGTTTGGGATGGATGATGTGGAACGCACTTGATTCGTAGAGTGGGATGAGTGCCCCTTGGGAGTTCCCTATCTCCTACCTGGGGTTGTCGTTGGTGGCAGGCAAGCTAAAAAATTCAGATTGGGACAGTGTTGTGCACAAAATGGAGCACATTGGCTGGCTGGGGGTGGGAAGCAGACTCTCATGAAGCATGTACTCACGGTCATCCCTGTCTTCTTCTACTCGACTTGGTTGATGCTGGTTGGGGTTAGGAGGAAGGTTGAGTCTTTGATGAGAACCTTCTTTTGATCGGACGGTAAACAAATAAGGTCCAGGCTGCATCTGGTGAGTTGGGAAGTGGTGATGAAGGGGTATATAGCAAAGGGGGCCTTGGGGTACGTGATAAGACCGACCACATAGGAATCTTGCTAGCCCAAATAATTCTGTAATCCCAAACGAGCTCTTCCAAATCAGCCCCACGCATCTTGGCGAATGACCGATAAACCTTATTCATAGAAAACCTCCCCTCCTTCCATGTAAAATGATCCATGTCCTCGTCGAGGCCATCAACATCTGCTAGGTCCCTCGAGTGCCACGATCTCATTACACCTATAGTCCGACAAAAAAGAAGCGAAGTTTGGGTACCAAGAGCCTGCCGACCAAACCTGATGCATCATAGCATTCTTGTCACCCACGATAGCGAAGAGGTACGAGCATCTCTCACGAAGAGGACCCATCCCCAACCAATCCTCTTACAAGAAGCTAAAGTCGTGCCCATCTCCCAGCATGGGTCTTACGAGAACACTCACCTCCAGCATGACACTAGATATCCCCATCCATCCATCCATACATACATACATATATACATTACATTCAAACATACATACCAATCATTCTAATATTACATTCAAACATTACATTCAAAAATACACTCACATATACACTACATACATGCATTAGATTCATACATACATTACATACATACATACATACATTCACAAATTATATTCATACATTACATTCATTACAAACTTTCATACATGCATTCATATATTACATTAATTACATTCATACAATACATTCATACATTACATTCATACATTACATTCATACACAACATTCATACATAGCATTCATTACAATCATTCATACAATACATTCATACATACATTAGATGCATACATTACATCCAAATAATCATTACACTCACACATTACATTACGTACAACCATACATACATACATTACAATAGTACATTACAATTGCACATAGATTACATTCATACATGCATTCACTGGGAACGATGGGAGAGCAATGAGAAGGCTCCTTCGGTGAGAGGGGAGAGCGGGGTGGAGGCTCAATCGGCACAAGGGGATAGCAGGGCGAAGGCTCTAACGCTGCAATGGGAGAGAGGGGCTAAGGCTCCTTCAACGAAAGGGGTGAGAGTTACCGCGACGACCCAACTGGCAAGAGAGGATGGGTGGAGGTCGTATCTTGAAGGTGCTCGCACCGCAAGAAGGCATGGAAAGGTGACTGCCAGCGACCATTTGTAAATCCTTTTGGAGGGGGTTGTTTTCCCTGTGGCTCATCGAGGCATTGGGCTCGTCAATGTCGTGAACCAGTGCGGTGTTTCCACTGTCGTTGCCTCGTGCACACTACCAGAGCGTGCACTTTATTGCAGAGGGGTCAACGGAGCCTGGTGATGTTGATCGGAGAGGGAGTCTGTTATTGGGACCTCAGATGTGGGGGCAGTCTCCACGACTCGTTTTCGTGGGGATGTCATGCAGGTGACACCATGGCGTAGGGTGGCAAGAGGGCTTACCAAAGTAGACGTAGGAGACCTGATCTGGTGGTCTAGTGAGGGGAGGTCTTTGTTGCAATGGCGGTGGATGCGGGCACAAGATGGAAGATTACAACTAAAGCCTTTGGATCAGATTCGAGCTAAGGGCATTCCTTTTGTTGCGAGGAGGATATCGAAGGTTCGGGAATTGTTTCGTGGGATTACAGAGGTGGTTGGAGTCGAGAGCACAGGTTGCCGCCTTGGTGAGCCACTGAACCCCATACTTCTGGTCTGGAACCTCGGTCCCGACTTGCTGGGTTGTTGGGAGATATTCTCAGAGGGGAGGAAACTTGTTTTGGAGATTGCCTTGGCAAGACCCCTCTCCCAGACTCATGATATAGCACACCTAGGAGAATTGGCGATGGAGGGCACGATCGCGATGGCGAGCACGTCGTGCCAAGCGGCGCGACGGTTGTATGATGGGTTGGCGAGCTTCCCAGTGCAGATATCATGTCTTCCATAGGGGATTTCGATTTGGTGTGATCTCTACGAATCCTCCTAGCACTGTCAGGCGCTCTGCTGCTGCTCTCACCTCTGTACTCCCAAGTGATACTCCCAAGGCGCTCCTCCAAGGCGCGCCTCCTCCAGGCGTTGCTCAGAAAGATCTGATACGAATTACGGTAGCCAAGCTCCCGACTCCGCCACATGACATAGAAGGGTCGCCATTGATGTTGCCAAAGAAAAGTCTCGGAAATCTCATACCAAGAGCTCCCACCCCCTCCTGTCCAATCATTACCCCAAAAACGAAATACTTGGTCATCCCCCACCTTAGGTTGAAGTCTCGATGATATCGTCAGTAAGACCGTGTGGATTCCAGCCCAGAGCGGCGACTCAAACTTCCTCTACGCCACCAATTCACTTTTACACTAGCTTGGCTGCCAACAAGGTTGAAGAACCCCAAATCTAAATCACCCATTTGGCTAGCAATGTCTTGTTCATGGGCTCAATATCACGTACCCCAAGGCCCCCTTCATCACGCCCCTTCGTCACCTCATCCCATCTCACCAGATGCAGCTCAAACATCTGTTGTTTACCGTCCGACCATAAGAAGGTCCTCACAAAGACTCAACCTTCATCCTAGCCCCAACCGGCATCAACCGAGTCGAGTAGAAGAAGATAGGGATGGTCGTGAGCATGCTTCAGGAGAGTCCGCTTCCCACCATGAGATAAGGTGACCGCCTTCCAGCCAACCAATCTCTGCTCCATTCTGTACACAATACTTTCCCAATCTGGCTTTTTTAGCTTTCCTGCCACCAACTACAACCCCATGTAAAGGGGGCACTCTGCCCACTCCATGAATCTAGTGTGTTCTGCGTCATCCATCCCGGATGTAATGAACACCGACTTGTTCCTGTTGACCTCAAGACCAGAAAGACTACTGAAAATATCGACCAAGTGCTCCACGTTGCAGCTCTGCTCCTCCGATCCTCCAAGGAATAAGATAGTATCATCTGCATATTGAAGCAAAGGGATAGACATATCCCCCAGCCGAAAGCCCTCACACCACCCCGTCTCCACCGCACGCCTGAACAGAACTGCCAGAGCATCCGCCATCAGTACAAAGAGCATAAGAGCTAACGATTATCCCGCTGAATCTGAAAGAAGCCCCCTCTAGCTTGTCGTTCGCCGGGATCGAGTAGGAGGAGGTAGTGACACATCTCTTCATCCATTCCACCCAAACCTCCGGGAATCCCCACCACCGCAGAGATGCACAAAAAATCTCCAATCAACACAATCATATGCTTTGGCGTAGTTGATCTTCCAAAGCACCTCCTTCTTCGAGTGCTTCCAACCAAGGCAAGACTCTGGCTATAACCAAGCCATCCTCCATCAGACGTCTCATAATGAACGTTGACTGCCCTTGTAGCATGACTTAGTCCAACAACACCTTGAGTTTGTTTGCCAGTAATTTAACTATAAGGTAAAGAGCGTTGGAAAGCGCAAGCGGCCTGAAGTCCTCCACCCTCACTGAAGACTCCTTCTTTCGTAGGAGGAACAACAACGCCCGATTAACCTTCTCAAAGCCTCTATTCCCTTCCCTGAACTCATTCAACACCTCCAAAAATTCCGCCTTCACTAAGTCCCAGAACTCGCGGTAGAACTTTATCGAAAAGCCTTCAGGCCCAAGAGCTCTATCTACATTCAACCCCAAAACTGCTCTCTTCGCCTCTTCCTCTTAAAAAAGAACCACCGAACTCTCCGCCTGCTCACCAGACAAAGACTCCACCCTTGTTCCGAACCAACCCCAACCTTCCCCTCTTCTCCTTCGCAAAGTCTCCATGAAGTGGCCCCGCAACGCACGGCCTATCTGCTCCTCCCCCGACATCCTCACTCCTCCGATCTCAACAAGTAGTTTCTTCTCCTCCAGAATCCATTGAGTGAATAAAACCTCCAATTAGCATCACCCTCTTTCAACCACCTCTGCCTTGATTTTTGCCTCTGCTCCACCTCCTCGTTTCTGTCCTCCAGCATCAACTCCTCAAGCAAGCCCAATCTCTCCCCCACATCCTCCTAGTCCAACCCCCTCTTATCTTCAAGTCCATACAACCTCAACGCATACCTGGGCCTCTCCCCTCCTGGACCTCCGCCTAGACTTAACCTCCCTCCCGAACTCGGTAAGGAAAGACCTTAGGAACATCAACTTTTCCGCCAACCGAGAGACCTACGAGCCCACAGGAGACCAGACATACATTATATACTTTACATTCATACGGGACATTCATACATACATTCATACAAACATTCATACATTACATTCATACGTACATTCATTACATCCATAAGTTACATTACATGCATACATACATTACAAAAATTACATACATACATTACATATGTACATAGATACATTACATACATACATACAAAAATACATTACTTTCATACATACATTTCACATATACATACATACATACATACATACATACATTCATATATATTGCATTCATGCATACATTACATTCAAACATAGATAGATAGATACATTACATTCATACATACATTACCTACATACATACATTCATACATACATTACCTATATACATGCATTCATACAATACTTTCATACATTATGTTCATATATACATTCATGCATTACATTCACACATTACATTACATTCATATATTACATTCATTACATACATTCATACAATACATTCATTCATACATTACATTCATAAATAAATTACATATATACATACATACATATTACAGTAAATTAATACTTTACATTCATACATACATTATATTCATACATACATTACATTCACACATATATTACATTCATACACACGTTTATACATTACAATTATACGTTATATTCATACATACATACATTATATTCATTACATACATTCATACTTACATTAATCACATTCATACACATATTCATACATTACATTCATACATACATTCATATATTACATCCATATATACATACATTCATACAATACATTCATACAAACATTACATTCAGTACATTCATACATTACATTACATCACATACATATATTACATCAATATATACATGCATACAATACATACATACACAGATACATTACATACATAGAAATACATACATACATTACATTCATACATACACTACATTCATTCATACATACATACATACATAAACACACACACATTACACATACACATACCCCCACCCCCACGTACGCACGCAAGTACATCACACACATATTACATTCATACATACATTACATTCACATATAAGTTACATTCATACATTACATCCATACATTAATTCGTACATTACATTCATCACTTTCATTACATACATTACATACATTCATACATACATATAATACATTACAATCATTACATGCATTGCATTCATTACATAGATTCATTCATATATACATACATACATACATTACATTCATACATACATTACATTTATACATACAATTATACATGCATTACAATCATACAAACATTACATTCAAACATACATTACATACATACGTTACATTCATATACATTACATTATACATACATTCATATATTACATTCAAACATTACAGTCACACATTACATTCATACAATACATTCATTACATACATATATTACATCCGTACATACATTCATACATTACTTCATACATTACATTCATTTATTACATACATAACATACATACATTACATTCATTACATACATTCATACATACTCATACATTACATTACTACATACATTCTTACATACATTCCTACATAAATTCATACATATATTCATACAATACATTCAAACATATTTTCATAAATTACACTCATACATACATTTCATTCATTACATTCATTCATACCTTACATTCCTGAATACATTACATTCATGCTTACATACATTACTAACATACATTACATTCATAAATACATTATATACTTTACATTCATACATACATTCATACAAACATTCTTACATTACATTCATACGTACATTACATTCATTACATCCATAAGTTACATTACATGCATACATACATTACAAAATTACATACATTACATATGTACATAGATACATTACATACATACATAAATACATTACTTTCATACATACATTTCATACATACATACATTCATATATACATCGCATTCATGCATACATTACATTCAAACATAGATAGATAGATACATTACATTCATACATACATTACCTACATACATACTTTCATACATACATTACCTTTATACATGCATTCATACAGTGCTTTCATACGTTATGTTCATATATACATTCATGCATTACATTCACACATTACTTACATTCATATATTACATACAATTACATCAATATATTCATACATTAGATTCATTACATACATTCATACAATACATTCATTCATACATTACATTCATAGATAAATTACATATATACATACATACATATTACATTAAATTAATACATTACATTCATACATTCATTATATTCATACATACATTACATTCACACATATATTACATTCATACACACGTTTATACATTACAATTATACGTTATATTCATACATACATAAATTACATTCATTACATACATTCATGCATATATTCATACATACATTAATTACATTTATACACATATTCATACATTACATTCATACATACATTCATATATTACATCCATATATTCATATATACATTCATACAATACATTCATACAAACATTACATTCAGTACATTCATACATTACATTACATCACATACATACATCACATCAATACATACATGCATACAATACATACATACATAGATACATTACATACATACAAATACATACATATATTACATTCATACATACACTACATTCATACATACATACATATATATATTACATTCAAACATACATTCCATTCATTCTTAGATTACATTCATACATTACTTTCATACATACATTACATTCAAACATACATTCATATATACACTACATTCATACATACATTACATACATGCATTACATTTGTACATACATTACATACAAAAACACATTCACAAATTGCATTCATACATTACATTCATGCATACATTCATCCACTACATTCGTACATTACATTCATACATTGCATTCATTACGTTCATATAAACATTCATACAATACATTCTTTCATTACATTCATTATATACATACATTAAATTCATTTCATACATTTATGCATACATTTATACATACATTCATACATTACATTCATTACATACATTCATATACATATTATTCATACATATATTCAAACATTACATTCATATTCATACATTACATTGGTACATACATTTATACATTACATTTATACATATAATACATTCGTTACAATTATTCATACATTACATTAATATATATATTATATTCACGCATATATTACATACATACATACATTACATTCGTGCATTACATTCATATGTACATTACATACGTTGCATATATTACATTCCTACATACATTACATTAGTACATTACATTCGTACATGCATTCTTACATTACATTCATACATTACAAATTACAATTATACATAAATTCATTACATACATTTATACATTGATACATGCATTCATACATTCATACATACATTACACTCATTACATTCATTTATATTACATTCATACATACATACAAACATTACATACATGCATACATTATATTCATATATTACATATAATATATTCAAACATACATTACATTATACATTAAATTCATACATTACATTTATTCATTATATTCATGCATGCATGCAATACATTCATATATTTACACATTCATACATACATACATACATACATTGATACATATATACATTCACACATTCATACATACATCATACATTACATTACATACATGCATACTTGTATACAGTACATATATATGTATATTCATGCATACACTTACATACATACATTCTTTCATACACCTACATACATATATACACACATTACACACACACAGCCACACACGTACGCATGCACGCCTGCCGACCACACACACACACATTACATCCATACACACATTACATTCATACATAAATTACATGAATGAAATGTACGTAACGTAGGAACGTAGGTACGTATGTACATATGTACGTACGCACGTAGGTACGTACGTACCTACCTACCTACGTATATACCTATGTACGTATGTACATATATGTATGCATGTATGCATGTATGCATGCATGTATGTATGTATTTTTGAATGTATGAATGTAGTGCATGTATGAATGTAATGAATGTAACATATATATGAATGTAATGTATGTATGTCGGTATGTATGTATATATGAATGAATGAATATATGAATGTAATTCTTGCATGAATGCAATGCACGTTAGGTATGTGAAGAACACAATGTATGTATTGAATGTAATGTATGTATGAATGTAATATATGTTTGTATGTATGCATGAATGAACGTATGAATGAAGGTATGAATGTATGATTGTATGAATGTAAGTATTATGTATGTATGTATGTATGAATGTATATGTACGTTTGTATGTATGTGATGTATGCATGCATGTATATATGTTCATTAGCATATACATACAAGTCATAAAGAATTCAATTCAATTTAAAAAAACAAAAAAGTAAGCAGCAACTTGAGAATTAAATGCAAATTTTTTTCAAAAATAAATATAAGTAGCATCTTACAACACAATGACAATGACAGAGAATTAAATTTATTTTTTAAACTAAAATTTAAACATCTTACAGTAGTTACACATAAGCAGAGAATGTAATTTCTTAAACTCATTTTTTAACCAAATTTTAAATAGCAGAAACCAGTGAATTAAATTTTTTAAATTCAGACTTTTTTAACTTGAATTTAAGTAGCAGCTTACATAGTCATAGAGAATTTAAGTAGTGACGAACCCAATACATACAGACAAACGCACAGGTCGTACACACACCTTCCAACCACCACCCATGAGCATGCACACAACTTTTAAGAAATCAACCACGCGGGCCGCATATGCGGTAACATATGCTTATGTGGCTTGCAGACCTAACCGATTTCATAAATCAACATATTATGTGCTCCTTACACATATAACGCCCAAATATGTCGTATATGAAGCCAATGTACGTATTTGTATCCACCCATTGCTTAATCAGATCGTAATTGGATTTCGATTGTAAAACATATACCCGATTATTCACACAATTTGAAAGAAACCAAAACCTTCATAGAAGAGTGGGTAAAAATGAATTTTTATCCACCCAATGCCTAATCATATCGTAATTGGATTTCGATTCTAAAACATATACTTGCATTTTTATCCACCCATCAATAGAAAAAAAGAAGGGAGGATGGATGGGTTCATTGACCCTTCTGACGAAATGAGTTGGGTGGAGGTCCGTGCATGGAGAGGCTCGCACCGCCTGTCGGCCTCGGGGGTTGGTCGTCATCGACCACTTGCAAATCCTTTCGGTCAGGAATGCTTCCAGTGTGGAGCGTCGGGGCACTGGGAACGTCAGTGCTGAGAACCAGGTGTTTCCGGTGCCGACGATCTTCACACACTTGCAGAACATGCCCGATGAGAGATCTCGGGTTGATGTTGCTGATTGGGGAGGCAGGCGGGTTGGAGGTGTTGTTCTAGGACTCGTCCGATGTGGGGGAGGTATTAGAGGCTCGGCTCTGAGGTGATATCGCACAGGTGACCCCTTGATGCGTGGTGGCGAGAGGTCTTACCAGATTTGAAGCGAGCGCGTTGTTGCGGAGGTCGAGGGAGGGCTCTACTTTGTTTCACTGGCGTAGGTTGCAGGACCACGATGGGTCGCTGGAATCCAAGCCACTAGAACGGATTCGTAAGAAGGAGCTCCCTTTCGTCATGCAAGGACTGCCGAAGTGCAGGGAGTTGCTTCACGGCATCGCCAAAGTGGTTGCGGTCGAATGCACGGATTGTCGCCCTAGTGCGTCTTTGGATCCTATCCTCCAGGTGAAGTGGATTGGCTCGGAGAAACTAGGCCGGTGGAAGGTCATCTCGGATGGGAGGCCTTTGCACTTGGAGCTCGCGACAGTGGGGCCTATATTGCAGTATCGAAGCCTGAAGCGTTGCTTTGGCAACTAGGCGAAGGAGGTTCCAATGGTGAAGACCAAGGGGTACATCAAGTGGGACGATGCTGCAGTCGGCTTGCAGGGTGGCGCAGTTACCGAAGAAGTCACGTCGGCTTCGATAAAGGGTTCATTTCAGCACGATCTCCGTAGAACGGTTTCAGAAATTGCTGGGGCCTGTGAGACCTTTTGCTCGAGAGATCCAGATCCTCAGTCGATGCAGAATCCCGAGCCGAGAAGACACTCGACTTTCCAGATCCTCTCAAGGGTCCATGGTTCGGTTCCGGGAACCGACGGCATTGACCCTTTTGGCTTCAGACCCGTCTCCTCGGTCAGATCCGCAGCCCCGGACTCGCTAGCCTAGCCTCTTGTTACAAACCCGATTGCCCCTATAGGGCGTCGCTAGGCGCTGCGGATATCCTGCGGTAGTCAAGGCGACACCACCCACAAGTCAGGAGTGGCCGTGGGACTTGGCCGAGTCTAGGGCTTCATTAGGTGGCCCCACAGAGTATGGGAATACAGTGGTAGATTCGGCGGATGAGGGTGTCTCGGCAAAGGCACCATTGGCCTTGGCGGAGGATATGGGTTCCTCGATGGAGGCCTCTGCAGGGGAGATGGCGATGGTTCCGTAGCCGCATATATGAGTCGGGGAAGAGGACCTCCTGTTGGAGGAGTAGGGCAGGGGACCGGATGTAGAGCTCGAAGCATGCTTGAGATTTGACTGTGGAGCGCAGGAAGTGGGGCCTCTAGATTCAGTGCTTCCTATGCGAGGAAAGGCACACTTGGTCAGAGAGAAAGAGGAGGAGGGTTGCATTGTTCATTTTGATGGTGTGTAAGGGCTCTTTGCACCAGTCGTCCCTCGGAGGCAGCACTTTGCCGATCACGCACAATAGTTACGGAGTTCTGGACATGAGCGTGGCTGTAAGGCTGAGGGTGGTCCCGCCAAAGAAGTTAAACGAGATTGTACCTTTATGAAGATGTTATCTTGGAACGACAAGGGGGTCTGGATCATTGGTGGCGACCTGAATGTGACACTAATTCCTGATAACCGACCGCAGCAGGGTGGTGGAAGGGATCTGGGTTCAGAGGCCTTCAGGAGAGTGGCCCACTCCTTGACCATGTCGATTAATGATGCGCTTGGTTGTGCCTTCACTTGGCCGAATGTGAGGTTACGATTCAAACTGGATTGTTTCTTGTTGTCACCTGAAGGGGTGGAGTCGTTCCCTCTATCTCGAGCTTAGGCGCTGCCACGGGCATATTCTGATCACATACTAATCCTTAGTGAAGGCAGAAATTTTGGAGGTGTTGAATGAGTTCAGGGAAGGGAACAGATGCTTCAAGAAGGTGAATCGTACGTTGCTGTTCCTCCTACAAAATAGTCTCCAGTGAGGGTGGTGGACATCAACCTGATTGCACTTTCTAATGCTCTCTACCTTATAGTGGCTAAATTACTGGCAAATAGACTCAAGATGTTGTTGGACTTAGTCGTGCTACAGGGACAGTCGACGTTCATTCCGGGGAGTCAGATGGTGGATGGGTTGGTCATGGCGTCAGAGATTTGCCTTGATTGGAAGCGGTCGAAGTAGAAGGAGGTGCTTTGGAAGATCAACTACGCCAAATCATATGATTGGGTTGATTGGAGATTCTTCTGGGCATCTCTGCAGCGGAGGGGATGCCCAGAGGTTTGGGTGGAATGGATGAAGAGATGTGTCACTACCTCCTCCAACTCGATCTTGGTGAATGACTAGCCGGAGGGGAGCTTTTTTCAGTCTCAACAGGGTGTCCGTCAGGGGTGCGCGTTGACTCCAATGCTCTTTGTCCTAGTGGCGGATGCTCTGGTTGTTCTGTTCAGGCATGGGGTGAAGACGGGGTGGCGTGAGGGCTTTTGGCAGGGGATATCTATATCCCGTTGCTTCTGTATGCAGATGATACAATCTAAGTGAAAGAAGAACCTGCTTCTCCTCTCCTCACCCGACGACAAAAGGATCGGGTGTGATCAGAATATTCTCGTGGTAGCACCCAAAACTGAGATAGATGGAACGACTCCACCCCCTCAGATAAGAGAAAGAAACGATTCAGTCTGGATCGCGACCTCACAATCTGCCAAGTGAAGGCACAACCAACCGCATCAATAATCGACAGGCCCAAGGAGTGGGCCACTCTCCTCAAGGCCTCCGAACCCAGATCCCTGCCACTACCCTACTATAGTCGGCCATCGGGAAGTAGAGTCACATTCAGGTCACCGCCAATGATCCAAAAACCCCAGTTGTGCTTGTTGCACCCAACTCCCCCAACTTCGCCGCCAAGGTTCCCCTCTCTGCACCCATCAGTCCACAAACGTTCGTGACAAGGAAGCACGGACCATCTTCCCACCTTCTCGATCCCACAGACAGAAAAATTAAAGACTTCGCAGCATCAACAGGTTAAAATTATCTTTCAACCATCCAGCCAGCAATCCACCCGAAGTACCCTAGGCCTCCAGTTCAACCAGCTTAATACATTCACCTTTATCCAGCCTCTATCTGATAGTGTCCTCGTACCTCGACAACTTCGTCTCCTGAAGCAGAAAAATGTCTATACCGGCCTCCATTATTAGGTTCCTAACTCGCAATAATTTTTCGGGATGGCCCACCCCCTGACGTTCCAAGATAGCAGCTTTAAAAAAGACCAATCTGGCTGAACTTCTTTGGCGGGACCACCCCATGCCTCTTAGCTACGCTCGTGTCCAAAACTCTGTAACAATTGTGCATGATCGGCGGGGTGTTGGCTCTGGGGGACGACCAGTGCAAAGAGTCCTTATGCACCGCCGAAGAGAACAATGCAACCCTCCTCTTTCTCTCTGACCTAAGGGCACCTTTCTTCGCATAAGAAGCACCGAATCTAGAGCCCCCACACCCCATGCTCCACGGACACATCTAAAGCTCGCTTCCAGCTCCCATCATGCCACAGCCGCCCCCCCTACCCTGCTCCTCCCCCAGGAGGTCCTCTTCCCCGACTCCTATATGCGGCGACGGAACCATTGCCATCTCCCCTGCAAAGGCCTCCACCGAGGTGCCTAGATCCTCCGTCGAGGCCACTAGTGTCTCTGTCGAGACCTCCTCATCGGTCGAATCTACCACTATATTCCCCTACTCTGTGGAGCCACCTGCTGAAGCCCCAGACTCGGCCAAGTCCCTGGGCCACTCCCGACTTGCTGGCAGCAATGCCTTGACTACCGCAGGAGATCTGTGTCACCCAACAATGCCCCTATGGGGGCAATCAGGTTCGTAACGAGAAGGTTGGGCTGGCGGGTTAGAGGCCACAGATCTAACCGAGGAGATAGGTCTGAAGTTGAATGGGTCAGTGTCGTTGGTTCCCGAAACCAAACTATGGACCCCCGAGCGGATCTGGAAAGTCGAGTGTCTTCTCAGGTCAGGATTGTGCAACGACTGAGTATCCGGATCTCTTGAGCAAAAGGTCTCGCGGGCCCCACCATTCTCGAGCTGCTTTTCAGCAGAAATCACTCCAAACCCAGCATGACCGGTAATTCATTCATATACATATTATTCTTTATACATTACATTTATACATATAAACATTCATACATACATTAAATTCATTTCATACATTTATGCATACATTTATACATACATTCATACATTACATTCATTACATACATTCATATACATATTATTCTTTATACATTACATTTATACATATAATACATTCATTACAATTATTCATACAATACATTAATATATATATATTATATTCACGCATATATTACATACATACATACATTACATTCGTGCATTACATTCATATGTACATTACATACGTTGCATATATTACATTCCTACATACATTACATTAGTACATTACATTCGTACATGCATTCTTACATTACATTCATACATTACAAATTACAATTATACATAAATTCATTACATACATTTATACATTGATACATGCATTCATACATTCATACATACATTACACTCATTACATTCATTTATATTACATTCATACATACATACAAACATTACATACATGCATACATTATATTCATATATTACATATAATATATTCAAACATACATTACATTATACATTAAATTCATACATTACATTTATTCATTATATTCATGCATGCATGCAATACATTCATATATTTACACATTCATACATACATACATACATACATACATACATTGATACATATATACATTCACACATTCATACATACATCATACATTACATTACATACATGCATACTTGTATACAGTACATATATATGTATATTCATGCATACACTTACATACATACATTCTTTCATACACCTACATACATATATACACACATTACACACACACAGCCACACACGTACGCATGCACGCCTGCCGACCACACACACACACATTACATCCATACACACATTACATTCATACATAAATTACATGAATGAAATGTACGTAACGTAGGAACGTAGGAACGTATGTACGTACGCACGTAGGTACGTACCTACCTACCTACCTACGTATATACCTATGTACGTATGTACATATATGTATGCACGTATGCATGTATGCATGTATGTATGTATGTATTTTTGAATGTATGAAAGTAGTGCATGTATGAATGTAATGAATGTAACATATATATGAATGTAATGTATGTATGTCGGTATGTATGTATGTATGAATTAATGAATACATGAATGTAATTCTTGCATGAATGTAATGCACGTTAGGTATGTGAAGAACACAATGTATGTATTGAATGTAATGTACGTATGAATGTAATATATGTTTGTATGTATGCATGAATGAACGTATGAATGAAGGTATGAATGTATGATTGTATGAATGTAAGTATTATGTATGTATGTATGTATGTATGAATGTATATGTACGTTTGTATGTATGTGATGTATGCATGCATGTATATATGTTCATTAGCATATACATACAAGTCATAAAGAATTCAATTCAATTTAAAAAAACAAAAAAGTAAGCAGCAACTTGAGAATTAAACGCAATTTTTTTCAAAAATAAATATAAGTAGCATCTTACAACACAATGACAATGACAGAGAATTAAATTTATTTTTTAAACTAAAATTTAATCATCTTACAGTAGTTACACATAAGCAGAGAATGTAATTTCTTAAACTCGTTTTTCAACCAAATTTTAAATAGCAGAAACCAGTGAATTAAATTTTTTAAATTCAGAATTTTTTAACTTGAATTTAAGTAGCAGCTTACATAGTCATAGAGAATTTAAGTAGTGACGAACCCAATACATACAGACAAACACACAGGTCGTACACACACCTTCCAACCACCACCCATGTGCACACAACTTTTAAGAAATCAACCATGCGGGCCGCATATGCGGTAACATATGCTTATGTGGCTTGCAGACCTAACCGATTTCATAAATCAACATATTATGTGCTCCTTACACATATAACGCCCGGATATGTCGTATATGAAGCCAATGTACGTATTAGTATCCACCCATTGCTTAATCAGATCGTAATTGGATTTTGATTGTAAAAAATATACCCGATTATTCACCCAATTTGAAAGAAACCAAAACCTTCATAGAAGAGTGGGTAAAAATGAATTTTTATCCACCCAATGCCTAATCATATCGTAATTGGATTTCGATTCTAAAACATATACTTGCATTTTTATCCACCCATCAATAAAAAAAAGAAGGGAGTATGGATGGGTTCATTGACCCTTCTGACGAAATGAGTTGGGTGGAGGTCCGTGCATGGAGAGGCTCGCACCGCCCGTCGGCCTCGGGTTTGGTCGTCATCGACCGCTTGCAAATCCTTTCGGTCAGGAATGCTTCCAGTGTGGAGCGTCGGGGCACTGGGCACGTCAGTGCTGAGAACCAGGTGTTTCCGGTGCCGAGGATCTTCACACACTTGCAAAACATGCCCGATGAGAGATCTGGGGTTGATGTTGCTGATTGGGGAGGCGGGCGGGTTGGAGGTGTTGTCCTAGGACTCGTCCGATGTGGGGGAGGTATTAGAGGCTCGACTCTGAGGTGATATCGCACAGGTGACCCCTTGATGCGTGGTGGCGAGAGGTCTTACCAGATTTGAAGCGAGCGCGTTGTTGCGGAGGTCGAGGGAGGGCTCTACTTTGTTTCACTGGCGTAGGTTGCAGGACCGCGATGGGTCGCTGGAATCCAAACCACTGGAACGGATTCGTAAGAAGGAGCTCCCTTTCGTCACGCAAGGACTGCCGAAGTGCAGGGAGTTGCTTCACGACATCGCCAAAGTGGTTGCGGTCGAATGCACGGATTGTCGCCCTGGTGAGTCTTTGGATCCTATCCTCCAGGTGAAGTGGATTGGCTCGGAGAAACTAGGCCGGTGGAAGGTCATCTTGGATGGGAGGCCTTTGCACTTGGAGCTCGCGACAGTGGGGCCTACATTGCAGTATCGAAGCCTGAAGCGTTGCTTTGGCAACTAAGCGAAGGAGGTTCCAACGGTGAAGACCAAGGGGTACATCAAGTGGGACGATGCTGCAGCCGGCTTGCAGGGTGGCGCAGTTCCCGAAGAAGTCACGTCGGCTTCGATAAAGGGTTCATTTCAGCACGATCTCCGTAGAACGGTTTCGGAAATTGCTGGGGCCTGTGAGACCTTTTGCTCGAGAGATCCAGATCCTCAGTCGATGCAGAATCCCAAGCCGAGAAGACACTCGACTTTCCAGATCCTCTCAAGGGTCCATGGTTCGGTTCCGGGAACCGACGACATTGACCCTTTTGGCTTCAGACCCGTCTCCTCGGTCAGATCCGCAGCCCTGGACTCGCTAGCCTAGCCTCTTGTTACAAACCCAATTGCCCCCATAGGGCGTCGCTGGGCGCTGCGGATATCCTACGGTAGTCAAGGCGACACCACCCACAAGTCAGGAGTGGCCGTGGGACTTGGCCGAGTCTAGGGCTTCATTAGGTGGCTCCACAGAGCATGGGAATATAGTGGTAGATTCGGCGGATGAGGGTGTCTCGGCAAAGGCACCATTGGCCTTGGCGGAGGATATGGGTTCCTCGATGGAGGTCTCTGCAGGGGAGATGGCGATGGTTCCGTAGCCGCATATACGAGTCGGGGAAGAGGACCTCCTGCTGGAGGAGTAAAGTAGGGGACCGGATGTAGCCTGATGGGAGCTAGAAGCATGCTTGAGATTCGACTGTGGAGCGCAGGAAGTGGGGCCTCTAGATTCAGTGCTTCCTATGCGAGGAAAGGCACACTTGGTCAGAGAGAAAGAGGAGGAGGGTTGCATTGTTCACTTTGATGGTGTGTAAGGGCTCTTTGCACCAGTCGTCCCTCGGAGGCAGCACTTTGCCGATCACGCACAATAGTTACGGAGTTCTGGACAGGAGCGTGGCTGTAAGGCTGAGGGTGGTCCCGCCAAAGAAGTTAAACGAGATTGTACCTTTATGAAGATGTTATCTTGGAACGACAAGGGGTCTGGATCATTGGTGGCGACCTGAATGTGACACTAATTCCTGATAACCGACCGCAGCAGGGTGGTGGAAGGGATCTGGGTTCAGAGGCCTTCAGGAGAGTGGCCCACTCCTTGAGCATGTCGATTAATGATGCGCTTGGTTGTGTCTTCACTTGGCCGAATGTGAGGTTGCGATTCAAACTGGATTGTTTCTTGTTGTCACCTGAAGGGGTGGAGTCGTTCCCTCTATCTCGAGCTTAGGCGCTGCCACGGGCATATTCTGATCACATACTAATCCTTAGTGAGGGCAGAAATTTTGGAGGTGTTGAATGAGTTCAGGGAAGGGAACAGATGCTTCAAGAAGGTGAATCGTACGTTGTTGTTCCTCCTACAAAATAGTCTCCAGTGAGGGTGGTGGACATGAACCTGATTGCACTTTCTAATGCTCTCTACCTTAAAGTGGCTAAATTACTGGCAAATAGACTCAAGATGTTGTTGGATTTAGTCGTGCTACAGGGACAATCGACGTTCATTCCGGGGAGTCAGATGGTGGATGGGTTGGTCATGGCGTCAGAGATTTGCCTTGATTGGAAGCGGTCGAAGTAGAAGGAGGTGCTTTGGAAGATCAACGACGCCAAATCATATGATTGGATTGATTGGAGATTCTTCTGGGTGTCTCTGCGGTGGAGGGGATTCCCAGAGGTTTGGGTGGAATGGATGAAGAGATGTGTCACTACCTCCTCCTACTCGATCTTGGTGAATGACTAGCCGGAAGGGAGCTTTTTTCAGCCTCAACAGGGTGTCCGTCAGGGGTGCACGTTGACTCCTATGCTCTTTGTCCTAGTGGCGGATGCTCTGTTGTTCTGTTCAGGCATGGGGTGAAGACGGGGTGGCGTGAGGGCTTTTGGCAGGGGATATCTATATCCTGTTGCTTCTGTATGCAGATGATACAATCTAAGTGAAAGAAGAACCTGCTTCTCCTCTCCTCACCCGACGACAAAAGGATCGGGGTGTGATCAGAATATTCTCGTGGTAGCACCCAAAACTGAGATAGATGGAACGACTCCACCCCCTCAGATAAGAGAAAGAAACGATTCAGTCTGGATCGCGACCTCACATTCTGCTAAGTGAAGGCACAACCAACCGCATCAATAATCGACAGGCCCAAGGAGTGGGCCACTCTCCTCAAGGCCTCCGAACCCATATCCCTGCCACTACCCTACTACAGTCGGCCATCGGGAAGTAGAGTCACATTCAGGTCACCGCCAATGATCCAAAAACCCCAGTTGTGCCTGCTGCACCCAACTCCCCCAACTTCGCCGCCAAGGATCCCCTCTCTGCACCCATCAGTCCACAAACGTTCGTGACAAGGAAGCACGGACCATCTTCCCACCTTCTCGATCCCACAGACAGAAAAATTAAAGACTTCGCAGCATCAACAGGTTAAAATTATCTTTCAACCATCCAGCCAGCAATCCACCCGAAGTACCCTAGGCCTCCAGTTCAACCAGCTTAATACATTCACCTCTATCCAGCCCCTATCTGATAGTGTACTCGTACCTCGACAACTTCGTCTCCTGAAGCAGAAAAATGTCTATACCGACCTCCATTATTAGTTTCCTAACTCGCAATGATTTTTCGGGATGGCCCACCCCCTGACGTTCCAAGATAGCAGCTTTAAAAAAGGCCAATCTGGCTGAACTTCTTTGGCGGGACCACCCCATGCCTCTCAGCTATGCTCGTGTCCAAAACACTGTAACAATTGTGCATGATCGGCGAGGTGTTGGCTCTGGGGGACGACCAGTGCAAAGAGTCCTCATGCACCGCCGAAGTAAACAATGCAACCCTCCTCTTTCTCTCTGACCTAAGGGCACCTTTCTTCGCATAAGAAGCACCGAATCTAGAGCCCCCACACCCCGTGCTCCACGGGCACATCTAAAGCTCGCTTCCAGCTCCCATCATGCCACAGCCGCCCCCTACCCTGCTCCTCCCCCAGGAGGTCCTCTTCCCCGACTCCTATATGCGGCGACGGAACCATTGCCATCTCCCCTGCAGAGGCCTCCACTGAGGTGCCTAGATCCTCCGTCGAGGCCACTAGTGTCTCTGTCGAGACCTCCTCATCGGTCGAATCTACCACTATATTCCCCTACTCTGTGGAGCCACCTGCTGAAGCCCCAGACTCGGCCAAGTCCCTGGGCCACTCCCGACTTGCTGGCAGCAATGCCTTGACTACCGCAGGAGATCTGTGTCACCCAATGATGCCCCTCTGGGGGCAATCAGGTTCGTAACGAGAAGGTTGGGCTGGCGGGTCAGGGGCCACAGATCTAACCGAGGAGATAGGTCTGAAGTTGAATGGGTCAGTGTCGTTGGTTCCCAAAACCAAACTATGGACCCCCGAGCGGATCTGGAAAGTCGAATGTCTTCTCAGGTCAGGATTGTGCAACGACTGAGTATCCGGATCTCTTGAGCAAAAGGTCTCGCGGGCCCCACCATTCTCGAGCTGTTTTTCAGCAGAAATCACTCCAAACCCAGCATGACCGACAATTAACTCGAGGATATGGACCTCCACAGGTCTCGTAAATTGTTCCGTGGAGATTGTGCCGAAACGAATCCTTGGCGGAAGTCGAGGCGACTTCTCCAGGAACCACACCACCCCACTAGCCGACTTCAGCATTGTCCCCCTCAATGTACCCCCAGTCTTCACCGTCGGAACCTCCTCCACTCGGTTGCCAAAGCGACGCTCTGGGCTTCGATTTTGCAACACAGGCTTTGCTGTCGCGAGCTCCACATGCAAAGGCCTCCCCTTCGAGAGGACCTTACACCAGCCCAGTTTCTCCAGGTCAATCTGTTTCACTTGGAGGATAGGCTCCAACGACTCAATGGGGCGGCAACCCGTGCATTCAACCTCAACCACCTCAGCGATGCCGTAAAGCAACTCCCTACACTTCGACAGTCCCAACGCGACGAAAGGGAGACCCTTCACACGAATCAGTTCCAGCGGCTTGGGTTCTAGCGACTCATCATGGTTCTGCAACCTGACCGCGGCAAAGTAGAGCTCTCTCTATTTTCGCAACAACGTGCTCGCTTCAAATCTGGTAAGACCCCTCACCACCACGCACCAAGGGGTTACCTATGCAATATCACCTAAGAACCGAGCCTCCGATACCACACCCACATTGGACGAGCCCTTAACGAACGAGCCGAGGAACAACACCTCCGACCTACCTCCCTCCCCGATCAGCAACATCAATCCTTGAACTCTCATCGGGCATGCTATGCAAGTGTGTGAAAATCGTCGGCACCGAAAACACCTGACAGGTTCTCGGCACTGGTGTGTCTAGTGACCCAACGCTCCACACCGAAAGCATCCTCAACCGAAAGGATAATGACCAAACCGCTAGGTCAATGGGCGACACGAGCTTCTCCTTGCACGAACCTCCACCCAACCCTCTTCGTCAGAAGGGTCAACGAACCCATTCATCCTCCCTTCTTTTTTTTCTTTTGTTAAGTGGATAAAAATGCAGGTATATGTTTTAGAATCGAAATCCAATTACAATATGATTAGGCAATGGGTGGATAAAAATCCATTTTTATCCACTATTCTATGGAGGTCTTGGTTTCTTTCAAATTGGGTGAATAATCAGGTATATGTTTTAGAATCGAAATCCAATTACGATCTGATTAAGCGATGGGTAGATAAAAATGTGTACATTGGCAGCATATACGACATGTTTGGTCATTATATGTGTAAAGAGCATATAATATGTTGATTCATAAAATCAGTTAGGTCTGCAAACCACATGAGCATATGTTGCCGCATATGTGGCTCGTGCGGCTAATTTCTTAAAAGTTGTGTGTGTGCTCATGGTGATAGCTGGAGGGTGTGTATGATGTGTGTGTGTTTGTCTATATGTAATGGGTTCGTCACAACTTAAATTCTTTGTCACTATGTAGGCTGTTATTTAAATTAAGTTAAAAAATTGAATTAAAGAAATTAAATTCACTGGATATGCTACTGCTATTTAAATTTTAGTTAAAAAATGAATTTAATAAATTATATTCTTTCCTTTTAAGATGCTTAAATTTTATTTTAAAAAATAAATTTAATTCTCTGTCATTGTGTTGTAACTTGTAAGATGCTACTTAAATTTCAGTTTTAAAAAAATGCATTTAATTCTCTACCACTGTATAAACCATTGCTAAATTTTTAGTTTTTCTAAAAATTGAAATAAATTCTTTATGACTTGTATGTATAGGCTAATGAACATACATGCATGCATGCATACATACATCACATACAAGCATACGTACGTACGTACATACATTCATACATTCAAACATTATTTCATACATTCATATATACATACATACATTACATTACATTATTACATTCAATACATACATTACTTTCATTACATTCATACATGCATTACATTCATACATTCATAACTTACATTCAAGCACTCATACATTACATACATTCATATATTACATTCACATATACATTACATTCACATTTACATTACATTCACACATACATTAAATTCATACAATACATTCATACATACATTACATTCATTAAAACAATACATTCATACATACATTATGTACACACATTATATTCATGCATACATTACATACATATATACGTACATTCATACATTACATTCACGCATACACATTCATACATTACGTTCATACATACATTCACATATTATATTCATAACTAACATTCATTACATTCATACATACTTTCATACATTACATTCATTATATACATTCATACATACATTCATTACATACAGCATACATACATTCATACATCACATTCATACATTACATTCATACATACATTCATCAATTACATTAATACATTACATTCATACATATGTTACATCCATTACATTCAGTCATACTACATTCATACAATCATTCATTCATACATACATTACTTACACACGTAGATTACATTCCTATATTACATTCATACATACATTACACACATTATATTCATATATACATTACATATATTACATTCATACATACATTCCATTCATACATTACATTCATACATTACATTATACAAACAAAAAATAACATATTCATTACATACATTCATACGTACATTACATTTATACATACATTCATACATTACATTGATACATTACATTCATATATTCATACATACATTCATACATTACATTGATACATTACATTCATATATTCATGCATACATTCATACATTACAATCATACATACATTACATTCATATATTACTTTACATACATACTTTCATACACTACATACATACAAGCATACATACATACGTACATACACTTACACATACATACATACACACACACACATACGCATTACACACACATTATACACACACACACGCACACACGCAAGCACATCATACACACATTACATTCATACATACATTACATAAACAAATACGTGACATTCATTCATACATTACATTTATATATTAATTCATACATTATATTCATACATTACATTCATTACTTTCTTTCCATACATTACAATCATTACATACATTCATTCATACATACATATATTACATTACATTCATTACATATATTACATTCATTACATATGTTCATTACATACATTCATTCATACATATATACATACATTACATTCATACATACATAACATTTATACATACGTTACATACATTCAAACATATTATACATACATTACATTCATGCATACACTACATACATACATTACATTCATACATTACATTCTTACATTACATTCATACATACTTTCGTACATTACATTCATACATTACAGTCATACATTACTTTCATTACATACATACATTGCATTCGTACATACATTCATATATTAATTTCATACATTACATTCATTACAAACATACATTACATTCATACATATTCATACATTACATTCCTACTTACATTCTTACATACCTTCATACATACATACATAAATTCAAACATATATTCATACATTACATTCATACATATTTTCATACATTACACTCACACATTACATTCATTCATACATTACATTCCTTCATACATTACATTCATAAATATATACATACATTTCATTCATACATTACATTCATACATATATTGCATACATTACATTCATACTTACATTCATACATTTACATTCATACGAGACATTCATACATACATTCATACATTAGAATTACACACTCATACATTATATTCATATGTACATTACATTCATTACATCCATATTACATTACATACATACATTACAAAAATTACATACATACATTACATACGTACATACATATATTACATACATACATATATACATGAATACAATACTCTCATACAAGCATTTCATTCATACATTACATGCATATACATAACAGTCATACATACATATATAGATACATTCATACATACATTACATACATACATACATTACCTACATGCAGCATTCATAATGTATTTCATACATTACATTCATATAAACATTCAAGCATTACACTCATACATTATATTTATTCATTACATTCATACATTACATTCATTACATTAATGTATTACATTCATCACAAACATACATACATTGTACTCTTATATACATTCAAACATTAAATCCATACATACATTTATACATTATATTTATACATTCAATCATTACATTCATCACATTCATTACATACAAACATCACATACATTCATAAATTGGATTCACTACATACATTCAAATATTACCTTCATTCATACAATACATTCATAGATACATTACATACATAAATACATTACATGCGTACATATATATATATATATATATATATATATATATTAGATTAATACATTACACTCATACATTACATTCACATATACATTACATTCATACATAAATTACATACATTACATTCACACATACATTACATTCATACACATGTTTCTACATTACAATATACGCTACATTCATACATGTATACATTACATTCATTACATACATTCATACATACATTCTTACATTCATACATACATTAGTTACATTTATACATATATTCATACATACATTCAAGTCATAAAGAATTCAATTCAATTTAAAAAAATAGAAATTAAGCAGCAGCTTGAGAATTAGATGCATTTTTTTTAAAACATAAATTTAAGTAGCATCTTACACCACAATGACAAAGAATTAAATTCATTTTTTAAACTAAAATGTAAACATCTTACAACAGTTACACAGAAGCATAGAATTTAATTTCTAAGATTCATTTTAACTAAAATTTAAATAGCAATTATAGTAGCATAGCTAGTAAATTAAATTTCTTAAATTCAATTTTTTTAACGTAAATTTAAGTAGCATCTTACATAGTGACATAGAATTTAAGTAGTGATGAACCCAATACATACAGACAAACACGCACCCTCCAACCACCATCCATGACCACGCACACATCTTTTAAGAAATCAGTCGCACGGGCCGCATATGCGGCAACATGCGCTTATGTGGCCTGTAGACCTAATCAATTTTATGAATCAACATACTATGTGCTCCTTGCACATATAACGCCCACATATTTCGTATATGAAGCCAGTATTTTTATCAACCCATTGCTCAATCAGATCGTAATTGATTTTTTATTCTAAAACATATACCTGATTATTCACCCAATTTGGAAGAAACCAAAACCTTCATAGAAGTGTTTCCCGTGCCGACGATTTTCACTCACTTGCAGAACATGCCCAATGAGAAATCAGGGCTTGATGTTGCTCATCGGGGAGAGAGGCCGGTAGGAGGTATTGTTCCTGGGCTCGTCCGATGTGAGGGAGGTATCGGAGGCTCGGTTACGAGGTGATATCGCACATGTGGCCCCTTGACGCGTGGTAGCGAGGGATCTTACCAGATTTGAAGAGAGCACATTTTTCGGAGGTCAAGGGAGGGCTCTACTTTGTTTCGCTTACGTAGGTTGCGGGACCACGATGGGTTACTGGAATCCAAGCTACTGGAACGGATTCATGTGAAGGGGCTCCCTTTCGTCACGCAAGAACTGTCGAAGTGTAGGAAGTTGCTCCACGACATTGCCAAGGTGGTTCGGGTCGAATGCACGGGTTGCCACCCTGATGAGTTGTTGGATCCTATATCCTCCAGGTAAAGCAGATTGGCTCGGAGAAACTAGGCCGGTGGAAGGTCATCTCGGATGGGAGGCCTTTACACTTGGAGCTCGCGACAGTGGAGCATGCATTGTAGTATCGAAGCCTGAAGCATTGCTTTAGCAACCAAGCGAAGTAGGTTCCAATGGTGAAGACCAAGGGTTGCATCGAGCGGGACGGTGTTGTAGTCGGCTTGTGGGGTGGCGCAATTCCCGAAGAAGTCACCTCGGCTTCCGCAAAGGATTCATTTCAGCGCGATCTCCGCAAAATAGTTTCCGAGACCTATGGTGGTCCATATCCCCGAGTTAATAGCTAGTCATCTAGGTTTGGAGCGATTTCTGACGAAGAGTCGCTCGAGAATGGTGGGGCACGTGAGACCTTTCGCTCAAGAGATACGGATCCTCAGTTGGTGTAGATTCCCGAGCTGAGAAGACACTTGACTTTCTAGATACACTCAGGGGTCCATGGTCCAGTTCCGGGAACCGACAACACTGACTCTTTTAGCTTCAGACCCCATCTCCTCGGTCAGATCCGCGACCCCGGACTCGCCAGCCTAGCCCTCTCGTTACAAACCTGATTGCCCCCAAAGGGGCGTCGTTGGGCAATATGGATCTCCTGCAGTAGTCAAGGTGTCGCCACTCGCAAGTCGGGAGTGGTCCAGGGACTTGGTCGAGTCTGGGGCTTCAGTAGGTGGCTCCACAGAGCATGGGAATGCAGTGGTGGATTCGGTGTATGAGGGTGTCTCGACGGAGGAACCATTGGCCTCGGCGGAGAATTTCGGTGCCTCGGTAGAGGCCTCTGCAGGAGAGATGGCGATGGTTTCGTCGATGCATATACGAGTCGAGGAAGAGGACCTCTTGGGGGAGGAGCAGGTATGGGGCCGGATGTGGCCTGATGGGAGATGGAAGCATGCATGAGATTTGACCGCAGAGCGCAGGATGCGAGGGATCTAGATTCAGTGTTTCCTAAGTGAGTAAAGGCGCCCTTAGGTCACAGAGAAAGAGGAGGAGGGTTGCGTTGTTTGCTTCGACGGTACGTCAGGTCTCTTTGCACCGGTCGTCCCCCGGAGCCAACACTTTGCCGATCAAGCACAATAGTTACAGAGTTCTGGATAGGAGCGTGTCTGAGAGGCTGGGGGTGGTCCCGTCAAAGAAGTTATGCCAGATTGTCCCTTTATGAAGATGTTATCTTGGAACGTCAGGGGTTGGGCCGCCCCCAAAAAGGGCTAGGGGTTAGGAACCTAATGATGGAGGATGGTATGGACATTTTTCTGCTTCAGGAGATGTAGTTGTCGAGGTGCGAGGACACTGTAAGACGGGGGCTGGATGGAGGTGAACATTTGAGCTGGTTGAACTTGAGGCCCACGGTGCTTCGGGTGCACTGCTGACTTGATGGTTGAAAGATAAGTTTGACCTGCTGATGGCGTCCAAGTCTTTATTTTGTTTGTCAGTTGGATTAAGGAGGGTGAATGGTCTGTGCTTCTTGTCACGAACGTCTATGGCCCGACGGGTGCAGAGAAGGGCTCTTTAGTGTCGGAGCTGGAGGAGTTGGGTGCACAGAGGGGCTCTTCGGCGGTGGAGCTGGCGGTTGTGCCTTCACTTGGCGGAATGTGAGGTCAGGATCCAGACTGGATCGTTTCTTGAAGTCACCTGAAGGGACGGAGTCGTTCCCTCTATCTCGGGCTTGGGCGCTGCCACGGGCATATTTTGATCATACACTGATCCTTAGTAAAGGAGGAAATTTTGGAGGTGTTGATAGAGGCTTAGAGAAGGTTAATCAGACGTTGTTGTTCCTCCTACAAAGGAGTCTCCAGTGAAGGTGGAGGACTTCAGGCCAATTACGCTTTCCAATGCCCTCTACCTTATAGAGGCTAAATTACTGGCAAATAGACTCAAGGTGTTGTTGGACATAGTCGTGCTATAGGGGCAGTCGACGTTCATTCCGAGATGTCAGATGGCGGATGGGTTGGTCATGGCGTCAGAAATTTGCCTTGATTGGAAGCGATCGAAGAAGGAGGTGCTTTGGAAGATCAACTACGCCAAAACATATGATTGTGTTGATTGTTCTTGGGTTTTGACTGCGGAGCGCAAGATGTGGGGGCTCTAGATTCGGTGCTTCCTATGTGAGGAAAGGCGTCCTTAGGTCAGAGAGAAAGAGGAGGGCTACGTTGTTCGCTTCGACGGTACGTGAGGGCTCTTTGCACCGGTCGTCCCCCGGAGCCAACACTTCGTCGATCACGTGTAATAGTTACAGAGTTCTCGACAGGAGCGTGACTGAGAGGCCGGGGGGGGTCCCCCTAAAGAAGTTGAGCCAGATTATCCCCTTATGAAGATGTTATCTTGGAAAGTCGTAGGGTTGGGCTGCCCTGAAAAAGGGATGGGGTTTAAAAGCCTAATAATGGAGGCAGGTACGAACATTTTTCTACTTCAGGAGATGTAGTTGTCGAGGTGTGAGGACACTTTCAGACGGTGGCTGGATGGAGGTGAACGTTTGAGCTGGTTGAACTGGAGGCCCACGGTGCTTCGGGTGCATTGATGACTTGATGGTTGAAAGATAAGTTTGACTTGTTGACGGCGTCCAAGTCTTTATTTTGTTTGTCAGTGGGATTGAGAAGGAGGGTGAATAGTCTGTGCTTCTTGTCAGGAACGTTTATGACCTGACGGGTGCAGAGAGGGGCTCTTTGGCGGCGGAGCTAGAGGAGCTGGCGGTTGTGCCTTCACTTGGCGGAATGTGAGATCGCGATCCAGACTGGATTGTTTCTTGTTGTCACCTGAAGGGGCAGAGTCGTTCCCTCTATCTCGGGCTTGGGCGTTGCCACGGGCATATTTTGATCACACACTGATCATTGAAAAGGCAGAAATTTTGGAGGGATTGAATGAGTTCATGGAAGGGAATAGAGGCTTCGAGAAAGTTACGCGGACGTTGTTGTTCCTCCTACAAAGGAGTCTCCAGTGAGGGTGGAGGACTTCAGACCGATTGCGCTTTCCAATGCTCTCTACCTTATAGAGGCTAAATTAGTGGCAAACAGACTCAAGGTGTTGTTGGACTTAGTCGTGCTATAGGGGAAGTCAGCGTTCATTCCGAGGCATAAGATGGCGGATGGGTTGGTCATGGCGTCAGAGATTTGCCTTGATTGGGAGCGATCGAAGAAGAAGGAGGTGCTTTGGAAGATCAACTATGCCAAAGCATATGATTGTGTTGATTGGAAATTCTTGTGGGCATCTATGCGGCGGAAGGGATTCTCATAAGTTTGGTGGAATGAATGAAGAGATATGTCACTACATCCTCCTACTCGATCTTGGTGAATGTCTAGCCGGAGGAGAGCTTCTTTCAGCCTCAACGAGGTGTCTGTCAGGGGTGCCCGTTGACTCCTATGCAATTTTTCATGGTGGCGGATGCTCTGGCAGTTCTTTTCAGGCGTGCGGTGAAGACGGGGTGGTGTGAGGGCTTTCGGCTGGTGGATATCTATATCCCTTTGTTTCAGTATGCAGATGATACGATCTTATTCCTTGGAGGCTCGGAGGAGCATAGTTGCAATGCGACGCACCTGGTTGATATTTTTAGCAGCCTATATGGTCTTGAGGTCAATAGGCATAAGTCGGAGGTCATTATGTTTTGGATGGATAACGCAGAACGCATCAGATTCGCGGAGTGGGATGAGTGCCCCCTGGGGGAGTTTCCTATCTCCTACCTAGGGTTGCCTCTGGTGGTACACAAGCAAAAAAAGTCAGATTGGGACAGTGTTGTGCACAGAATGGAACAGACCGACCGCATAGGAATCCTGCAAGCCCAAATAATTCTGTAGTCCCAAACGGGCTCCTCCAAATCAACCCCACGCATCCTGGCGAATGACCGATAAACCTTCTTCATATAAAAGCTCCCCTCCTTCCATGTAAAATGATCCATGTCCTCGTCGAGGCCATCAACATCTGCTAGATCCCTCGGGTGCCACAATCTCATTACACCTCTGGTCCGACAAAGAAGAAGCGAAGGTTGGGTACCAAGAGCTCGCCGACCAAACCTGATGCATCATAGTATTCTTGTCACCCGCGATAGCGAAGAGGCACGGGTATCTCTCACTAAGAGGACCCATCCCCAAACAATCATCTTTTAAGAATCCAAAGTCGGGCCCATCGCCCAGCATGGGTCTTACGAGAACATTCAGCTCCGACATGACACTAGAGATCCCCATCCATACATACATACATACACATATACATTACATTCAAACATACATTCCATTCTATCTAATATTACATTCATACATTACATTCATAAATACATTACATTCAAACATACATTCATATATACACTACATCCATACATAACATTACATACATGCATTACATTCATACATACATTACATATATACATACATTCACAAATTACGTTCATACATTACATTCATACATTCATTCATACATACATCCAACCACTACATTCGTACATTACATTCATACATTACATTCATATATACATTCATACATTACATTCATACATATCATACATTACATTAATATGTACATTACATACATTACATTCATACATATGTTGCATATATTACATTCATACATACATTACATTCGTACACTACATTCATACAATCCATTCATACATTACATTTAGACATAAATCATTTCAATCATTACATACATTTATATATTCATAGAGACATTTATACAACATTACATTCATTATATTCATTCATACTACATTCATACATACATTACATTCATACATACATTACATATATTACATTCATGCATACATTACATTCATATATTACATTCATCACGCACGCACACCACACACATAAACAATACATTCATACACACATTACTTTCGTACATATAATACATCCATTCATACATTACATAGATACATTACAATCATTATATACATACATTCATATAATATATTTATTACATACAAACATTGCATTCATACATTACAATCATACATTATAATCATACATTGCATTCATTACATTACATTACATTCACTGACATACATTACATTCATTACATACATTCATGCACACATTTATACATATATTCATACCTTACATAACATTCGTATACATATTCATATACATATTCAAACATTACATTCATACATACATCCATACATACATTTATACATTACATTCATACGTACAATAAATTAATTACAATTATTCATACATTACATTCATATATATATCATATTCATACATATATTACATACATACCTAACATTCATACATTACATTCATATGTACATTACATACGTTACATATATTACATTCATAAAAACATTACATTCGTACATTACATTCATATATACATTCTTACAATACATTCATAGATCACAATGTTATATAAATTCATTACATTCATTACATACATTAATTAAATACATTCATACATACATAAATTCAAGCATACATTACATTCATTCGTACATTCATATATTCATACATTACATTGATACATACATTACATTCATTACATTCATGCATTATATTACATATGTACATACTTACATACACTACATACATACATAAACACACATTACACACACCCACACATTACGCACACACACACACACGCACTCACACCACACACACACACACATTACATTCATATAAACATAACATCCATACATACATTCATCCATTACATTCACTACATACATACATACATACATTACACTCATACATTACATTCATTCATTACATACATACATTACATTCATTATATACATACATAGATTCATTTATACATTACATTCATGCATACATTCATACATTACATTCATTACAAATATTACATTCTTACATACATTCATACATACATTCATACATTAGATTCAATCATTACATTTATCACATTCATTACATGCATACATCAAATTCATTACATACATTCATACATTACATTAATTACATACATTCATACAATACATTCATACATTACATTCATACATACATTACATTCATTACATTCATTCATACATACATTACATGTATACATTACATTCAAACAATCATTACAATTATACATTACATTACGTACAACCATATATACGTACATTACATTACATACATACATATATTACATCCATACACACACGACATACATTCATACATTCGTACATACATTACATTCATACATACATTACAATAGTACATTACAATTATACATACATTACATTCATACATACATTCATTGGGAACGATGGGAGAGCGATGTGAAGGCTCCTTCAGCGAGAGGGGAGAGCGGGGCGGAGGCTCCATCGACACGAGGGGATAGCAAGGCGAAGGCTCTAATGACGTGATGGGAGAGCGGAGCTAAGGCTCCTTCATCGAGAGGGGTGAGAGTTACTGCGGCGACCTTGCTAGAAAGGGAGGATGGGCGGAAGTCGTAGCTTGAAGGGGCTCGCACCGCAGGAAGGCACGGAGAGGCGACCTCCAGCGACCATTCGTAAATCCTTTCGAAGGGGGCTACTTTCGTTGTGGCTCATCGGGGAATTGGGTCGTCAATGCCGTGAACCAGTGTAGTGTTTCCGTCGTCCTTGCGCGTGCACACTACTAGAGCGTGCACTTTATTGCGGAGGGATGAGAAGAATCTGATGATGCTAATTAGAGAGGGAGAAGGGCCAAATGCTCTGTTCTAGGGGTCCTCTGATGTGGAGGCAATCTCCGCGGGTCGTTTTCGTGGGGATGTCGTGCAGGTGACACCATGGCGTGTGGTGGCAAGGGGGCTTACCAGAGCAGAGGCAGGAGACCAGATGTGATGGTCTAGGGAGGGGAGGTCTTTCCTGCCCAAGCGAATTGGCGATGGAGGGCATGTTCACGGTGGCAGGCACGCCATGCCAGGCGACGCAACGGTTGATGAGGGGTTGGCGAGCTTCCCGGTGCAGATACCCCGTCTTCCATAGAAGATTCGATTCGGCGTGATCTCTATGGATCCTCCTATCACAGCCAGGCGCTCCACTGCTACTCTCACCTCCGTACTCCCAGGTGATACTCCCTAGACGCTCCTCCAAGGTGTGCCTCCTCCAGGCGTTGCTCAGAGAGATCCGATATGAATAACGATAGCCACGCTCCCGACTCTGCCACCTGGCATAGAAGGGTCTCCTTCAACACTGCCAAAGCAAATAGTCTCGGAAATCTCACACCAAGAGCCCCCTCCTCCCCCGTCCAACAATCACCCCAGAAATGAAATAATTGGTCATCCCCTGCCTTAGGTTGAAGTCTTGACAATATCCTCGGTAATACCGCGTGGATTCCAGCCCAGAGCATGACTCAAACCTCCTCCTCCTCTCCGTCAATTCACTTTCGACACCATGTATAGTCCGCACTAGCTTGGCCGCCAGTAAGGTCGAAGAACCCCAAATCTGAATCACACATGGCTAGCAACGTCTTGTTCATGTGCTCAATATCACGTACCCCAAGGCCCCCTTCATCACCTCATCCCATCTCACCAGATGCATCCCGAACCTCTGTTGTTTACCGTCCAACCAAAAGAAGGTCCTCATCAAAGACTCAACCTTCCTCCTAACCCCAATCGACATCAACCGAGTCGAGCAGAAGAAGATAGGGATGTTCGTGAGTACATGCTTCAGGAGAGTCAACTTCCCACCACGAGATAAGGTGACTGCCTTCCAGCCAGCCAATCTCTACTCCATTTTGTACACAGCACTGTCCCAATCTGACTTTGTTAGCTTACCTGCCACCAGAGACAACCCCATGTAGGAGTCAGGAAACTCCCCCAGGAGGCACTTAGCCCACTCCGAGAATCTGGTGCATTCTACGTCATCCATCCCAAATGTAATGACCACCGACTTGTGTATGTTGACCTCAAGACGAGAAAGACTACTAAAAATTTCGACCATGTGCACCTAGGGGTGTACATGCGGTGGGTACCCGTCCCATTTGATCGTGGCCTGCCCCGACCCGTTGGTATTGGGTCACGGGTCGACTCGCCCCATTCCAACGGGTACCCAATTGTAACGGGTACCCGGTTAATGCCAGTGGATGTTGGCTACTCACAGGTACCCGCGGGTACCCCTGGGGATAAAGAGAGATACTTCTAGTGAAAGATGACATATATAAAAATGCAAATGATATGTCCAACTGTGTATATCCATATATATATCATATTCATAATGATAATGCCGGATATAGAAATCTAAATGATAACAGAATGCATTCAGATTTAGATATATAAATATAGACAAATAAATTAATGGGGATATGTAAACCTATGTGGATAATGTAAAACATGTGAATACATGCAATTGGAAGGAATACTATCAAATACGGATCTAATAACGACACATTCATGTAGATTCATCCTCATAATGAATCAAATACGGATAAATGAGATGTAAATATATATAATTGGAGGACAACATGACAAACTATATGTAAGTATATATTCATATTCGTAAATGGTTGTATTAATAATCATCATAATTGGTTATCGCGATGTGTATGTGCGCGCTTATGTGCGTGCACGTGTGCGTGGGTGTGGGCGTGGGCGTGGGTGCATGCACGCACATGTGGACATTTGCATGGGCGCGGGTGCACGTGTGGGTGGGTGGGTGTGTATGCACTACAAACTGCGCACGCGCATGCATGTGTGATGCAATTCCTATTCAATTATATTTATTATCATCATGTTTGGATGTCGGGATGTATGTACATCGACTTGGTCGTATCCGATTCATTGTCATATATGTTAATTAAATTTTTTGACATCCACATATATTTCTATTTCAATATATATATATATATATATATGAGCTTTCCCATACATATAAATTTAATATTATCTATACAATTTTGATTCTATTATTTTGATTCCCATACATATATATGAGCTTTCCCATATATATATGAGCTTTCCCATACATTCATTACATATGTTCATTACATACATTCATTCATACATTACAATCTTACATTACATTCATACATACTTTCGTACAATACATTCATACATACATTCAAACATTACATTCATACATTACAATCGTAGATTACATTCATTACATACATACATTACATTCGTACATACATTCTTACATTACACTACATTTATTACAATCATTACATGCATACATTACATTCATACATACTCATACATTACATTCCTACGTACATTCTAACATACATTACATTACATATGTTTATACATAAATTCATACATATTTTCATACATTACACTCATACATTACATTCACTACATTCATTCATACATTTCATTCCTTCATAGATTACATTCATACATATATACATTAATACATACATTTATACATTACATTCATACGTACATTACATTCATTACATCCATATATTACAATACATACATACATTACAAAAATTACGTACATACATACATTACATACGTACATACATTACATACGTACATACATACATAAATACATTACTTTCATTCATACAAACATTCATTTATACATTACATCCATACGTACATTACATTCATACATACTATATAGATACATTACATTCATACATACTATATAGATACATTACATTCATACATACATTACATACATACATACATACATACATACTATATAGATACATTACATTCATACATACATTACATACATACATACATTCATACATACATTACCTACATGCATGCATTCATACAGTACTTTCATACATTACATTCATATATACATTCATGCATTACACTCACACATTACATTCATACATTACATTCATTACATTGATATATTACATTCATTACAAACATACATACATTACAGTCTAACCTACATTCAAACATTAAATCCATACATACATTTATACATTACATTTATACATTTAATCTTTACATTCATCACATTCATTACATTTGTTACATTCATAAATTACATTCATTACATACTTTCATACATTCATACATTAGATTCATTACATACATTCATACATACATTACATTCACACATACATTATATTCATACGCACATTCATTACATACATTACATTCATTCATACATTACATTCATAGATACATTACATACATAATACATTACATTCATATATACATTACATTCATTCATACATACATTACATTCACACATACATTACATTCATACACACGTTTATACATTACAATTATACGGTATATTCATTCATACATACATACATTACATTCATACATACATTCTTACATTCATACATACATTAATTATATTCATACATATATTCATACATTACATTCATAAATATATTCATACATTACATTCATACAATACATTTATACATACATTACATTCATTACATTCATACATTACAGTACATTACATACATACATTACATCGATACATACATACATACATACATACATTACATACATACATACATTACATTCATATATATACTACATACATACATACATTCATATATACATTACATTCAAACATACATTCCACGCATTCTTACATTACATTCATACATTACATTACATTCATACATACATTACATTCATATATACATTATATTCATACATACATTACATATATTCATATATACATTACATACATACATTCAAAAATTACATTCATACATTATATTCATACATACATTCATACATTACATTCATACATTAAATTCGAGACGATCCAACCCTCTGACGTTCCAAGATAGTTGCTTCATAAAGGGTCAATCTGGCTGAACTTCTTTGGCGGGACCACCCGCATCCTCTCAGCCATTCTCCTATCCAGAACTCAGTAACAAATGTGCACGATCGGCGGGGTGCTAACTTCGAAGGAGAACTGGTGCAAAGAGCCCTCATGCACCGCCGAAGCCAACAATGCAGTCCTCTTCTTTCTCTCTGACCTAAGGGTGCCTTTCCCCGCATAGGAAGCACCGAATCTAGAGCCCCCATACCCCGCACTCCGCGGGCACATCTTAAGCTCGCTTCCAACTCCCATCAGGCCACAGCCCCCCCATACCCTGCTCCTCGCCCAGGAGGTCCTCTTCCCCGACTCCTATATACGACGACAGAACCATTGCCATCTCCCCTGAAGAGGCCTCCATCGAGGTGCCTAGATCCTCCGTCGAGGCCATCGATGTCTTTGTCGAGGCCATCGATGTCTTTGTCGAGACCCCCTCATCTGTCGAATCTACCACTGTATTCCTTGCTCTATGGAGCCGCTAGCTGAAGCCCCAGACTCGGCCAAGTCATGGGCCACTCCCGACTTGCAGCCAACAATGCCTGGACTATCGTAGGAGATCTGCGTCGCCTAGCGATGTCCCTCTGGGGGCAATCAGGTTTGTAACGAGAGGGCGGGGCTGACTGGTCAGGGGCCACAGATCTAACCGAAGAGATAGGTCTGAAGTTGAACAAGTCAGTGCCGCCGATTCTCGGAATCTAACCATGGACCCCCGAGCGGATCTGGAAAGTCGAGTGTCATCCCCGGTCAGGATTCCGCATTGGTTGAGGATCCAGATCTCCTGTGCGAAAGGTCTCGCGGGCCACCATTCTCGAGCGGCTCTTAAGCAAAAACCGCTTCAAACCCAGCATGATCGGCTATTAAGTCGAGGATATGGACCTCCACAAGTCTCGTAAACTGTTCCGTGGAGATCGTGTCGAAACGAATCCTCGGCAGAAGCCGAGGTGACTTCTTCAAGAACCACACCACCCCACCAGCTGACTGCAGCACTATCCCCCTCGATGTACCCCCGGCCTTCATCGTCGGAACCTCCTCCACCCGGTTGCAAAAGCGACGCTCTCGGCTTCGATTCTGCGACACATGCCTTGCCGTCACGAGCTCCACGTGCAAAGGCCTCCCCTTCAAAAAGACCTTCCACTAGCCCAGTTTCGCCAGGTCAATCTGCTTCACTTGGAGGATAGGATCCAACGACTCAACGGGGCAGTCCCAACGCGACGAAAGGGAGACCCTTCACACAAATCAGTTCCAGTGGCTTGGGTTCCAGCGACCCATCGTGGTTCCGCAACCTGCGCCACCACAGCAAAGTAAAGCTATCCCTCTATTTCCGCAACAACGCGCTCACTTCAAATCTGGTAAGACAAAGCACCTTATTCCCGATTTCGTGAAATCCTTGAAGTACCCTTATGTGAGGTCGGACTCCGAAGCGAAGCCTGTGAAGTGTGTAAAGCATTTACGAGATCCGCGACTTCAGAGAGTCCCCCACCCTCCGGTCAACTACGAACAAGTCTCCCCTTCTCACCCTACAGCGCAAAAACTTCCTTCCATGGTGCCGCGGTCGTGGAACCTCGCTGTCCTTCCTCCCCTTCGCTTCCTCTGGGTTCCCAGGCTGGATGCCCAGAGTCGCAAGATTAGCCATTTCCAGTTATCATAGTAGGTTCAAATAGGCGGATTAGGCCCGAACAGTCCTGGGACATCTATTTGAATTAGAGCCACGAAACGATGCGCTGTGACTGGTCATTGGCGTGTAAACACTGCGGTAGCTTGGAACCCGGTGGGTAGGGCATTGAGACCAGCATCGAACCAACTAGATATAAGCTTCCTAGCCTCTCTTCATTCAACTGCTCTTAGCGCCTCTGAAAGGGACCTCTAGCAAGTGCTTTAGTGAAGATGTCGGTCGTCTGATCTCCAGTAGAAAGATGAGAGGTGGATATGAGACCTTTCTAGAACATGGTGACCATATTCTGAGTTCAAACCTGGGAAACTGCCACCTCTGTCTACGGGCCACCTATAAGCGCCTGTAGGGTCTACTACACGCCTTCTCGGTTCTGAGGTGATATCGCACAGGTGACCCCTTGCCTCATCACCATGAGCCAAGGGGTCACCTGTGCGATATCACCTCAGAACCGAGCCTCCGATACCTTACCCACAATGGATGAGCCCACATCGGATGAGCCGAGAAACAACACCTCCGACTCGCCTCCCTCCCCGATCAACAACATCAAGCCTTGATCTTTCATCGGGCCTGTTATGCAAGTGTGTGAAAATCGTCAGCACCGGAAACACCTAACGGGTTCCCAGCACTGGCAAGCCCAGTGACTCAGCACTCCACATCGAAAGAATCCTCGGCCGAAAGGATTCGTAAGCGATCGATGATGACCAAACCCCGAGGTCAACGGGTGACACGAGCTTCTCCTCGCACGGACCTCCACCCAACCCTCTTCGTCAGAAGGGTCGACAAACACATCCATCCTCCCTTCTTTTTTTCTATAGATTGGTGGATAAAAATGCAGGTATACGTTTTAGAATCGAAATCCAATTACAATCTAATTAGGCAATGGGTGGATAAAAAACCATTTTTATCCACTATTCTATGTAGGTTTTGGTTTCTTTCAAATCGGGTGAATAATCGGGTAGATGTATTAGAGTCGCCATCGATGTCGCCAAAGCAGATAGTCTCAGAAATCTCACACCAAGAGTCCCCCCTCCCATCCAATCAACAACCTAAAAACGAAATAATTAGTCGTCCCCCACTTTAGGTTGAAGTCTCGATGGTATCGTCAGTAAGATAGTGTGGATTCCAGCCCAGAGTGACGACTCAAACCTCCTCCTCCACGCCACCAACTCACTTTCGACACCATAGATACTCCGCACTAGCAATGTTCAAGAATCCCAAATCCGAATCACCCATTTGGCTAGCAACGTCTTGTTCATGTGCTCAATATCACGCACCCCAAGGCCCCCTTCGTCACACCCCTTCGTCACCTCATCCCATCTCACCAGATGTAGCCTGGACCTCTGTTGTTTACCGTCCGACCAATAAAAGGTCCTCATTAAAGACTCAACCTTCCTCCTAACCCCAATCAGCATAAACCAAGTCGAGTAGAATAAGATAGGGATGGTCGTGAGTACATGCTTCAGGAGAGTCAGCTTCCTACCACGAGATAAGGTGACCACCTTGTAGCCAACCAATCTCTGCTCCATTCTGTACACAACACTCTCCTAATCTAGTTTTCTAGCTTTCCTGCCACCAACGACAACCCCATGTAGCACCCTAAGGGGGCACTCTACCTACTCCACGAATCTAGTGTATTCTGCTTCATCCATCCCGAATGTAATAAACATTGACTTGTGCCTGTTGACCTCAAGACCAGAAAGACTACTAAAAATATCGACCGGGTGTGCCAAGTTGCTGATCTGCTCCTCCGAGCCTCTAAGGAATAAGATAGTATCATCTGCATATTGAAGCAAAGGGATAGATATATCCCCCAGCCGAAAGCCCTCACACCACCCCGTCTCCACTGCACGCCTGAACAGATTGCCAGAGCATCCGCCATCAGGATAAAGAGCATAGGAGCTAACGATCACCCCGCTGAATCTGAATGAAGCCCCCGTCCAGCTTGTCATTCGCCAGGATCAAGTAAGAGGTAGTGACACATCTCTTCATCCATTCCACCCAAACCTCCGGGAACCCCCACCGCCGCAGAGATGCACAAAAGAATCTCCAATCAACACAATCATATGCTTTGGCATAGTCAATCTTCCACAGCACCTCCCTCTTCGAGTGCTTCCAATAAAGATAAGACTCCGGCCATGACCAACCCATCCACCATCGAACGCCCCAGAATGAACGTTGACTGCCCCTGTAGCACGACTTAGTCCAACAACACCTTGAGTCTATTTGCCAGTAATTCAACTATTAGGTAGAGAGCGTTGGAAAGCGCAATTGGCCTGAAGTCCTCCACCCTCACTAAAGACTCCTTCTTTGGTAGGAGGAACAACAACGCCCGATTAACCTTCTCAAAGCCTCTATTCCCTTCCCTGAACTCATTCGGCACCTCCAAAACATCCGCTTCACTAAGTCCCAGAACTCGCGGTAGAACATCATCGAAAAGCCATCAGGCCCATGAGCTCCATCCGCATTCAGCCCCAAAACTGCTCTCTTCGCCTCTTCCTCCGAAAAAAGAACCACCAAACTCGAGCAAACCCCAACCTTCCCCTCTTCTCCTTCGAAAAGTATCCATGAAGTGTCCCCGCAATGCACTGCCTATTTGCTCCTCCCCCACACCCTCACTCCTCCGATCTCAAAAATTAGTTTCTTCTCCTCCTCCCAGAATCCATTGAGTGAAAAAAACCTCCTATTAGCATCACCCTCTTTCAACCACCTCTGCCTTGATTTTTGCCCCCACTCCACCTCCTCCTTTCTGTCCTCCAGCATCAACTCCTCAAGAAAGCCCAATCTCTCCCCTACCTCCTCCTGGTCCAACCCCCTCTCATAATCGAGTCTATCCAACCTCAACACCTTCCTGGCCCTCTCCCTAGCCTTGACCTCCCTCCCGAACTCGGTAAGGAAAGACCTTCAAAACTTCAACTTTGCCGCCAACTGAGAGACCTTCGAGCCCACAGGAGACCAGCTTCTTCCCCACTCAGTGACACTTTCCCTAAAACCTTCGTCCACGAGCCTGCTTCGCTCGAAGTAAAAGAAGAACATGCTTCTCCTCTTCTCACCGAACGACCAAAGGATAGGGGTGTGATCAAAATATGCCCGTAGTAGCGCCCAAACCCGAGATAGAGGGAATGACTCCACCCCTTCAGGTGGGAGAAAGAAATGATTCAGTCTGGATCGCGACCTCACATTCCGCCAAGTAAAGGCACAACCAGCCGCATTAATAATCAACAAGCCCAAGGAGTGGGCCACACTCCACAAGGCCTCCGAACCCGAATCCCTGCCACTACCCTGCTGCAGTCGGTCATCAGGAAGTAGAGTCACTTTCAAGTCGTTGCCAATGATCCAAACACCAGTTGCTCTTGCTACACCCAACTCCCCTAGATCCTTTGCCACGGATCCTCTCTCTGCACCCATCGGGCTATAGACGTTCGTGACAGGGAAGCACAGACCATCTGCCCTCCTTCTCTATCCCACGGACAAACAAAATAAAGACTTCGACGTCGTCAGCATGTTAAACTTATCTTTCAACCATCCAGTCAGCAATCCACACGAAGCACCCTAGGCCTCCAGTTCAACCATCTTTTTTTTTGACTCAAAAAAGGGGGATGCACTCGTTGGTGCTCGCCCCATAATTTTATTAACTAAAAAGGAGAAAGCGAGGGATACTTACAGGGGGTAGAGGGGGAGAAAGACGCGAAAGGAGATTAATAATACAAGGTAGACGAACGGCAAACAAATGCCGTGACCCAATTAACAACACCAGTCGGTTATTAGCCTACTAGCCAAAATGCTCACGTTCTCCCTAAAGAATCGCATGCCCGAGAAGATAGCCTCGTTCCTTGCGCGCCAAATGGACCAAAGCCGCGTGATGGGGCCCAAAACATCAGATCTAACCCTCGTCCTGTTAGATCAAAGGATGCCGCAGAAGTCTTCAATATTGTCCGCGCGAGCCCAAGCAACGTCATCCCAGACCCCCGCAACCGCGATACATTGAAAGAACAAGTGGTTGGCAGTTTCATCGGCCTCGCCGCAAAGCTGGCAAGTGACGCTAGAACATTCACCTCCATCCATCCCCTGTCTGATAGTGTCCTCGCACCTCGACAACTTTGTCTCCTGAAGCAGAAAAAAGTCCGCACTGGCCTCCATTATTAGGTTCCTAACCCCCAACGATTTTTCGGGATGACCCACCCCCCCTGATGTTCCAAGATAGCAGCTTCATAAAGGGACAATCTGGCTACACTCCGGGACCACCCCCAGCCTCTCAGCCACGCTCTTGTCTAGAACTTTGTAACAAATGTATATGGGCGGGGTGATGGCTCCAGGAGACGATCGGTGCAAAGATCCCTCACGGACCGCCGAAGCGAACAACGCAATCCTCCTCTTTCTCTCTGACCTAAGGGTGACTTTAATCGCATAGGAAGCAACGAACCTAGAGCCCCCACACCCAGCGCTCCACGGGCACAACTTAAGCTCACTTCCATCTCCCATCAGGCCACAGCCGGCCCCCCTACCCAGCTCCTTCCCTAGGAGGCCCTCTTCCCTGACTCTTACATGCGGCGACGGAACCATCGCCATCTCCCTTGCAGAGGCCTTCACCGAGGTGCCCAGATCCTCCACATAAGCCATTGGTGTCTCCGTCGAGACCCCCTCATCCGTCGAATCCACCACAGTATTCCCCTGCTCCATGGAGCCACTTGTTGAAGTCGCATACTTGGCCAAGTCCCTGGGCCGCTCCCGACTTGCGGGCGGTGATGCCTTGACTACCGCAAGAGACCCGTGTCGCCCAGCGACGCCCCTCTAGGGGCAATCAGGTTCGTAATGAGAGGGCTGGGCTGGCGGGTCAGGGGTCGCAGATCTAACCAAGAAGACATGTCAAAAGTCGAACAGGTCAGGGCCGTCAGTTCCCAGAACCGGACCATGGACCCCCGAGCGGATATGGAAAGTCGAGTGTCTTCTTGGATCAAGATTCTGCATTGGCTGAGGATCCAGATCTCCCGAGAAAAAGGTCTCGCGGGCCCCACCATTCTCGTGCGGCTCATCGACAGAAACTGCTCCAAACCCAGCAAGATTGTCTATTAACTCAGGGATATGGACCTCCACAAGTCTCGAAATCTGTTTCGTGGAGATCACGCCGAAACGAATCCATGGCGGAAGTCGAGGCGACTTCTCAATGAACCTCACCAACCGACTACAATACCGTCCCCCTCGATGTACCTCCGATCTTCACCGTTGGAACCTCCTTCACCCGGTTGCCAAAGCGACGCTCCATGCTTCGATTCTACGACACAGGCCTTGCTGTCGCGAGCTCCACGTGCAAAATTCATACATATTTTCATACATTACACTCATACATTACATTCATTACATTCATTCCTTCATAGATTACATTCATACATATATACATTAATACATACATTTATACATTACATTCATACGTACATTACATTCATTACATCCATATATTACAATACATACATACATTACAAAAATTACGTACATACATACATTACATACGTACATACATTACATACGTACATACATACATAAATACATTACTTTCATTCATACAAACATTCATTTATACATTACATCCATACGTACATTACATTCATACATACTATATAGATACATTACATTCATACATACTATATAGATACATTACATTCATACATACATTACATACATACATACATTCATACATACTATATAGATACATTACATTCATACATACATTACATACATACATACATTCATACATACATTACCTACATGCATGCATTCATACAGTACTTTCATACATTACATTCATATATACATTCATGCATTACACTCACACATTACATTCATACATTACATTCATTACATTGATATATTACATTCATTACAAACATACATACATTACAGTCTAACCTACATTCAAACATTAAATCCATACATACATTTATACATTACATTTATACATTTAATCTTTACATTCATCACATTCATTACATTCGTTACATTCATAAATTACATTCATTACATACTTTCATACATTCATACATTAGATTCATTACATACATTCATACATACATTACATTCACACATACATTATATTCATACGCACATTCATTACATACATTACATTCATTCATACATTACATTCATAGATACATTACATACATAATACATTACATTCATATATACATTACATTCATTCATACATACATTACATTCACACATACATTACATTCATACACACGTTTATACATTACAATTATACGGTATATTCATTCATACATACATACATTACATTCATACATACATTCTTACATTCATACATACATTAATTATATTCATACATATATTCATACATTACATTCATAAATATATTCATACATTACATTCATACAATACATTTATACATACATTACATTCATTACATTCATACATTACAGTACATTACATACATACATTACATCGATACATACATACATACATTACATACATACATACATACATTACATTCATATATATACTACATACATACATACATTCATATATACATTACATTCAAACATACATTCCACGCATTCTTACATTACATTCATACATTACATTACATTCATACATACATTACATTCATATATACATTATATTCATACATACATTACATATATTCATATATACATTACATACATACATTTAAAAATTACATTCATACATTATATTCATACATACATTCATACATTACATTCATACATTAAATTCGAGATGATCCAACCCCCTGACGTTCCAAGATAGTAGCTTCATAAAGGGCCAATCTGGCTGAACTTCTTTGGCGGGACCACCCGCATCCTCTCAGCCATTCTCCTATCCAGAACTCAGTAACAAATGTGCACGATCGGCGGGGTGCTAGCTTCGAAGGAGAACTGGTGCAAAGAGCCCTCATGCACCGCCGAAGCCAACAATGCAGTCCTCTTCTTTCTCTCTGACCTAAGGGTGCCTTTCCCCGCATAGGAAGCACCGAATCTAGAGCCCCCATACCCCGCACTCCGCGGGCACATCTTAAGCTCGCTTCCAACTCCCATCAGGCCACAGCCCCCCCCATACCCTGCTCCTCGCCCAGGAGGTCCTCTTCCCCGACTCCTATATACGACGACAGAACCATTGCCATCTCCCCTGAAGAGGCCTCCATCGAGGTGCCTAGATCCTCCGTCGAGGCCATCGATGTCTTTGTCGAGGCCATCGATGTCTTTGTCGAGACCCCCTCATCTGCCGAATCTACCACTGTATTCCTTGCTCTATGGAGCCGCTAGCTGAAGCCCCAGACTCGGCCAAGTCATGGGCCACTCCCGACTTGCAGCCAACAATGCCTGGACTATCGTAGGAGATCTGCATCGCCTAGAGATGTCCCTCTGGGGGCAATCAGGTTTGTAACGAGAGGGCGGGGCTGACTGGTCAGGGGCCACAGATCTAACCGAAGAGATAGGTCTGAAGTTGAACAAGTCAGTGCCGCCGATTCTCGGAATCTAACCATGGACCCCCGAGCGGATCTGGAAAGTCGAGTGTCATCCCAGGTCAGGATTCCGCATTGGTTGAGGATCCAGATCTCCTGTGCGAAAGGTCTCGCGGGCCCCACCATTCTCGAGCGGCTCTTAAGCAAAAACCGCTTCAAACCCAGCATGATCGGCTATTAAGTCGAGGATATGGACCTCCACAAGTCTCGTAAACTGTTCCGTGGAGATCGTGTCGAAACGAATCCTCGGCAGAAGCCGAGGTGACTTCTTCAAGAACCACACCACCCCACCAGCTGACTGCAGCACTATCCCCCTCGATGTACCCCCGGCCTTCATCGTCGGAACCTCCTCCACCCGGTTGCAAAAGCGACGCTCTCGGCTTCGATTCTGCGACACATGCCTTGCCGTCACGAGCTCCACGTGCAAAGGCCTCCCCTTCAAAAAGACCTTCCACTAGCCCAGTTTCGCCAGGTCAATCTGCTTCACTTGGAGGATAGGATCCAACGACTCAACGGGACAGTCCCAACGCGACGAAAGGGAGACCCTTCACACAAATCAGTTCCAGTGGCTTGGGTTCCAGCGACCCATCGTGGTTCCGCAACCTGCGCCACCACAGCAAAGTAAAGCTATCCCTCTATTTCCGCAACAACGCGCTCACTTCAAATCTGGTAAGACCCCTCATCACCATGAGCCAAGGGGTCACCTGTGCGATATCACCTCAGAACCGAGCCTCCGATACCTCACCCACAATGGATGAGCCCACATCGGATGAGCCGAGAAACAACACCTCCGACTCGCCTCCCTCCCCGATCAACAACATCAAGCCTTGATCTTTCATCGGGCCTGTTATGCAAGTGTGTGAAAATCGTCAGCACCGGAAACACCTAACGGGTTCCCAGCACTGGCAAGCCCAGTGACTCAGCACTCCACATCGAAAGCATCCTCGGCCGAAAGGATTCGTAAGCGATCGATGATGACCAAACCCCGAGGTCAACGGGTGACACGAGCTTCTCCTCGCACGGACCTCCACCCAACCCTCTTCGTCGGAAGGGTCGACAAACACATCCATCCTCCCTTCTTTTTTTCTATAGATTGGTGGATAAAAATGCAGGTATACGTTTTAGAATCGAAATCCAATTACAATCTAATTAGGCAATGGGTGGATAAAAAACCATTTTTATCCACTATTCTATGTAGGTTTTGGTTTCTTTCAAATCGGGTGAATAATCGGGTAGATGTATTAGAGTCGCCATCGATGTCGCCAAAGCAGATAGTCTCAGAAATCTCACACCAAGAGTCCCCCCTCCCATCCAATCAACAACCTAAAAACGAAATAATTAGTCGTCCCCCACTTTAGGTTGAAGTCTCGATGGTATCGTCAGTAAGACAGTGTGGATTCCAGCCCAGAGTGACGACTCAAACCTCCTCCTCCACGCCACCAACTCACTTTCGACACCATAGATACTCCGCACTAGCAATGTTCAAGAATCCCAAATCCGAATCACCCATTTGGCTAGCAACGTCTTGTTCATGTGCTCAATATCACGTACCCCAAGGCCCCCTTCGTCACACCCCTTCGTCACCTCATCCCATCTCACCAGATATAGCCTGGACCTCTGTTGTTTACCGTCCGACCAAAAAAAGGTCCTCATTAAAGACTCAACCTTCCTCCTAACCCCAATCAGCATAAACCAAGTCGAGTAGAATAAGATAGGGATGGTCGTGAGTACATGCTTCAAGAGAGTCAGCTTCCTACCACGAGATAAGGTGACCGCCTTGTAGCCAACCAATCTCTGCTCCATTCTGTACACAACACTCTCCTAATCTAGTTTGCTAGCTTTCCTGCCACCAACGAAAACGCCATGTAGCTCCCTAAGGGGGCACTCTGCCTACTCCATGAATCTAGTGTATTCTGCTTCATCCATCCCGAATGTAATAAACATTGACTTGTGCCTGTTGACCTCAAGACCAGAAAGACTACTAAAAATAACAACCAGGTGTGCCAAGTTGCTGATCTGCTCCTCCGAGCCTCTAAGGAATAAGATAGTATCATCTGCATATTAAAGCAAAGGGATAGATATATCCCCCAACCGAAAGCCCTCACACCACCCCGTCTCCACTGCACGCCTGAACAGAACTGCCAGAGCATCCGCCATCAGGATAAAGAGCATAGGAGCTAACGATCACCCCGCTGAATCTGAAAGAAGCCCCCCTCCGGCTTGTCGTTCGCCAGGATCAAGTAAGAGGTAGTGACACATCTCTTCATCCATTCCACCCAAACCTCCGGGAATCCCCACCGCTGCAGAGATGCACAAAAGAATCTCCAATCAACACAATCATATGCTTTGGCGTAGTCAATCTTCCACAGCACCTCCTACTTCGAGTGCTTCCAATCAAGATAAGACTCCGGCCATGACCAACCCATCCGCCATCGAACGCCCCAGAATGAACGTTGACTGCCCCTGTAGCACGACTTAGTCCAATAACACCTTGAGTCTATTTGCCAGTAATTCAACTATAAGGTAGAGAGCGTTGGAAAGCGCAATTGGCCTGAAGTCCTCCACCCTCACTAAAGACTCCTTCTTTGGTAGGAGGAACAACAACGCCCGATTAACCTTCTCAAAGCCTCTATTCCCTTCCCTGAACTCATTCGGCACCTCCAAAACATCCGCTTCACTAAGTCCCAGATTTCGCGGTAGAACATCATCGAAAAGCCATCAGGCCCATAAGCTCCATCCGCATTCAGCCCCAAAACTGCTCTCTCCGCCTCTTCCTCCGAAAAAAGAACCACCAAACTCGAGCAAACCCCAACCTTCCCCTCTTCTCCTTCGAATCCATGAAGTGTCCCCGCAATGCACTGCCTATTTGCTCCTCCCCCACACCCTCACTCCTCCGATCTCAAAAATTAGTTTCTTCTCCTCCTCCCAGAATCCATTAAGTGAAAAAAACCTCCTATTAGCATCACCCTCTTTCAACCACCTCTGCCTTGATTTTTGCCCCCACTCCACCTCCTCCTTTCTGTCCTCCAGCATCAACTCCTCAAGAAAGCCCAATCTCTCCCCTACCTCCTCCTGGTCCAACCCCCTCTCATAATCGAGTCTATCCAACCTCAACACCTTCCTGGCCCTCTCCCTAGCCTTGACCTCCCTCCCGAACTCGGTAAGGAAAGACCTTCGAAACTTCAACTTTGCCGCCAACCGAGAGACCTTCGAGCCCACAGGAGACCAGCTTCTTCCCCACTCAGCGACACTTTCCCTAAAACCTTCGTCCACGAGCCTGCTTCGCTCGAAGTAAAAGAAGAACATGCTTCTCCTCTTCTCACCGAACGACCAAAGGATAGGGGTGTGATCAAAATATGCCCGTAGTAGCGCCCAAACCCGAGATAGAGGGAATGACTCCACCCCTTCAGGTGGGAGAAAGAAACGATTCAGTCTGGATCGGGACCTCACATTCCGCCAAGTAAAGGCACAACCAGCCGCATTAATAATCAACAAGCCCAAGGAGTGGGTCACACTCCACAAGGCCTCCGAACCCGAATCCCTACCACTACCCTGCTGCAGTCGGTCATCAGGAAGTAGAGTCACTTTCAAGTCGTTGCCAATGATCCAAACACCAGTTGCTCTTGCTACACCCAACTCCCCTAGCTCCATTGCCACGGATCCTCTCTCTGCACCCATCGGGCTATAGACGTTCGTGACAGGGAAGCACAGACCATCTGCCCTACTCTATCCCACGGACAAACAAAATAAAGACTTTGACGTCGTCAGCATGTTAAACTTATCTTTCAACCATCCAGTCAGCAATCCACACGAAGCACCCAAGGCCTCCAGTTCAACCATCTTTTTTTTTGACTCAAAAAAAGGGGGATGCACTCGTTGGTGCTCGCCCCATAATTTTATTAACTAAAAAGGAGAAAGCGAGGGATACTTACAGGGGGTAGAGGGGGAGAAAGATGCGAAAGGAGATTAATAATACAAGGTAGACGAACGGCAAACAAATGCCGTGACCCAATTAACAACACCAGTCGGTTCTCCCTAAAGAATCGTATGCCCGAGAAGATAGCCTTGTTCCTTGCGCACCAAATGGACCAAAGCCGCGTGATGGGGCCCAAAACATCAGATCTAACCCTCGTCCTGTTAGACCAAAGGATGCCGCAGAAGTCTTCAATATTGTCCGCGCGAGCCCAAGCAACGTCATCCCAGACCCCCGCAACTGCGATACATTGAAAGAACAAGTGGTTGGCAGTTTCATCGGCCTCGCCGCAAAGCTGGCAAGTGACGCTAGAACATTCACCTCTATCCATCCCCTGTCTGATAGTGTCCTCGCACCTCGACAACTTTGTCTCCTGAAGCAGAAAAAAGTCCGCACTGGCCTCCATTATTAGGTTCCTAACCCCCAATGATTTTTCGGGATGACCCACCCCCCCTGATGTTCCAAGATAGCAGCCTCATAAAGGGACAATCTGGCTACACTCCGGGACCACCCCCAGCCTCTCAGCCACGCTCTTGTCTAGAACTTTGTAACAAATGTATATGGGCGGGGTGCTGGCTCCAGGGGACGATCGGTGCAAAGATCCCTCACGGACCGCCGAAGCGAACAACGCAATCTTCCTCTTTCTCTCTGACCTAAGGGTGACTTTAATCGCAGAGGAAGCAACGAACCTAGAGCCCCCACACCCAGCGCTCCACGGGCACAACTTAAGCTCACTTCCATCTCCCATCAGGCCACAGCCGGCCCCCCTACCCAGCTCCTTCCCTAGGAGGCCCTCTTCCCTGACTCTTACATGCGGCGACGGAACCATCGCCATCTCCCTTGCAGAGGCCTTCACCGAGGTGCCCAGATCCTCCACATAAGCCATTGGTGTCTCCATCGAGACCCCCTCATCCGTCGAATCCACCACAGTATTCCCCTGCTCCATGGAGCCACTTGTTGAAGTCGCATACTTGGCCAAGTCCCTGGGCCGCTCCCGACTTGCGGGCGGTGATGCCTTGACTATGCAAGAGACCCGTGTCGCCCAGCGACGCCCCTCTAGGGGCAACCAGGTTCGTAATGAGAGGGCTGGGCTGGCGGGTCAGGGGTCGCAGATCTAACCAAGAAACCATGTCAAAAGTCGAACAGGTCAGTGCCGTCAGTTCCCAGAACCGGACCATGGACCCCCGAGCGGATATGGAAAATCGAGTGTCTTCTTGGATCTAGATTCTGCATTGGCTGAGGATCCAGATCTCCCGAGAAAAAGGTCTCGCGGGCCCCACCATTCTCGTGCGGCTCATCGACAGAAACTGCTCCAAACCCAGCAAGATTGTCTATTAACTCAGGGATATGGACCTCCACAAGTCTCGAAATCTGTTTCGTGGAGATCACACCGAAACGAATCCATGGCGGAAGCCGAGGCGACTTCTCCATGAACCTCACCAACCGACTACAATACCGTCCCCCTCGATGTACCCCCGGTCTTCACCATTGGAACCTCCTTCACCCGGTTGCCAAAGCGACGCTCCATGCTTCGATTCTACGACACAGGCCTTGCTGTCGCGAGCTCCACGTGCAAAGGCCTCCCTTCGAGAGGACCTTCCACCAGCCCAGTTTCTCCAGGCCAATCCGCTTCACTTGGAGGATAGGATCCAATGACTTAACGGGGTGGCAACCCGTGTAGTCGACCTCAACCACCTCAGCGATGCCGAGAAGAAACTCCCTACACTTCGGCAGTCCCAACGCAACGAAAGGGAGTCCCTTCACATGAATCAGTTCCAGTGGCTTGGGTTCCAGCGACCCATCATGGTTCTGCAACCTGCGCCACCTCGGCAAAGTAGATCCCTCCCTCTATTTTCGCAACAACGCGCTCGCCTCAAATCTGGCAAGACCCCTCACGACCACACACCAAGAGGTCACATGTGTAATATCACCTCAGAACTGAGCCTCCGATACCTCACCCATATTGAACGAGCCCACATCAGACGAGCCGAGGAATAACATCTCCGACCCTCCTCCATCCCCGAATAGTAACAACAAGCCTTGATCTATCATCGGGCATGCTTTGCAAGTGTGTGAAAATCATCGGCACCGGAAACATCTGACAGGTTCCCAGCACTAGCGTGCCCAGTGACCCAACGCTCCATACTGAAAGCGTCCTCGACCGAAAGGATTCGTAAACGATCGATGACGACCAAACCACGAGGTCGACGGGAGAAACGAGCTTCACCTTGCACGAACCTCTACCCAACCCTCTTCGTTAGAAGAATCGACGAACCCACCCATCCATCGTGGTTCTGCATCCTGCACCACCGCAACAAGATAAAACCCTCCCTCTATTTCCGCAACAATGTGCTCGCGTCGAATATGGTAAGACCCCCCTCCACCATGCACCAAGGGGTCACCTGTGCAATATGACCTCGGAACCGAGCCTCTGATACATCACCCACATTGGACGAGACCAGGAACACCGCCTTAGACCGGCCTCCCTCCCCGATTAGCAACATCAAGCCTTGATCTCTCGTCGGGCATACTCTCTGCAAGTGTGTGAAAATCGTCGGCAACGGAAACACCTGACGGGTTCCCGTCACTAGCGTGCTTAGTGACCCAGCGTTGCACACTGAAAGCATCCTTGGCTGAAAGGATTCATAAGCGATCGATGATGATCAAACCCCGAGGTCGACGGGCGACACGAGCTTCTCCTTGCACGGACCTCCACCCAACATACTTCGTCAGAAGCGTCAACGAACCCATCCATCCTCCCTTCTTTTTTTCTATTGATGGGTGAATAAAAATGTAGGTATATGTTTTAGAATCGAAATCCAATTACAATCTAACTAGGCAATTAGTGGATAAAAATCCATTTTTATCCACTATTCTATGGAGGTTTTGGTTTCTTTCAAATTAGGTGAATAATAGGGTATATGTTTTAGAATTGAAATCCAATTACGATCTCATTAAGCGATTGGTAGATAAAAATGTGTACATTGGCAGCATATACGACATGTCTTGGTGTTATATGTGTAAGGAGCACTAATATGTGCAAGCCACATGAGCATATGTTGCCGCATATGCGGCTCGTGCGACTAATTTCTTAAAAGTTGTGTGCGTTGGAGGGTGTGTATGACATGCATGTGTTTTTCTATATGTACCGGGTTCGTTATTACTTAGATTCTTTATCATTATGTAAGCTGCTATTTAAATTAAGTTAAAAAAATAAATTTAAGAAATTTAATGCACGGGATATGCTACTGTTATTTAAATTTTAACTAAAAAATAAATTTAAGAAATTATATTCTCTGTTGCTTCTAAGACGCTTAAATTTTAGTTTAAAAAATGAATTTAATTCTTTTTCATTGTGTTTTAAGATGTTACTTAAATTTAAGTTTAAAAATTTTTGCATTTAACTCTCTGTCACTGTGTAAGTCGTTAATAAAATTTTAGTTTTTTTTAAATTGAATTAAATTCTTTATGACTTGTATGTATAGGCTAACGAACATACATGCATGCATGCATACATTACATACATACATGCATATATACGTACATACGTACTTACATACATACATTCATACATTCACACATTCATTCATACATTCATTCATACATATATACATTACATTCATACATACATTACATTCAATACATACCTTACATTCATTACATTCAAACATGCACTACATTCATACATTCATAGATTACATTCATGCATTCATACATTACATTACATTACATTCAAACATACAATAAATTCATACAATACATTCATACATACATTACATTCATATAAACAATACATTCAGACATACATTATAAACACACATTACATTCATACATACATTCATACATACACATTCATACATACATTCGTATATTACATTCATAGCTTACATTCATTACATTCATAAATTACATTCATACATACTTTCATACATTACATTCATTACATACATTCATACATACATTCATATATTACGTTCATTACGTACATGCATACATACATTCATACATTACATTCATACATACATTCATCCATTACATTCATACATACATTCATACAATACATTCAAATATACATTACATTCATTACATTCAATCATACTACATTCATACAAACATACATACACACATATAATACAATCATATATTACATTCAAACATACATTACACATATTATATTCATACATACTTTACATATATTACATTCATACATACATTACATTCATATATTACATTTATACATATAAACAACACATTCACTACATACATTACATTGACACGTTACATTCATATATTCATGCATACATTCATACATTACAATCATACATACATTACATTCATACATTACACTATATATATACATACTTTCAAACACTACATGCATACATGCATACATACATACGTGCATTACACTTACATACATACTTACATACACATACATACATACACACACGCATTACACACACATTACACCCACACACACACCTACGTACGCACACGTGCACGCAAGTACATTCACATATACGTTGCACTCATACATTACATTCACATATACGTTACATTCATACATTACATTGACATATACATTACATTCACATATACGTTACATTCATACATTACATTCATACATTAATTCGTACATTACATTCATACATTACATTCATCATTTTCATTACATGCATTACATTCATTACATACATTTCATACATACATATTTACATTACAATCATTACATACCTTACATTCATTATATACATTCATTCATATATACTTACATATATTACATTCATACATACATTACAATCATACAAACATTACATCCATACATACATTACATACATACATTACATTCATACAATACTTACATACTTTCATACATTACATTATACATACATTCATATATTACATTCATACATTACATTCATACAATACATACATACATATATTACATTCATACATTACATACATATATTACATTGGTACATACATTCATATATTACTTTCTCATACATTACATTCATTTATTACATCCACAACAAACATACATTACATTCATTACATACATTCATACATACTCATACATTACATTCCTACGTACATTCTTACATAAATTCATACATATATTTATACATAACATTCTAACAAATTTTCATACATTATACTCATACATACATTACATTCATTACATTCATTCATACCTTACATTCCTTCGTACATTGCATTCATGCACACATATTCTACTAACATACATTACATTCATACCTACATTATATACTTTACATTCATATATACATTCATACATTACATTCATACGCGACATTCACACATGCATTCATACAAACATTCATACATTACATTCATACGTACATTACATTCATTACATCCATATGTTACAATACATGCATACATACATTACAAAAATTACATACATACATACATACATACATACATACATACATTACATACGTACATACATACATTACATTCATACATAAATACATTACTTTCATACATACATTTCATACATTATTCATATAAACATTACATTCATGCATACATTACATACAAACATACATAGATAGATACATTACATTCATACATAGATTACCTATATACACGCATTCATGCAATACTTTCATACATTACATTCATATATACATTCATGCATTACATTCATACATTACATTCATTACATTAATATATTACATTCATACATTAGATTCATTATATACGTTCATACATACATTCATACATTACATTCATAGATAAATTACATATATACATACAAACATATATACATTAAATTAATATATTACATTCACACATACATTATATTCATACATACATTACATATACTACATTCATACATTACATTCATACACATGTTTATACATTACAATCATACGTTATATTCATACATACATACATTACATTCATTACAATCATACATACATTCATACAAACATTAATTACATTCATACATATATTCATACATACATTCATACAAACATTACATTCATTACAATCATTGATTACATTACATTACATCACATACATACATTACATCAATACATACATACATTACATACATACATAAATACATTACATACATACATAAAAATAGATACATACATTACATTCATACATACACTACATTCATACATACATACATTCATATATACATAACATTCAAACATACATTCCATTCATTCTTACATTGCATTCATACATTACTTTCATACATACGTTCATATATACATTACATTCATACATACATTGCATACATGCATTACATTTATACATACATTACATACAAACATACATTCACAAATTGCATTAACACATTACATTCATACATACATTCATCCTCTGCATTCGTACATTACATTCATACGTTACAATCATTACATTCATATATACATTCGTACATTACATTCATACATTACATTCTTTCATTACATTCACTATATACATACATTACATACATTCATTTCATACATTCATGCATACATTTATACATACATTCATACATTACATCCATTACATACATTCATACATATACATTACATTGATATATGACATTCGTACATACGTTTATACATTACATTTATACAAATAATACATTCATTACATTTATTCATACATTACATTCATATATATATAATATTATATTCACGCATATATTACATACATACATACATTACATTTGTACATTACATTCATATGTACATTACATTCATATGTACATTACATGCATTGACATTCCTACATACATTACATTAGTACATTACATTCATATATGCATTCTTACATTACATTCATACATTACAATCATGGCCTCAAATTTTAGCGAAATTCGGCCGAATATCGAAATCTTGTCGAAATCGAAATTCGACCGAAATGACCGAAATATGGGGGACCTGGTACAAAAAATGATCAAAATGATCGAAATTTCGCCAAATTTCGACTAAAATACTATTGAAATTCCGTTTCGGTCGGTCACCGAAAAGGTGACCGAAATTGATATTTAGGGCCTTGATTACAGTTATACATAAATTCATTACATACATTTATACATACATTCATACATACATTACATTCATTTATATTACATTCATACATACATTTTATTCATACATACATTACATACATGCATACATTATATTAATATATTACATATATTATATTCATACGTACATTACAATTATACATTAAATTCGTAGATTACATTTATACATTACATTTATTCATTATATTCATACGTGCATACAATACATTCATACATTTACACATTCATACATACATACAATCATACATACATACATACATTCACACATTCATACATACATTACATTCATACATACATGTGTATAAGCTACAATGTATATCATTAATATGGTTCCATGCATATAAGCTGGAGTCTAGCACTAGAGAGTGCATCTTCATTAGGGAAATAAAGGATGGTATTGGATACCTACTTTATTACCTTGAGATTCTTAAAAGATCTCATCTCTAAGAATATGATTCTTAAAGGATGACTCTCTTGAGAATCAAGAAGAAAATGAAGTGTAGGAACTCATTTAATCTTGAGAAGATAATGAGGCTCCTGAAATCGGGAACTAAAAGGACAATTAATGATGAAACACTAATACTTCTTCAAATAAGTTTGAGGATGTATTCCATGTGTCAGTGATCGGATTTCATGTGATGAAAATCCTGAGGATCATAACATGAAAAGATGGATTTTAGCAATAAAAGTCTAAAGTAGACTTCATATACAAGTGTTGTATATAGACCCTCAACAATCCATTTACCCATAAAGGTGTAAATGGATCTTCAAGAGATGTAAGTCAAGATTGCATTCCTCTATGAATACCTCTTTGAGGATATTCACATGAAGTAGCCCCAGGGCTTCATGGTTGAGGAAAGCAAAGGTGTGCATGCTAAAGAATCCATCTATGGACTCAAATAAGCTTCTTGAAGTTGGATCATAAGATTTGATGAAATTATAAATGTTATGATTTCAGATAGAATCTTGATGAGCCATGTGAAGCTTAGTGGGAGTGCCTTTGTGTTCATCGTGCTAAATGTAGATGATATCCTAATCATTCAAATGATATAAGGATAATAATAAGTGTTCTATAATCTGGTTGTTCCATATCTTGAAATATGATTTCAAAGATATCTCTTAGATTTTAGTTCTAAAGTTGTTCAGAAGCAAAGAGTAGAGGATATTGGGACTGTCACATTTGTAGTACACCTTGGACATATTCTATTCTTAGAAATTCCAAGAAAGGCTTCCATCCCTTAAGATATGGTACTGACTTATCTAAAGGGATAGCACCTCAAAGAGTTGAGGAATTGAATGCTAGAACTACTTGCACTTGTGCATAAGTTACGAGGAGCTGAGTGTATGCTAGATGTATACAAAAGCCAGATATCTACCATGTAGTGGGAGTAGCAAAGTGTTGCTAATCCTACTATGGAGAGAAAGGATTATGGAAATACTTAAGTAGCAAAGTGATCTCAAAGTCTTATCTTCAAATACTTAAGACTTTATAGATAGAGATCTAAAAGGTCTTAACTGTGGATACCTTAAGAGATAGTGATCTCCATGAATATGGGTATTCTGATAAGGATTATGGAAATACTGGTTATGATAATTGTTAAGCTGTAGTGTCAAGGACACTGTAACTAACAAGATTGAGTATTGGTTGCATAAGATGCAACATTCGCATTAGATGCGAGCACTGTTACTGGGGATATGCAAGTGCCGTAAAAGGACTTGGCGTAGTCTCGCGGGAACAGAGTGACTGATCAGCTTACCTAGCTATTTTCTAAATAGCCTATGATTGTCACATGAGTGCGGGTTTAAATGATTAGCCCATTAATGGCTCTTTGGGCTAGTGGGAGATTGTTGGACATGCGAGCCCACGGCGAGCCATTATGCAATAAATGTTATTGCAAATATCATTACCTGATATGAAATGAAGAATAAATAGTTTGCATAATAGGTCCCTTAGTACAATTAGGGTTATATACCATGGCCATCTTAATAATCATACAGCTGTTGATTCAACTATTGAATCATAGAGGCTGGTGCTTGGATGAATATCTAAAGGGTTAGATTGAGGACTCATCAAGCACCGTCAAATAATTGTTAAGAGATGATCTCCAGCCCGAGTAGGAGATGGCAATCCTTTCTCATTTAGGCTGATATCTGACCGACCTCTTTAGCAGGTCCTCTGCATAGGAATAGAGATTCAGAGGTGTCAGATTAGTTAGGTCAATGAGTTGACTTAACGAGATCGAGATAACCAAAGTCCTATATCGTATGCTGTCATGATACAGGCATGCATCCTCTGACCGGAGACAGATGTGTTACTATATGTTTGAGTATGTACATTTGGAAAACCAATAGGTTGATGACCTAACCAAGGTCTATACACCGGCGCGTTGGTGTGCATATAAGGGCATATGAATAATACGATCTCTCAAAGGGACCATACAGGTTCAGTTACTGAACCGGAAGACACGAGCTCACTCATGAGATATTGGGAAGAATCAAATTTCTTGCGCATGGTCGTCTCGCTTTGGAAGCTTGACTGAATTTGTTGGTTTGATATATACTTTTGGAAAGTATATGATGAAGACCTAGGTATGATATATGCTTTTGGAAAGTATATGATCGATACCAACTCCCAATGATCGAATGAGAAACTTACTGATAGAACCCTGAAGTAGACAGTATAAAGTTGATCCAATACTTCGGGTTTATTCTGAGTTTTCCAGTATGCAGGATGTACAAGTATTGGGAATACCTGAGGGTGATGTGATCATAAACGATTGAATAACCATGACGCTTCCATTCCTAGGGAGTGATGAAACGGGTCTGGATTTTAGTGACTCCTCTCGGTAGAGAAGTAATCTGATCTTAGTCCAAATGTTGGACATTGATCTGGATGTGATTCAGATGCAATGAGAAGATTAGATTTGTGGTCTTGATTTAATTAAGCATCTATGGGAGGCCCGCGATCTGGATTTGAGATATGATCTCAATATCCAAGTCACTATACGTGGAACAATACAATCGTCCTGTCCTTATCTCCAAGTATTCGCGGAGAAAGCGCATTATCCTTGAAAGAGTTCATGGATAATTTCATTGTTGATATGAGTATCCGAGTATTGAGAAAATGGATAATTAAATGTGATTTAATTATCATGATTATAAAGAGAGCTATCTTAGATAATTAAATGTGATTTGATTATCAAAGGTATAAATAATGTGAATATGATTCTATTATTTGAGCACATGAGAATAGAGATCCAAGATGATTAAATGTGATTTAATTATCATGGATATGAATAATATGGATAGCAATATCCATATTAATCATATATATTATAAATGTGATTTGTAATATATAAGAGAGAGCAATTTGTAATTTACATTTGTTAATTAAATGTTGATGTGAATTGGATTCACATTGGACATTAAATTGAAAATGTAATTTACATTTTATTTTGGGTTGTGAATGTGATTCACACATTTCCAATGGCATGATTGCAATGTTCACAAAATAAATTGGATTTATTTTTGTGAAATTATTTGCAACAAAAGTTGTTGCAAATATTGGAGAGAATCATGAGATAATGCAATCTCATGTAATATAGAAAGGACGCTCCCTTCCTAATAAGGAGAGGGGACGGCTACTAAGTCCTTATAGGACTCATAGCCGTCCTCCCCCCTTTATGGAAGGAGGCTTGCCTCCTTCCTATTTCTCCAATGGAGATTGATTTGATATAAATCAAATTTATATTTATTATATATTTGATTTTTATTAAATTAATTGTTGTTGATTTTTTACCAACAAAATCCTAGCCATTGAAAGAAACACAATCAATGAGAGCCATTGGATTTGTGTTGTCTCATGGATTGAGATCCATGGATCCCAAAATGTTATAAAAAGGAGAGGCATCCCTTTGCTCTTCTTTACACAAGAGAGAACATTAGTCTCTCTCTCTCTTTCTCTCTACACGTCAGCCCTCTCTCTCCCTCTCATGGTCGTCCACCATGGATACCCTAGAGAGGTTCTCCATCGCCGCAGCGTCGTCGTTATGCTGCCCGATCATTTGCTCGTGGATCTCCGTCTCCTTTGGTGCGCCTTGCTCGTGAAGAAGACGGTGGATCTCGTGTGTCGAGATCAGGAGATCCACCGCTTGGATCATCAACATGGATTGCGAGAAGCACGCGGTTCATCCCCGCGCTTGCAAGCATCTCCTCCGTCGGATCGGACTTGAGACAGGAGGTCTCTTCGTTTAGAGTCGATCGCAACCACGCTTCAAGAGGTAATCCTATTACTTGTTTGTGGTTTAGACGAAACGATCCGAGAAGTGTTCTTGGATCATGTGGTTTCGTCGCATGAAAAAAATTTTAATTTCCGCTACATAGAACAACTAGTTCGACTAGTCGTTCTTCATCGTATTCGATACGATGCTCACGCTTCCGTGATGCGCTTGAGGATATAACCATATCCTTCATGCATGTCTGTATGTATGCATGTATGTATGTATGTATTTTTGAATGTATGAATGCAGTGCATGTATGAATGTAATGAATGTAATGTATGTATGAATGTAATGTATGTATGTATGTATGAATGAATGAATGAATGTAATTCTTGTATAAATGTAATGCATGTTAGGTAGGTGATGAACGTAAAGTATGTAATGAATATAATGTATGTATGAATGTATGAATGTAATGTATGTTTGTATGTATGCATGAACGAAGGTATGAATGTATAATTGTATGAATGTATGAATATGTATGTGATGTATGCATGCATATATGTATGTTCATTAGCATATACATACAAGTCATAAAGAATTCAATTCAATTTAGAAAAACAAAAAAGTAAGCAGCTACTTGAAAATTAAATGCAAATTCTTTCATATCGAATTTAAGTAGCATCTTAACACAAATGATGGAAATTAAATTTATTTTTTAACTAAAATTTAAACATCATACAACAACAGGGAATATAATTTCTTAAACTCGTTTTTAACTAAAATTTAAATTGCAGTAACCAGTGAATTAAATTTCTTCAATTCAAATTTTTTTAACTTGAATTTAAGTAGCAGCTTACATAATAATAGAGAATTTAAGTAGTGACGAACCCAGTACATGCAGACAAACACACAGGTCATACACACACACCCTACAACCACCTCCCATGAGCACGCACACAACTTTTAAGAAATCAGACGTACGAGCCGCATATGCGGCAACATATGCTCATGTAGCTTGCATACCTAACCAATTTTACGAATCAACATATTATGTGCTCCTTACACATATAACGCCCACATATGTCGTATATGAAGCCAGTGTACGTATTTGTATCCACCCATTGCTTACTCAGATCGTAATTGGATTTTGATTCTAAATATGCCCAATTATTCACCCAATTTGAAAGAAACCAAAACCTCCATAGAATAGTGGATAAAAATAGATTTTTACCCACCCAATGCCTAATCAGATCGTAATTGGATTTCGATTCTAAAACATATACCTGTATTTTTATCCACCCAACAATAGAAAAAAGAAGGGAGAATGGTTGGGTCCATCGACCCTTCTGACAAAATGAGTTGAGTGGAGGTCCGTGCAAGGAGACTCGCTCCGCCCGTCAGCCTCGGGGTTCGGTCATCATCGACCGCCTGCAAATCCTTTCGGCCGCGAATGCTTCCAGTGTGGAGCGTGTGGTCACTGGACATGCAAGTGCCGAGAACCAGGTGTTTCCGGTGTCGACGATTTTCACACACTTGCAGAACATACCCGATGTGAGATGGGGGCTTGATGTTGCTGATCGGGGAGGGAGGCGGGTCAGAGGTGTTGTTCTTGGGTTCGTTCGATGTGGGGGAGGTGTCGGAGGCTCGGTTCCAAGGTGATATCGCACAGGTGACCTCTTCACGCGTGGTGGCGAGGGGTCTTACCATATTTGAAGCGAGCGCGTTGTTGCGGAGGTCGAGGGAGGGCTCTACTCTATTTCGCTGGCGTAGGTTTCAGGACCACGATGGGATGTTGGAATCCAAGCCACTGGAACAGATTGATGTGAAGGGGCTCCCTTTCGTCACGCAAGGACGGCCGAAGTGTAGGGAGTTGCTCCACGGCATCGCCAAGGTGGTTGCGGTCGAATACACGGGTTGCCGCCCCGGTGAGTCGCCGGATCCTATCCTCTAGGTGAAGCGAATAGCTCGGAGAAACTAGGTCGGTGGAAGGTCATCTCGGATGGGAGGCCTTTGCACTTGGAGCTCGCGACAGTGGGGCCTGCATTGTAGTATCAAATCTGAAGCGTTGCTTTGGCAACCAGGCGAATGAGGTTCCAACAGTGAAGACCAAGGGGTACATCGAGCGGGACGGTGCTGCAGTCGGCTTGCGGGGTGGTGCAGTTCCCGAAGAAGTCACCTCGGCTTCGATAAGGGATTCATTTCAGCACGATCTCTGCAGAACGGTTTTCGAGAATGCTGGGGCTTGTGAGACCTGTCGCTCGAGAGATCCGGATCCTCAGTCGATGCAGAATCCCGAGCTGAGAAGACACTCAACTTTCCATATCCGCTCGGGGGTCCATGGTCCAGTTCCAGGAACCGGCGGCACTGACCCTTTTGGCTTCAGACCCGTCTCCTCGGTCAGATCCGCGGCCCCAGACTCACCAGCCTAGCCCTCTTGTTACAAACCTGATTGCCTCTAGAGCGGCGTCGCTGGGCACTGCGGATCTCCTGCAGTAGTCAAGGCGACGTCACCCGCAAGTCGGGAGTGGCCCGAGGACTTGGCTGAGTCTAGGGCTTCAGTAGGTGGCTCCACAGAGCATGGGAATATAGTGGTGGAATCGGCAGATGAGGGCGTCTCGACAGAGGAACCATTGGCCTCGGCAGAGGATATGGGTTCCTCGATGGAGGCCTCTGTAGGGGAGATGGTGATGGTTCCGTAGCCGCATATACGAGTCGGGGAAGAGGACCTCCTGCGGGAGGAGCAGGGCAGGGGGTTGGATCTAGCCTGATAGGATCTGGAAGCATGCTTGAGATTCGACCGTGGAGCGCAGGATGTGGGGGCTCTAGATTCAGTGCTTCCTATGCGATGAAAGGTGCCCTTGGTCAGAGAGAAAGAGGAGGAGGGTTGCGTCGTTCACTTCGATGGTACGTGAGGGCTCTTTGCACCGGTCGTCCCCCGGAGGCAGCACTTCTCCAATCATGCACAATAGTTACAAAGTTCTGGACAGGAGCGTGGCTAAAAGGTTGGGGGTGGTCCCGCCAAAGAAGTTGAGCGAGATTGTCCCTTTATAAAGATGTTATCTTGGAATGACATGGGGTCTGGATCATTGGTGGCGACCGAATGTGACTCTACTTCGTGATGTCCAACCGCAGCAGGGTGGTGGTAGGGATCCGGGTTCAGAGGCCTTCAGGAGAGTGGCCCACTCCTAGAGCCTGTCGATTAATGATGCGGTTGGTTGTGCCTTTACTTGGCGGAATGTGAGATCGCGATCCAGACTGGATCGTTTCTTGTTGTCACCTGAAGGGTTGGAGCTGTTCCCTCTATCTCGAGCTTAGGCGCTGCCACGGGCATATTCTGATCACATACTGATCCTTAGTAAAGGCGAAAATTTTGGAGGAGTTGAATGAGTTAATAGAAGGGAACAGAGGCTTCGAGAAGGTTAATCGGACGTTGTTGTTCCTCCTACAAAGGAGTCTCCACTAAGGGTGGAGGACTTTTAGGCCGATTGCGCTTTCCAATGCTCTCTACCTTATAGTGGCTAAATTACTAGCAAATAGACTAAGATGTTGTTGGACTTAGTCGTGCTACAGGGACAGTCGACGTTCATTCCTGGGAGTCAGATGACGGAAGGGTTGGTCATGACGTCAGAGATTTACTTTGATTGGAAGCGGTCGAAGTAGAAGGAGGTTCTTTAAAAGATAAACTACGCCAAAGCATATGATTGTGTTGATTGGAGATTCTTGTGGGCGACTCTGCGGCGGAAGGGATTCTTAGATGTTTGGGTGGAATGGATGAAGATATATGTCACTACCTCCTCCTACTAGATCTTGGTGAACGACTAGCCGGAGGGGAGCTTCTTTCAACCTCAACGGGGAGTCCGTCCGGGGTGCGCGTTGACTCCTATGCTCTTTGTCTTAGTGGCGGATGCTCTGGTGGTTCTGTTCAGGCATGGGGTGAAGACGGGACGGTGTGAGGGCTTTCGGTAGGGGAATATCTATATCCCTTTGCTTCAGTATGCAGATGATACAATCTTATTGCTTGGAGGTTCGGAGGAACAGAGCAGCAACACGACGCACTTGGTCGATATCTTTAGCAGTCTTTCTGGTCTTGAAGTCAACCGGCACAAGTCGGAGGTCATTACGTTTGGGATGGATGATGTGGAACGCACCATATTTGCAGAATGGGATGAGTGCCCCCTGGAGAAGTTCCCTATCTCCTACCTGGGGTTGCTGCTGGTGGCAGGCAAGCTAAAAAAGACAGATTGGGACAGTGTTGTGCACAGAATGGAGCACATTGGCTGGTTGGAAGGCGATCACCTTATCTTGGGGTGGGAAGCTGACTCTCATGAAGCATGTACTCACGACCATCCCTATCTTATTCTACTCGACTCGGTTGATGCCGGTTGGGGTTAGGAGCAAGGTTGAGTCTTTGATGAGGACCTTCTTTTGATCGGACGGTAAACAAATAAGGTCCAGGATTGCATCTGGTGAGTTGGGAAGAGGTAATGAAGTGGCGTAGCAAAGGAGCCTTGGGGTACGTGATAAGATCGACTACATCAGAATCCTTCTACCAAATAATATTGTAGTCCTAAACGACTCCTCCATATCAGCCTCACACATCCTGGTGAATGACTGATAAACCTTCTTCATAGAAAATCTCCCCTCCTTCCATGTAAAATGATCCATGTCCTCGTCGAGGCCATCAACATCTGCTAGATCCCTCGAGTGCCAAGATCTCATTACACCTCTGGTCCGACAAAGAAGCGAAGGTTGGGTACCAAGAACCCGCCGACCAAACCTGATGCATCATAGAATTCTTGTCACCCGCGATAGCGAAGAGGCAAGAGTATCTCTCACTAAGAGGACCCATCCCCAACCAATCATCTTTCAAGAAGCCAAAGTCGTGCCCATCACCCGGCATGGGTCTTACGAGATCACTCAGCATCGACATGACACTAGAGATCCCCATCCATACTTACATACATACATATATACATTACATTCAAACATGCATTCCATTCATTCTAACATTACATTCTTACTTTACATTCATAAATACAATCATATATACATTACATTCATGTCATCCATTACATGCATGCATTACAATCATACATACACTACATACATATATACATACATACATTCACAAATTACAATTGCATATATTACATTCATACATACATTACATTCGTACACTACATTTATACATACATTCATACAATCCAATCATACATTACATTTATACATAAATCATTCCATTCATTACATACATTCATATGTTCATAGAGACGTTCATACGTTCATACAACATTACATTCATCCATACTACATTCAAACATATATTACAATCATACATACATTACATATATTACATTCATGCATACATTACATTCATCACGCACGCACACCACACACAGAAATAACACATTTATACATACATTACATTCATACATGTATTACATTTATTCAAACATTACATTCATACATTACATTCATTAAATACATACATTCATACAATATATTCATTACATACATTACATTCATACATTACAATGATACATTACAGTCATACATTACATTCATTACATACATACGTTACGTACATACATTACATTCATTACATTCATTATATACAAACATTACATTCATTACATTCATTACATACATACATTACATTCATTACATACATTTATACATACATTCGTACATTACATACATTCGTACATATACTCAAACATTACACTCATACATACATTCATACATACGTTATACATAACATTCATACATACAATAAATTCATTACAATTATTCATACATACATTATATTCATACATATATTACATACATACATACATTACATTCATATATTACATTCATAATATATTCATATGTACATTACATAATTTACATTTATACATACGTTACATATAGTACATCCATACATACATTACATTCGCACATTACATTCATATATACATTATTACATTACATTCATACATCACAATTATACCTAAAATCATTAACATACATTCATTACATACATTCAAATATACATAAATTCAAACATAGATTACATTCATTCATAATTCATACATTAGATTCATATATTCATACATTAGATTGATACATACATTACACTCATTACATCATACATTATATTACATACATACTTATTTACTTACATACACTACATACATACACACATACATAAACACACATTACACACACACACATTACACACACACACTCCCACACACACACACCACACACACACACACATTACATTCATAAAACATAGCATCCATACAAACATTCATACATTACATTCATCCATTACATTCGTTACATACATACATGCATTCAAACATTACGCTCATACATACATTCATTCATTACATTCACTACATACATACATTACATCCATTACATACATACATAGATTCATATATACATTACATTCATTACAAACATTACATTCTTACATACATTCATACATTACATTCTTACATACATTCATACATTACATTCATACATACAATCATACATTATATTCAATCATAGCATTTATCACATTCATTACATACATTAATTTCATTACATACATTCATACATACAATCATACATTACATTCATTCATACATACATTACATGCATACATTACATTCATACATTACATTACATACAATCATATATATATATATGCATTACATTACATACATACATACATACATCACATACATACATTACATCCATATATACAGTACATACATTCGTACATGCATACATACATTCGTACATACATTGCATTCATACATACATTACAATAGTACATTACAATTATACATACACTACATTCATACACACCTTCATTGGGAACGATGGTCTAGCGATGTGAAGGATCCTTCGGTGAGAGGGTGGGGTGGAGGCTCCATCGGTGCGAGGGGATAGAAGGGCGAAGGCTCTAACGACGCGATGGGAGAGCGGGACTAAGGCTCCTTCGGCGAGAGGGGTGAGAGTTACTGCGGTGATCTTGCTGGCAAGGGAGGATGGGTGGAAGTCATAGCTTGAAGGGGCTCGCACCGCAGGAAGGCATGGAGAGACGACCGCCAGCGACCATTCGCGAATCCTTTCGAAGGGGGTTGCTTTCGTTGTGCTTCATAGGGGAATTGGGTTCGTCAATGTCGTGAACCAGTGCGGTGTTTCCGCTGTCCTTGCCTAGCGCACACTATTAGAGCGTGCACTTTGTTGCGGAGAGGCGAGTAGAGCCTGGTGATGCTGACTAGAGAGGGAGGAGGGCCAAATGCTCTATTCTTGGGGTCCTCTGATGTGGGGGCAGTCTCCGCGGCTCGTTTTCGTGGGGATGTCGTGCATGTGACACCATGGTGTGCGGTTGCAAGGGGGCTTACCAAAGTAGAGGTAGGAAACCTGATATGGTGGTCTAGGAAGGGCAAGTCTTTGTTGCAATGGCGGTGGGTGTGGGCACAAGATGGAAGATTACAACCAAAACCTTTGAATTGGATTCGAGCTAAGGGCCTTCCTTTTTGTTGCGAGGAGGTTATCGAAGGATCGAGAATTGTTTCGTGGGATTGTGGAGGTGGTTGGAGTCGAGAGCACAGGTTGCCGCCTTGGTGGGCCACTGGACCCCATACTACTTGTTTGGAACCTCGGTCCCGACTTTCTGCGTTGTTGGGAGATCTTCTCAGAGGTGAGGAAACTTGTTTTGGAGCTCACCTTGGCAGGGGCCCTCTCCTTGACTTGTGATATAGCATGCCCAGGCGAATTGGCAATGGAGGGCACGGTCACGGTGGCAGGTGCGCCATGCCAGGTTGCGCAGCAGTTGGATGAGGGGTTGGCGAGCTTCCCTATGTAGATACCTCGTCTTCCATAGGAGATTCGATTCGGCGTGATCTCTGCGGATCCTTCTAGCGCTGCCAGGCGCTCCGCTGCTACTCTCACCTCCATACTCCTAAGTGATACTCCCAAGGCGCTCCTCCAAGGCGTGCCTCCTCCAGGCGTTGCTCAAAGAGATCCGTTACGAATAACGGTAGCCACGCTCCTGACTCCACCATCTGATATAGAAGGGACGCCTTCAATGCCGCCAAAGCAAATAGTCTCGAAAATCTCACACCAAGAGCCCTCCCCCCCGGTCCAATCATCATCCCAGAAATGAAATAATTGGTCATCCCCCACCGTAGGCAGAAGTCTCGACAATATCCTCGGTAATACCGTGTGGATTCCAACCTAGAGCGCGACTCAAACCTCCTCCTCTCCACCAACTCACTTTCGACACCATAGATACTCTGCACTAGCTTGTCCGCCAGCAAGGTCGAAGAACCCCAAATCTGGATCACCCATGCCAAGCAAGGTCTTATTCATGTGCTCAATATCACGTACCACAAGGCCCCCTTCGTCATGCTCCTTCGTCACCTCATCCCATCTCACGAGATGCAACCCGGACCTCTGGTGTTTATCGTCCGACCAAAAGAAGGTCCTCATCAAAGACTCAACCTTCTACCTAACCCCAATCGACATCAACTGAGTCGAGTAGAAGAAGATAGGGATGGTCGTGAGTACATGTGTAACATCCGTATCTACACAAACCTAAACCCGACCCGATTAGGGTCCGTATAACTCAATAAAGTTATTAATCAATGTTAAATAACATAAACCGATCAATTGATCGTTAATCAAAAGTCGTTCGGGCAAAATCGACCAAAAATCGATCGCATCATAATGCGTGCCCGAAAAAGCCACAACGTAAATTTGGAAACCACGAAACAAACGAGACCACCCAAAAATCCGATTCGATGAAATAAGATCAACGGAATCGACCGTTCGTCGATCGGAGATTATTTGACTTTTTAAAACTGCAAAATTTAGCCATAAGTCAAAACCGTATCTCGAGAATTTCGGGTATTCATACCCAATCTAAAGTGTATGAATATTATACTTATTTTGATCGGCATTCAGAGACGATCGACACGAGCTATTGAACATCGAAGTCCGAGACTCGAGATATAAAATACAAGTGACTTTAAGATTCAAAAATAATCATAATAAAATATATATATCTGTCCCTCTCCACTTGGCTCATCCTCCTCCATTTATCATTCTTTTAAAAAGCCCCTTCCCATAGCAACAACCCCCTCCCCTCTTTCTACCTACTTCTCTTTAATCTCCAGCCAAACTCTTTTTTTTCTCCATTTTGCTGCAAATCCAGCATAAGCAAACTGTTGTCTAACATCTTCTGCAGCCTCCTACTGCCCCCAGAACTAGGAGCTGCTATCCTCTCCTTTGGAGCTGCTTCACAATCCCTGCATGAGCATCAACTAGAGCCCTCTGCAGCTGCTCCACTCCTCCCTTACTGCTGCAAGGTGCAGCAACTGTGCTGTTGCTTCAAAGCAAAGCTCAAGGGTTGCTGCAACCTCCTTCAGCTGTTGCATGCAGCTGCTTCTATGGAAGCAGTTGCTGCTACATTTCCTCCAAGCAAGCAGCTGGAGCTGCTACCAATAGAAACATTCCTCTAAAATTTAAGATCCAAAGAGGTACATTGATCCCCTTCTTTTGCTGCTTTCCATGCATGTTCTTTTCTTAAATCCAGTTTCTACCAAATAAAGTTGACTTTCCTTGCCATCTCCATCATTGATATTTCCAGATCTCAATTAGTAAATCATGTTTACATGTTATGATTTAATGGAAAAATCCGGCGTGTCAGTAAACCAGAATACATGAAATTAGAGCATATCCTCCAAGCAAGCAGCTGGAGCTGCTACCAATAGCAACATTCCTCCAAAATATAAGGTCCAAAGAGGTACATTTATCCCCCTCTTTTGCTTCTTTCCATGCATGTTCTTTTCTTAAATCCAGTTTCTACCAAATAAAGTTGACTTTCCTTGCCATCTCCATCATTGATATTTCCAGATCTCAATCAGTAAATCATGTTTACATATTATGATTTAATGGAAAAATCCGGCATGTTAGTAAACCAGAATACATGAAATTAGAGCATATCTTTATGGAAGATAAATTCCTATTTTTCAATAGAATACACATACATCATTTTAAAATGCCTTTACTATGGTGATTTTGCTTACATTATTGCATAATGATCTTCATGCCCAAAGAATTTACTAAGGCTATAAACCACTCATAAGCTATGTTCTGATGCACCTACTGAGAACCTTGTAATGGTGTAGGTTTGGTCAACGTGAGTAACACATTTTCTTGACGATCTTCTCTAAAGCTAAAAAAATTCTACCTTGAACCAATTCTCCTTATCCTATTCATTTTTGTGGTACAAGAGTTGGTAGGCATATTTCAAAGATAAGGAAAACTCTCTTGTTTGGATGGATAATTTTGATGACGGAGGATTAGCTTAAAAGCATTTTTATTCTTTGATTGGTTGGTTGTTTGAGAAACGAAAGATATATAATTGTTAGAATATAATGGGTTTGAGGGACTTGCTAAATGGCTTTATCACATATACAAGAAAAGAAATGTAAGATACAAGATTACATTCCACGGGAATATGTCTTCAAATACTTGGGAATTGATATATGATCGTAATGGAAAGTAATAAGGTTTGATTGAATGGAAGAAATTTCAAGTGCTTTTTATAATGAGAAGATGCATGTTTGGAATCTAATGATATACATATGTTGTAATGCATATTGAGTGAGACACATTTCACTTCAAAAGTTACTTTAGAATGTAAGATGCCTATGATGCCTCAAGAATGTTAGTGTTATTCATAACAAAGTTGTTATTAGAAGTTTGCATTACACTGATAACATATATTATGAAGACACTCCCAGAAATGCAGTGTTTATCTCAACTATACATAAAACATCCATACACATGGGTTGCTTGGGACAATAAACCACTCTATTACGAATGTATGTTGTTTCACAAGGATGTGCATCCAGTCATGAGAAATGCGTCTCATGGTAAGATGATTTTTTTACGATAACAACGTGTACAAATTTGCAAAACAAGTTGGTATAATTAAGCAACTCAATGCCAAGACTTGTAAGATTAAGCAAAATAGATGTACATC